>CM029018.1:105198288-105704648 GCA_016801055.1 Panax notoginseng
GGGTGCCTAACACCTTCCCTCCGCATAAACAAGTCCCCGACCCTAATTGAATCTCGTTTCAATCGACTCGTTTAGTAGTGTCACATCACTGGGTCAATGTGCAAACCTTTTCTCGGTTGTGTTGGTACAACTAGTTAAAAAACCAGCTGGCGACTCTTACAGTCTAATCGTCGACATTACACATGTCGGACAATTTTCACTTGTTTTTTCAAACAAATCTCATATAAAATGAGAACATAAAAAAATAGGTAACGAAAAAGGACAAATAAAAATCCCGACGTCGACAGGTGGCGACTCTGCTGGTACTCCAGTAAGAGGACTTAAGCCACTATTACAAGCTTTTCAAAACTGTTATATGCGTGTTGTGTGGATGTTAAATTTACATTTTGATGAATGTGTACGAATGCATATCTTTACTGCGATTAATGCTTTACACTATATCTGCCTGTGATATTAGTGCTTCGCACATGTCATCATTTTTATATACGGTGAGACGCGATGTATGTGAATGTATATTGTGTGGTCCCTCCACCAGGAGGCTATCCTGTCAGTGTTTGATTACTGGATCTGTAGGAGACTAAGTTCCGCGAGGCTCAGGACAGGCACCACCCAAATTCGCTCCAGTTGAAAGACTGGATTAACATCCCGTTGAGTAAATTGCGATAATTTGGGAACCTTTATGTCGAAAAGCCGCTAGAGTAACCTAAGATAGGTCAGCCTCTGATAAACCAAACGCAGAGGAAAGTCACTTCATGCTTTCTCATTTCAAATTACTTGTAAAGACAATTATTTGTAATTTATATTCCATATTCATCTCCATGTAATGAGAAATATGTGCATGTACATATTTAAATTGACATGATATCCTGTATCACAAACAGCTAACATCTGTTTTGCAGGACAAAATTCCTAAAACGGACACATCACACAGCATGTTAACATTTACACCATCCCTAAAACTAAACTATGCTAGTTTTGTCACAGGGAAGCACTCAGACCTGTTACCCGGTCAAAGTCTAAAAAGGCCGCATGCCTACAGCCAATCATGTCTTCATCTGACTAGTCTAATCTAGTCTCTCGCGAGGAATTTGACGGATTAAGTAAACAAAATATAGTATTGGTTGTTCTACTTAAAGAACTACATCAATCTACTAAGGGTCCAAAAATACACGTCCAAGCTGAATCCTCCACACAAGGAGGAACTCAAGGTTCTGATAAAGCCATTACAATACCTGAACTGCAATTGGATACAACCAACAAAAGTCATGATGCCGCCCATCTCACAAGAGATCCAGACACCGATGACATCAAAAAGAAAGTTCTTCAAATGGAGGAAACCCTTCGCGCTATCAAAGGAATTGGAGCACACGGGAGTGTTTCATATGCCGACCTTTGTATATTCCCTGGTGTTCATTATCCAGAGAAATTTAAAACTCCTGACTTCGAAAAATATGACGGGTTAGGAGATCCTTACACCCATTTGAAGGTTTTCATTCGAGAACTTGGATCTTATGTAGAGGACGAGAAGCTCAGAATGCAGCTGTTCCAAAAGAGTCTGACTGGAGAAGCCCGTTCATGGTATACCAGATTAGACAACTCAAAGATCCATAGCTGGGAAGAGCTGGCACACGCTTTCCTTGCGCTGTATAACTTCTAGTCTCAAATGGCTCCTGACCGGTACCAGATTACCAAGGTTACGAAACAGTCTAATGAGTCTTTAGAGAATATGCTCAAAGGTGGAGGTGCCTTGCTGCTCAAGTAACTCCTTTTATGACAGAGTCAGAGATGGTGATGACCTTCATAGACATACAAGAAGCTCCTTTCTATGAAAGAGTATTAGCCGGCATAGTTAAACCATTTTTTGAAATGATCAAACACGGGAGATGACTGAGATGGGATTGAAGTCAGGAAAGATTCAAGACCTAGCTGCCCTTAAAGCTGTTGTTGAGCACATCCAATCAGAAAATTATGAAAACAACCCCGGAGGGTCCATAAAAAGAAAGAAGAGGATGTTTCCCTGATACTACAAGGTCAAAAAGGCAATCAGAACATGCCTATCCAGAGGAGAAATTACACTCCCTTTCCAACATAATTGTCAAACCCTCCAATACCAAAAGGTGGAGAAGTCAAACGCCCTCGAGTGTTCACACCCTTAGCGGACTCTCTCGAGAATATTCTCACTCTTCTGACCACGCAGAAGAAAATCACACATCTTCTTCCACCAGCCAACCCTAATGGTAGGGGTTTTAATGCTGCTCAGAAATGTGCTTACCATGTCGGGGCACCTGGACATAATACTCAAGATTGTTGGGCCTTGAAACACAAGATCCAAGACTTGATAGACAACGGGGAGATCGTGGTCACTAAACCGGATCAACCTCACGTTCAAGACAACCCTCTTCCTCAACACAAAGAGGAAGAGGTTAACATGATCATTTGGAGCAATGGACAGAGTTCTGATTTCAGCGGTGAGTCATCTCTGACCATCAAAGACGGTGTTGGCAAGTGGGATTATGCCAAGTTCCAGTTCACAATGGAATGAAAGATAAAACCTCTTTGCAAACAAATTGAGCAATTGACAGAACTGGTGACCTACCAGCATCAAGTTACGCTCCAGTTAGTAAGCTAGGAGCATGTTAGTCTCCTTCCTCTTATCATGAAGATTCCCTCATCACCTCTAGAAAGTGAAACGATGGATGACAAAGTGGTAAAGAGAGCGAATGCCAAAGCTCGTCGGGATTTTGCCAACACAAGGGAATTTACATATCTGGGCCAACCCATAGAGGAAATCCTTCAGATGCTAATCAATGAAGGAAGGATTAATTCCCTTCTACCTCCAATTAATCCCCGTTCAGGATGGTATAATTCTGATGGAGTCTGTCAATATCACTCCCCATTCTCGCGGTCACAGCACGGAAGAATGCTGGGCACTCCGCCACCTTATACAGAATCTCATTGATAGCGGTGTCCTGTAACTAGCAGACGATGATACTGTGCTACGTTGTAGGGAGAGCATCTATCCTACTAAATGGAAGGGATTGGTAGCAGTTATCTCCACTGAGGCTGATGAAATTGTCAAGCCACTCACCATACCGTGGAATTATGAAGAAGGTGAAGGATCCACCTCGTATACAACCACTACAATGTCAATGGAGAATCCATTGTATCTTCCCCAATGGGTGATGAAGTCTACCATCAAATCAAGGGGAAAATACCTATGGAGAAGATTGAAAAATTCCTCCGCACTATGGGTCATAACGAAGCCAAGGTGGTTGTAAGCTTAAGAGAAGCTCCACACCAAATCTCAATTTTGGACTTGGTCTTAACTTCCGAGGATCACCGGAATATCTTACTAAAAGTTTTGGAAGAAGCCTATTTACCAACATCAGTGGATACGAAAAAGTTTCAACACCTGGTTGATCACATTTTTAACAAACAGGATATTCCAACAGAATAATAAAGAATGGAACCAGGTCATGCGTAAACGCACAGACAGGATATTCCGACAGAATAATAAAGAATGGAATAACAATAGAATTTCACAATGTATGTGGTACTTCGCATAGACAGATTATTCCAATAGAATAATAAAGAATTGAATAACAGAAGTTCTCTTCATGAATATGAAAGAAATAATACCCCTTACGACTACAACAAATAATATCCCTTACCTTAGAAGAAACTGGATATAGGAGTAGTGAAGTAGCAGAATACTTTTCTTCTTTCTCTGTGACGCCCCCAAATTCGGGTATCTTCCAACCTGACATATGGTGCTCCACTGTACCAACATTCATACAACCATTCCATTGAAATACAATAAAATAAATGTAATTACTATCTTCTTATTACAATCAAAGTATAATACTTCCCAGGTTCATAAACCGATTACATCATTCGTTATTCATAATGTATAATACATACAAACATACTAGTCTATTACACGATGGTTAAGTATCCATCTTAGCCTTGCCCTTATCTCTCTTAGCTTTCTTAGTACGTTCATCCTTAACTGCAATTATATAATTCACGCAAGAAGTGAGCATGACAGCTCAACAAGTTTATCAAAGGATAGCAGTAATACCACATTCATGAATTATATAACAATTCCTACATAACTGAACAAATAGTTATGAAGTATTATGAAACAATAATACTTTAACATTTCATATCATCAATTCCTAATGTATAAAGTAGATTAGGAATTCTGAACCGGTCGATAGACCATAAACAGTAGCTTTCAGTTTTCATACTTGAAAAGGATATCACAGCACTAAGGCTGCACATTCGCATTACTTACGAGCACTTCTAGGTGATCAGCCTATAGTACTCTATGTTGATCAACATTCATTCGTTAAACGTATTTACGTTTAACATTTTGGCAAACTCACGTGCCCATCGAAATATCGATGAAAAATACTTTTGTTTGTTCATAGACAAACCTTACCTTCACGTCCGTACCAATTTCTTGGCATAGGATAGCGTTAACATTTCTATATAGAAAGATATGAATATCAATCAATCTATATCTTACGAGTTGTCTAGCCGAATTAAATCTGGCATCGACCCTTTCTTTAAAATCAGTCATGCAATTCAGTACAATGAATCACATAAAACTTGGCTAACTTGAAAGTCAGACAAGCGTTAAGAAACTTGCCTTTCAGCGTCTTCAAATAACTTAATCGACTGACCACAGCCTTTACAGAATCTGCATGATATATTCACATAGCACACTATAATTATCTATCAAACAATTATTCACATTGTTCCTACCAACTTCGTTCTCTTCTATGTCTTTGTTAACTTAATATCATTAATAAAGTCAACTCGACTTATTACTCTTCGCCCCGATTTATTAATTAACTTACGTTATTAACCGGACTCTAACATTGTTGATAAGGTACCAACTTTGTTCATCATTCATAACTTATTAACATGCATTCAATTCCTAAGTTCAATACCATATACATTAGTATAGGTAGTATAGGATTAGTCTTAGTACATTTATTGAGTATATAAACTCAACGCATGTAGGTCTCAGAACAACTGAAGTTTAAAACTTAAGTTTTTCTAATAAAACCCCTGACTCGGCGCCGCGGCGCCAGTTTCCAGCACCTAAGTCCCGGTCTCGGCACTACGGCACGAGACTTCCTTCTATCAGTGGCGCTGCGGTGCCACTTTCCAGTAGCCACTGACACTATGCCGAAGCTGCGGTGCGGCGTTTAACACACGATCTGGCGCCGCGACGCCAGACCTTAGCACCAGAAAATTTCAACAGATAAAAATTTTGGTGAGATTCTCGGAGCCATAACATCTTCGTTATAAGTTCGATTTGGTCCGTTCAAAAGCCTACACGTCATAAATGACATACTCTACGTATTCATATAAGAATTAGACACTTTCAAATCTGTTAACTCAAAATTCACTATTGAGTTCATTTCCTAAGCGTTCGTAAATGTTAATGAGCGTTCAATACTCGCTTTCTTTGTTTTAAGTCAGAATACGACGATTCTCGAACTCACAGCTCTTAATTACCCTATCTCACGTGTTGACATTGAAAAACAATGTTTTCAAGTCTCATGACAACTTTCGTCTAATAATCCAGAATTTCCACGTTTTCGACGTTTAATGTCTATTTCCGTGAAATCCGCCATTACTTCGTTACTAATATTCTCTAAGCCAAATCACATGGAATACTCCATGGATTTCACATCTACATCCTAACCAAACAAGATGCACATATTAATGTATTGATGGAGTTCAATTGTTTATCAACAATTAATCTCAACAATCAATATTTTCATGGTTTAAAACTATATCAAACCTTATGATTTCTATGATTACATGACTTATAGAGATTAAATCTATGGTAAGTCACTCTTATTCCACCATACAAGCCATACCCCACCCATTTATGATTCTCCATGATAAAAGAAAACCAAAAGAGATGGAACTAATATTAAGGTATATTACCTTACTCAATTTTTGTGTTCTTGATGAACTTCTAATGAAAAAGCTTCAAGGTAGAAGAATGGTTTAACTCTAGCTCTCTTTCTATCTCAAATATATTGGTTGAGTCTTGGAAAAACATCAAATGGTCAACTCTAGCTTTCTATTTATAGACAAATGAAATGGAGGGCAAAATAGGCATTACACCACCACCTCCTAACTATTCAACAGTTTGTCACCAAGTAAAATACTTGGTGCCCAAGTGATATGCTTGCCTTTCACACCAAGTGGCCGGCCCACCATGCCCATGAGTCATCCCCATGGGTTGCCCCATGGGTTTTACCTATTCAGTAACCCACCGGTTCGATCCACGGTTCTGTTTTCTTGCATTAGGCTTAAGCAATCTACTATTGGGCCTTGACTTGGGCTTAACCCATTAATCCCTTGGGCTTAATCATTCAATTAATTAGACTAAACATAATCCAACTCAAATGAATTAACCTTAAGTGTTAACTTAATTTTACAATATGAATCGTATTCTATACGTATAATTCACGTATTCTCTTCGTATAATATCCATACAATAATCGTATTGTACTTTGTATTAACTCATCGTATTATACATATATACTAAATAGTATCAAACTTGTATAACACACACTTTAACCATAACTTAATTCCTTCAACGCATATTATTTCATTCTCATAAATTAATATACTCAACCCTTAGGTTTTAAGTCCGCAGGCGAAAACTTCATTTGCCATAAATGAAATATTATCAGATATTTCATCTTATCTCGATATTCTATCATTATGCGTTTCTCAGAATTTCAAAATAATTCCCCGAACAGAAATGGATGAATAGTGTTTTTACAGAAATTTCTCGGAAATCATTTATTTTCATCTCAGAAATTCTAAGCAATTAATTATAGCACGTAGCCAAATTACTAACCATATAAACACATTCTAGGTCATAGAACGACCTTCACATAGCTTACTCACAAAATAAATCAATTAAATTCATTTAATTCACATAATCAAATAAAAATTTAATTGTCATAAAAATTCGATTTTCTCGGGCGTTACATTCTCTCCCCCTTATAAGGATTTTGTCCCCAGAATCTTAGCTTATAATTACATAAAAAAATGAGAACAATCTTCCTTCATTTTACTTTTGAGCTCCCATGTTGCTTCTTCTGTATTGTGGTTTCTCCATAACACCTTCACTGAAAGTATGCCTTTATTTCTTAATACTTGTTCCTTCCTATCAATAATTTGAATTGGAAGTTCCTTATAGGATAAATCTTTCTCTACCTGAATAGAGTCATACTCTATTACGTGTTTATAGTCCGGTTTATAAGGACGCAACACCGACACATGAAATAAATTATGAATGCGTTCCATTTTTGGAGGTAAGGCTACTTCATAAGCCACCTCTCCTACCCTTCTTAAGATCTCAAATGGTCCTACAAACCTTGGACTTAACTTCCCTTTCTTTCCAAAACGTATCTTCCCCTTCCAAGGTGATACTTTCAGAAAGACAAAAGACCCTACTTCGAATTCTCTATTCTCCATGTGAGGATCTGCATACTTCTTCTGCCGGTCTTGAGCCACAACTAATCGAGTAGGTATTATCTTCACCATGTCCGCCGTTTGTTGTACCATCTCAGGTCCCAACATCCAACGTTCACCCACCTCATCCCAATATAATGGAGTTTGGCACTTCCTTCGATACAACGCTTCGTAAGGCGGCATGCCTATACTAGCGTGAAAACTGTTGTACGAAAATTTCACCAACGGTAAATATTCGTCCCAACTCCCATTGAAATCCATAACGCAAGATCTTAACATATCTTCAAGCGTTTGAATTGTCCGCTCACTCTGACCATCCGTCTGAGGATGATACGCCGTACTCAATCTTAACTGCATTCATATTTGCTCTTGCAAACTCCTCCAAAAGTTCGATGTGAATCGTGGATCACGATCTGACACAATCGAAATAGGTACTCCATGTCTGGAAATAATTTCCTTGACATACAGCTTAACTAACTGATCTAGGTTATACCTAACTCCTATTGGTAGAAAATGAGCCGATTTCGTCAATCGATCCACTATCACCCAAATAGCATCGTAACCTTTTCTTGTTGTTGGAAGTCCCATCACAAAGTCCATCGTGATGTGCTCCCATTTCCACTCTAGAATTTCTAACGGTTGCAACAACCCGCTCGGTCGTTGATGTTCAGCCTTAACTTTTTGACAAGTTAAGTACCTACTAACGTATTCTGCTTTCTCCCTTTTCATGTTCGGCCACCAAAAGTTCTGACGAAGGTCTTGATACATCTTTGTACTGCCGGGATGTATCGAGTACCTCAAACTATAGGCCTCCATCATAATTTTTTCCTTTAATTCGGAATCATTTGGAACCCAAATTCTTCATTTAAAACGAAGTAATCCCTCCTTATCGAGGTTATACTTAGTCTTCTCTTAATCTTCACTCCTCTTTTTCATCTGCTTGCATTCTTCGTTGTTCAATTGTGCTCCCCTAACTCGTTGCACTATGGTTGGTTGGGTTTCCATGGAAAATAACCTTTCTACTGCTTCCTCCGGTAACTTAACTTCTAACTCCATTCTTGCCATCGCTGTTACCAACTCATTCTGAGTTGTTAACATTGACAGTTTCTCTCTTCCCTTCCTACTTAGCGCATCAGCCACTACATTTGCTTTTCCCGGATGATATAAAATATCACAGTCATAATCTTTGATTAACTCTAACCACCTTCTCTGTCTCATATTCAACTCCTTCTATATGAAGATATATTTCAGACTTTTGTGGTCCGTGTATATTTCACACTTCTCACCATATAGATAACGCCTCCATATCTTTAAGGCAAAAACTACCGCTGCTAATTCCAGATCATGAGTAGGATAGACCTTCTCATAATCCTTCAATTGATGTGACGCATACGCAATGACTTTGCCATGCTGCATGAGCACGCAGCCTAGTCATTTATGCGAAGCATCGCTATACACTACAAAGTTCCCTGTATCGTCGGGTAAGGACAATACAGGTGCCTCACTTAATCTCCATTTCAACTCCTGAAAACTGTTCTCACATTTTTCAGTCCACACATACTTAACCGACTTTCTCGTCAGATTTGTAAACGGAGTAGCTATTTTAGAAAAGTCCGGAATGAACCTTCTATAGTATCCCGCTAACCCCAGAAAACTCTGAACCTCGGTTGGTGTTTTCGGTTGCTCCCACTCATTAACTGCTTCGACTTTTGCTGGGTCCACGAAAATGCCATCTTTATCAATAACATGCCCAAGAAACTGGACTCTCTCAAGCCAAAATTCACAAAATTCACACTTTGTGAATTTCGCATACAACTTCTCCTTCCTTAGTGTTTCCAACACTATTCTTAAATGTTCTGCATGATCTTCCGACGTCTTAGAGTAGACTAGAATATCATCAATGAACACTACGATGAACTTGTCCAAATACTGTTTGAACACTCTGTTCATCATATCCATAAATGCGACTAGCGCATTAGTCAACCCAAACGACATCACCAAAAACTCGTAACGACCATAACGAGTTCTGAACGTCGTCTTAGGTACATCCTCCTTCCTCACCTTTAACTGATGATACCCCGTGCGCAAATCTATCTTAAAAAAATACTTTGCCCCTTTCAACTGATCAAATAGATCATCGATCCTGGGCAATGGGTATTTATTCTTAATCGTTAATTTGTTCAACTCTCGATAGTCGATACAAAGTCTTAACGACCCATCCTTCTTCTTTACAAACAACATCGGTGCTCCCCAAGGAGACACACTTGGTTGAATGTACTTTCTATCTAATAGTTCTTATAATTGAACCATTAACTCCTTCATCTCAACTGACGCCATCCGATATGGTGCCCTTGAAACCGGTGCCATTCCCGGTAATAGATCAATTGCAAACTCAACTTCCCTATCCGGTGGAATACCCGGTAACTCCTCCGAAAATACATCCACGAACTCTTGTACTATAGGTATCTGGTCCAAGGATGTTCCCACTCTTTGGGTATCTACAACATGGCACAGATAACCTACACACCCTTTTCTCAACATCTTCCTAGCTTGTGTCATCGACAGACAACAAGAGCGTCACGGTGATTTACTACCAAAGAACACTACCTTGGTTTTCTTAGAAAGCCGAAGGTTCACACTTTTCCTATGGCAATCTATCATTGCCTTATGGTTAACCAACCAATCCATACCAAGAATTACATCGAATTCCTTTAACCTTATCGGTACTAAATCTACTGATAACTTATTCCCTCTAATATCTACACAACAACCCTTGTGAATATGTTCAGTGGGGATTATCTCTTCGTTTGCTACCTTAATGTCTAAAGATATTGGTAACTTCTCAGGGATTAAACCTAATCGCTTAGCAAATTCACATGCTATAAAAGAACAAGTAGCACCCGAGTCAAATAGCACGTAAGCATTTATCTCATTGACCGGAATGATACCTACTCCGTTGATGCAACCGCATCTTGGACAGTAATATTAAACGTACAAGCTGAGGGTCTACCCACTGATGGTGTTGTTCCAGTAATAGCTAACTTACCACTACCAGAACCCTTATTTCCCTCTAACCCTTTTTTCGGGCAATTTCTTGCCATGTGGTCCAATGACCCACTGACAAAACACCCCTGGTTCTTCTTAGGGTTAGGACAGTTGGGTGACAAATGCCCCTCCTGCCCACAGTTGTAGCAAACTATTTTCCCCTTTAAACAGACTCCAATATGAGTCTTTTCGCATGTCTTACATGCTTCCGTCCTTTTCTTGGGTTCTCCCTACTTTACCCCAGTATTCCCAGGGTTAAAACTCTTCCTCTTTGGCAAGTTCCCGCTTTCGCTGGTAACTTCAGCCTTACTCACTCCCTCTAACTTACTTTTGTTCTTTCGCTCTTTGTGGTACTGAGACAATGCCTCACCACCACCTTCTGCTATTATCGCCTTTTCCAGAATTGTCCCGTAGGAAGCACTCTGAAAAACCGATATTCTACTATAGAGCCAGGGTTTTAAGCTCTGCTCAAATCTACGCGCCTTCCTCTCCTCTGTATCCACCTAGTGTGGAGTAAATCTTGCCAATTCATTGAACTTAGCGGCATACTGGGGAACTATCATATCCCATTACTTAAGTTCTAGGAACTTAATCTCCATCCTACCCTGCATGCTAGTAGGGAAATAGTTTTCGAAGAAGACCTTCTTAAACCGTTCCCACGTAACAGCTTCTGTTCTAGCCCTACCCTAGTGAGCTTCCCACCAGTAGTTGGCTTCCCCCTTTATCATGTAGGATGCAAAAGAAGTCTTCTGCGCCTCACCTACGTTTGTTATCACAAACGCCTTTTCAATCTCTTTTACCCATGTCTGGGCTTCTAAAGGGTCTGTCGTTCCTCGAAACTCAGGAGGACCCACACTCTTAAATTCCTTAAAGGTAGTTGTTCTTACTACCCCAAGAGCTACAGGAATCCCACCCCCCACTTGGTTAAATGTAGCCGTTAATAAATTAACAAACTCTTGAATAGGGTTATTAGGACCCCCCTGATTCTCATTATGAGACTCGGCCTCTTGGTTACGTTGTCTCCTTCTTGGCGACATACTTCTGATTAAATAAATAAAGTTTCATTATTATCTATTTAACTACTACGTTATCATTCTCAAACAACAACAACTAATACCACAACAAACATATTAAATAAAAGCTTCATTATATTAATATGCTTTCATAGTCAAAACTATTTACATCATGTTCCCTTAGCCAAAAGCTATTACATACTATCCCATGATTGCCTTCTACAAAAATTGGGATTAACAAAAAGACTACCCTTTAATTATACAAAAGAGGTGTGACACCCCCAAAATAGGTATACAACACCCATTCTGAGTCGCCAAATACATGGTACAGAAAGCAAACTACAACTTCAAAATACAATTATCGTGCAAAATACGACAAAACATACTGTGAGTTTAAATACAAATATTATCTTTTGGACAATATCCACACTCAAATAAATCCTCATTACAATTATTTAAACACTATTTTACAGAAATAGTGAGGACTGCTAAAACATCTTTCTAGAACCATCACTCCATACCCCGACTAGATCCTGCTATGTTCTCACCTCCTTAGAAGAAAAATGTAACAAAAAGGAAAAGGGTGAGCTCAACTAGCCCAGTAAAAAATATTATGACTAAGATAATATACAACAAATTATCGTTAGTCTTCAACAGGGAAAAATCTGATAGAATATAATCGACAACAAGTTTTAGATCAACAACTGCAGCGAAAACAACAAACCATTAGAAGAGTCAAGTAGAGAAAGAATTCTACTATCTTCTAAGATTTAAAAGTTCATCATCAATATTTTATCCCTGTAACATCAATTAATAATCATCTTTAACCAAATATTCATCTTTGCACTACAGGCCAAAGATATTCATTTGTATCACCAGTCAGTCATGTCCATCTCAACACCTGTTCATCTTTGCACTACAGGCCAAAGATATTCATCAAGTAATCATACATCTTTGCACTACAGGCCAAATATATTCAGTAATATCATCATTTAGGACTGAGGATGATGAAAAATATCTTAAAGAGAACGAATCCAGTGAGACAGAAGGACAAATAGTAGGGATTCGTATAACAGTTTATCCAAGATCAATAATACTTCATAATAATCAATTGTGAAGCAGAATTCAAAAATAAAGATCAAAACATGGATACAATCAAAGATAGTAACCATAATAGACATCTTGGACAAAAAGGGAAAATTTTATTTTTCGGTGAATAGTGCTGTATTCGTGAATAGTGCTGTATACGTGAATAGTAACCCCGACACAAAAAAAGTTCCAAATTTGATAAAAACTCATGTTGATATTTCAGCATAATGATATTGAAGAAAATAATATCATTTAAGAAGAAAATAATATCCCTTACCTCAAAATATCAGTACTTCGGTTGGAATACCGGTATAAGGCTGAAAGAAACTTGCTCTGATGAACAAAAACTCTCAAAGTATCTAAATACTCACAAAATACACTCAATAATCTAGAGAGAGAAAGAGAGAAAACTTGTTTCTGGTGTGATTTTCAATTCTAACTTAGCCCTCTATTTATAGGAAAATTTTAGTAGGCTTGACCTGCAACCTGATGGTTTTACCTGCTACTATTCCCACCCACCACATTTGAAATATAATTCAGCACATTTCTTCACCAACCACAAGTGGGGCCCACCAATTCTAGAATTTTTCATCAAAATGATAAACTCCAAAAATTCAACAATTTCTGAACCAGCCATCTTGTAAAATTCATAATAAATCATACGTTCATTTTTAACGGTTCAAAATTTGTGGGCATATACTCAACTTATATATGTATAACATATCCAAAAATTACCACGATCCAATGGTCGGATTAAAAATTATAACCCTCGCAAAATATCTCAAAAATCCTGATTTTTAATATCTCCATTCCGACAAAAATACTGATAAAAACCTCAACATTAACTCCTTCATTTTTAACCACAAAAATATATTCCTCATTTATATCCACATAAAATAAATATTTCCTTATCATATGAATCAATAATTAATTATTCACAAATTATATTACAGAATCACATTTATGACAACCAGGTCGTTCCCAGGAAAGAGGGTGCTTTCTAATAAGGATTTCTCCTTACTGACGCGCAATTAGATAACCAAACCTCTCCTTAGACAGAACTTTCTAGACATTGCCAATAATGTTATCTAATAATATTATTCAAATAATATGAATTATTGATCTGATAATGGAAAATACTGTGCAGCAACAATTATTGAAACAACAATAATATAAAATATCAACGCAATAATTATTGCATCAATAAAATATTGAACAGTAACTACTGTAACAATTATTGAGTAGTGCCTTCTTACGTAAGAATCAATAATTGGTGCAATACCGTGTGCTACTGTATTTTAACCACCGGGTATTCCAACAGTATTAACGGTAACAACTACGCCATTATTTATAAACAACTTATACTTGTCGTTTTCTTTATCCAATCGTTTTTCGTTATGGGGCCCACACAAGGCTGCGCCGTCGTATGAATATTCCCCGACAGCAAGAATATTCCACGACCAAACGAATATTCTCCGACAAAATGAATATTTTATAACCACTTGCTTATTTTGTAAAATTTCACATTTCACCCATAACCAAAGTATTATATCAAATTAACCCCTTATTATTCACAATAATATTTAGAGAAAATTTGATTTTATTCATTAATAAGTTAGGGTCTTACAACCTCCCCTCCTTATGAAATTTCGTCCTCGAAATTGACGTACGTACTTGATATTTCAAAAAGGTGAGGATACCTCGCTTTCATTTCTGATTCCAACTCCCAGGTCATTTCTTCAATAGCATGGTTTCTCTATAAAACCTTAACTTGTGGTATAACCTTCGTGCATAGGACATGCTCTTTCCTATCCAAGATCTTAACAGGTACCTCCTCGCACGTTAAATCTTCAGCTATCTCGTCTGGTTCTAACTCAATAATGTGGTTCGGGTCTTTAACATATTTACGAAGCATAGATATGTGAAAAACATTATGAACACGAGACATGCTTGGAGGTAATGCGAGTCTATATGCCACATTTCCTATTCACTCAAGAATCTCAAATGGACCAACAAATCTTAGATTGAGCTTTCCTCTCTTCCCAAATCTTGTAACTCCCTTCCATGGTGCAACACGTAACAATATATGATCCCCAATATTAAATTTCACGTCCTTCCGATGAAGATCTGCATAACTCTTTTGTCGATCCTGTGCCGTTTGTATACGTTGTCAAATCGTTTGGATCTTCTCTGTAGTAATGCGTACCAACTCTGGTCCCAACAATGTTGCTTCACCCACCTCGTCCCAGCATATTGGAGAACGACATTTTCTTCTATACAACGCCTCGAATGGAGCCACACCTATGCTCGCCTGATAACTGTTGTTGTAGGAGAATTCCACCAATGGTAGGTACTTATCCCAACTCCCTTTGAGATCTAGGACACAAAGTCTTAATAGATCTTCAAGAGTTTGAATAGTCCTCTCTGATTGTCCGTCTGTTTGAGGATGGTACGCTGAACTGAATCGTAAATCCGTGCCCATAGCTTTCTACAAGCTAACCCAAAATCGTGAAGTGAATCTTGGGTCACGATTCGAAACTATGGATACTGGCATGCCATGCAATCTCACAATCTCGTTCACGTACATACTAGTAAGACGTTCAAGAGAATAAGTCTCACGTATCGGCAAGAAATGAGCGGACTTGGTTAATCTATCAACAATAACCCAAATCGCATCTATGCCTTGAGAAACCTTGGGAAGACCCGTAACAAAATCCATAGTAATGTGTTCCCACTTCCATTTCGGAATCTCAAGTGGTTGCAATGGACCCTTTGGTACTTGATGCTCCGCTTTTACACGTTGACAAGTTAAACATCTCGAGATAAGCTCCGCGATCTCTCTTTTCATATTGCTCCACCAAAATATATGTCGAAGATCGTGATACATTTTGGTACTCCCAGGATGGATTGCAAACGGTGTGTTGTGTGCCTCCATCATTATTCTATGCTTCAAGTCAAAATCGTTAGGAACACAAAGTCTGGAGTTGACTCGAAGTATTCTTTCTTCATCGATTCTTGCTTCTGGAATAGCACCTTCTTTCACTTTCTTCTTCATACGCATCAGCTCTATGTCCGTAGCTTGAGCAGCTTTAACTTTATCGATTAAAGTCGGTTCTACTCGTATATTTGATATCATCATGTGGGTACTTGGAGCCTTCATCTCTATCTCCATCCTTTGCAAGTCATACAAAATGGGCCTTTGTGTTAACAACATTGCACTCGTACCTGCATATGATCTTCTACTCAATGCGTCAGCTACTACGTTTGCTTTTCCAAGATGATATTGGATGGTATGATCATAATCTTTCAACAGCTCGAGCCAACGTCGCTGCCGCATGTTGAGTTCCTTTTGAGTGAAGAAATATTTGAGGCTTTTATGATCCGTATGGATCTCCACTTTCTCCCCATACAGGTAGTGTCTCCAAATCTTCAACGCGAAAACGACTGCTGCCAACTCCAAATCATGAGTAGGATAATTCCTCTCATATTCTTTGAGTTGTCGTGAGGCATTGGCTATGACTTTCCCATGTTGCATGAGAACACATCCTAACCCTTTGCCTGAAGCATCGCTGTAGATAACAAATCCATCCGAACCAGATGGTATTGTCAGAACAGGTGCCGAAATGAGTCTCCTCTTGAGTTCTTGAAAACTCTTCTCACATTCCTCACTCCATACGAATTTTATATCTTTCCGAGTCAGCTGAGTTAACAGAGTAGCGATTCGAGAAAATCCTTCCACAAATCTCTGATAATAACCAGCTAAGCCCAGAAAGCTAGGTATTTCGATTACTAACTTAGGTTTCTCTCAACTGTGACTCATATCCCAATCTTGGATAGCACGTCACAATGGCACCTATCAGTTTACTACCATACGAATATGGCATCCCCTACGGAGAGTCTGACTTTAGTGCATTCCACAAAGGAAGTCACCAGATAGAGGCTCGGGTACAAACTTCTATAGTTAGGTTTTTAACTCCTGAAGTTCAATAGGAGCTATTCGATATGAGATTTTAGAAGTGAGTTTTGTACCAGATTTAAAGATGATACAAAATTCAATATCACGCGTAGGCCAAGAAATTCTTCAGGAAATACGTCAGGGATTTACTAACAATAGAAATATCATTCAAATCTGACGTATTTTTGTTCAAGTCCATAACATAGCTAAGAAAGCTTAACATCCGTTTTTCAATAAACGAATAACTTTACGGCTTGATATAAAAGAGTTTAACTTCAATGGTTTGGTTGCTTGAATTTGAATAACAGGTTGCTTAGGAATATGAAAACTAACAACGTTACAAAAGCAATCAATTTGGCATAATGAGTAGTTAACCAATCGATCCCTAAAATCACATCAAAAGTAAGTATCTTGAAAGAGATAAGGTCAACAGGTAATGTGATTGTGCCAACTTGGATCAAACAAGATTTATAAACAGTGGATGTAACGAAAGTTTCTCCTAACGGAGTTTCAACAGATAAGTCAAAGTCTAATTTTTTTCGGAGTCAAGTTTAAACGTTGAGCACAAGCAGGAGAAATAAATTAATGGGTAGAACCGGTATCTAATAAGGTATAGACTTCGCAAAAATTTATAATTAACTAACCCGTGCTAACTTCGTTCGGGTTCCTCGCATTCTGACCAGTCACGAAAAACGCTCTTCCAGGAACCGTTGACTTTGACTTTTCTGGGACAGCTTTTTGAGTCACCATCCCCGCTGAACTTGGTTTTTCTATAGAACACTCTCGAGCTATATGACCCTCTTTTCCACAGTTATAATATACCTTAGATTGTTGTGGGCAGTTTGGGCTGATATGTCCCTCTTTCCCACATTTGTAACATACGACCGGTGGTCGTTCTCCTCCCCTAGAAACAGTTGATGTTTGTGCTGACGTCTCCACGTTATCATTGTTGTACCTTCTCTTCTTGAAATCTCCTCCCGACTCGCTCCTTCTATTATCACGACCACGATTACCACCAGAGTGGTTACCGCTTTTGTCCGAATGCTTTCCTTCCTGCTGGTTTTCATTGCTTCGATGACTGCCGCCACCGGTATGACCCTGGTTGTGGTCCCTCGGTTGCACATACTCATTATCTCGCTCTAATAATTGAGCCCTGTTTACGACATCTGAATATAAAGAAAATTTATGAGAGATAAGATATTGCCGAATCTCGAGTTTTAGACCTCTCAGAAACATCCTTGTCATTCGTTCCTCATTCTCGACCAAATGCGGTGCAAACCTGGATAACTCTGCAAACTTCGCCTCGTACTGGGACACCGTCATGTTGTTTTATTCCAGTCTGATAAACTCCACCTCCTTCATATGACGAATACTTTCAGGAAAGTACTTGTCATTGAACAGTTTTTGAAATGTTTCCCAGGACATGTTGAGTGCGTCAGGCTGGGTACACTTCACATACTCCCACCAGCAGTCTGCCTCACCGCGGAACATAAAGGTGGCGAATGGAACCTTCTGTTCCTCCGTGAATCCCAAGACATCGAATATCTTGGTAATTTGCTTGACCCACATTTCCGCCATGATCGGATCCGGCTTTCCCTTAAATTCTGGTGATCCCAATTCTTTGAACTGCTTAGCTGTGACAAACCGCGCGTTGTTATCATTTCCACCCGTATTCTGCACACGAGTCTCCCTCGTCTGATTTTGCATGAACTGCAAAAAGCTCCTAAACATTCCATCATTCATCGTTTGCTCGGTAACGTTGTTTACAGGAGGAATATTGCCTTCCTGTTGCACGTTCCCCTGGGTGGTGATCAAAGGTGTCTCCACGGTCTGATTTACTCCATTATTAACGTTCTCAACTGCCATTCTTAAATACTACCATAAAACAAGGGTTAATAGTCATGTCATATATTATTCCTATTCTCTGACCGACCAAATAAACACCAAATAAACTTAGTCAGGTCATACTAGCGAAGGAAATCCCCGTCTCTCCCCTCCTAGTTCTCGTCTCACATCTCAGCCAGAGATCATATCCCTAAGCTCTGATACCAACTGTGACACCCCCAAAATAGGTATACAACACCCATTCCGAGTCACCAAAAATATGGTACAGAAAGCAAACTACAACTTCAAAAATACAATTGTCGAGCAAAATACGACAACACATACTGTGAGTTTAAATACAAATATTGTCTTCTAGATAATATCCACACTCAAATAAATCCTCATTACAATTATTCAAACACTATTTTACAGAAATAGTGAGGACTGCTAAAACATCTTTCTAGAACCATCACTCCATAACCCGACTAGATCCTGCTATGTTCTCACCTCCTGAGAAGAAAAATGGAACAAAAAGGAAAAGGGTGAGCTCAACTAGCTCAGTAAAAAATATTATGACTAAGATAATATACAACAAATTATCGTTAGTCTTCAACAGGGAAAAATCTGATAGAATATAATTGACAACAAGTTTTAGATCAACAACTGCAGCGGAAACAGCAAACCATTAGAAGAGTCAAGTAGAGAAAGAATTCTACTATCTTCTAAGATTTAAAAGTCCATCATCAATATTTTATCCCTGTAACATCAATTAATAATCATCTTTAACCAAATATTCATCTTTGCACTACAGGCCAAAGATATTCATTTGTATCACCAGTCAGTCATGTTCATCTCAACACCTGTTCATCTTTGCACTACAGGCCAAAGATATTCATCAAGTAATCATACATCTTTGCACTACAGGCCAAAGATATTCAGTAATATCATCATTTAGGACTGAGGATGATGAAAAATATCTTAAAGAGAACGAATCCAGTGAGACTGAAGGACAAATAGTAGGGATTCATATAACAGTTTATCCAAGATCAATAATACTTCATAATAATCAATTGTGAAGCAGAATTCAAAAATAAAGATCAAAACATGGATACAATCAAAGATAGTAACCATAATAGACATCTTGGACAAAAAGGGAAAATTTTATTTTTCGGTGAATAGTGCCGTATTCGTGAATAGTGCCGTATACGTGAATAGTAACGTATACGTGAATAGTAACCCCGACACAAAAAAAGTTCCAAATTTGATAAAAACTCATGTTGATATTTCAGCATAATGATATTGAAAAAAATAATATCATTTAAGAAGAAAATAATATCCCTTACCTCAAAATATCAGTATTTCTGGTTGGAATACCGGTATAAGGCTGAAAGAAACTTGCTCTGATGAATAGAAACTCTCAAAGTATCTAAATACTCACAAAATACACTCAATAATCTAGAGAGAGAAAGAGAGAAAATTTGTTTCTGGTGTGATTTTCAATTCTAACTTAACCCTCTATTTATAGGAAAATTTTAGTAGGCTTGACCTGCAACCTGATGGCTTTACCTGCTACTATTCCCACCCACCACATTTGAAATATAATTCAGCACATTTCTTCACCAACCACAAGTGGGGCCCACCAATTCTAGAATTTTCTATCAAAATGATAAACTCCAAAAATTCAACAATTTCTGAACCAGTCATCTTGTAAAATTCATAATAAATCATACGTTCATTTTTAACGGTTCAACATTTGTGGGCATATACTCAACTTATCTATGTATAACATATCCAAAAATTACCACGATCCAATGGTCGGATTAAAAATTATAACCCTCGCAAAATATCTCAAAAATCCTGATTTTTAATACCTCCATTCCGACAAAAATACTGATAAAAACCTCAACATTAACTCCTTCATTTTTAACCACAAAAATATATTCCTCATTTATATCCACATAAAATAAATATTTCCTTATCATATGAATCAATAATTAATTATTCACAAATTATATTACAGAATCACATTTATGACAACCGGGCCGTTCCCAGGAAAGAGGGGGCTTTCCAATAAGGATTTCTCCTTACTGACGCGCAATTAGATGACCAAACCTCTCCTTAGACAGAACTTTCTAGACATTGCCAATAATGTTATCTAATAATATTATTCAAATAATATGAATTATTGATCTGATAATGTAAAATACTGTGCAGCAACAATTATTGAAACAACAATAATATAAAATATCAATGCAACAATTATTGCATCAATAAAATATTGAACAGTAACTACTGTAACAATTATTGAGTAGTGCATTCTTACGAAAGAATCAATAATTGGTGCAATACCGTGTGCTACTGTATTTTAACCACCGGGTATTCCAACAGTATTAACGGTAACAACTACGCCGTTATTTATAAACAACTTATACTTGTCGTTTTCTTCATCCAATCGCTTTTCGTTATGGGACCCATATAAGGCTGCGCCGTCGTACGAATATTTCCCAACAGCAAGAATATTCCACGACCAAACGAATATTCCCCGACAAAATGAATATTTTATAACCACTTCCTTATTTTGCAAAATTTGCACATTTCACCCATAACCAAAGTATTATATCAAATTAACCCCTTATTATTCACAATAATATTTAGAGAAAATTTGATTTTATTCATTAATAAGTTGGGGTCTTACAAGAGGGTTTTACGTCACTACTACATACAAAAAGATCTAATGATCCAGTAACATTGTCGAACGGCATTCTCATATTTTTGATTTGCCAGAATCGACACTATATCTCGACTTATGGTATGTCGAGTCTGCCCAGACTCAATAGAATAACAAGCAATTTACAGCTTGAAATCCTCATGAGCACATTCATGGATGTATGACATCCTAGCTATTTTCTGGTCTTTCTCAACCAGTTTCTTTCGAAGCACAACGGCCTCTTCCTTACAATCTCGTGCATTATCTGTCATAAGCACTTTATCATCGTGCTCTGACTCAAAATCCGCCTCTGCAGACTCTTTCGCCTCATATAGGGAAGTTATCTCCTCATTCTGCGTCTCTACCATAGTGCGCAGATGCACATTCCTATCCAACACTGCCAGATACAATGATCTCATTGCATCAGGAGGTGTTGGCTCCTGAGTAGGCACCACCATATTAATCAATGTTACCTCCATCTCCTCTTCTACATCCAGCATCTCATTCAAATATGATGCTAATCCCATCGTCTCTTCAGATTATTCCTCCTCAGAGATGTACTCCTCTATGTCGGAGTCTTCTAGGACCACTATCGTTACCTCCGCCACCGGCATTGGTACAATCTCCACTTGGTTTACTGACTCTTCACTCACAACGTGAATGTCTCTATACATTATGCCATCGATTGACATCTACAACAGCATATAACAAATTGATTAGTACATAATACACAATAGTATAAGCACAAATCACATTTAATTTATTTTAGATTAATTTCCATCTTTTAATGCTTTCGATACTGAGTTATCTCAATACCCTATTAATTCATTTAACTTGAATTTCATTATTCGGACTTTACCTTCCTTATGAGGTTATTAGCCTAAGGTTTTCCCCCCTTAAGTTTTATAACCTAATGCTTTGATACCAACCTGTGACGTCCCCAAATTCGGGTATCTTCCAACCCGACATATGGTGCTCCACTGTACTAACATTCATACAACCATTCCATTGAAATACAACAAAATGAATGTAATTACTATCTTCTTATTACAATTAAAGTATAATCCTTCCCAAGTTCATAAACCGATTACATCAATCGTTGTTCATAATGTATAATACATACAAACATACTAGTCTGTTACATGATGTTTAAGTATCCATCTTAGCCTTGCCCTTATCTCTCTTAGCTTTCTCAGTACGTTCATCCTTAACTGCAATTATATAATTCACGCAAGAAGTGAGCTTGACAGCTCAACAAGTTTATCAAAGGATAGCAGTAATACCACATTCGTGAATTATATAACAATTTTTACATAACTGAACAAATAGTTATGAAGTATTATGAAACAATAATACTTTAACATTTCATATCATCAATTCCCAATGTATAGAGTAGATTAGGAATTCTGAACCGGTAGATAGACCATAAACAGTAGCTTTCAGTTTTCATACTTGAAAAGGATATCATAGCACTAAGGCTGCATATCCGCATTACTTACGAGCACTTCTAGGTGATCAGCCTATAGTACTCTATGTTGATCAACATTCATTCGTTAAATGTATTTACGTTTAACATTTTGGCAAACTCGCGTGCCCATCGAAATATCGATGAAAAATACTTTTGTTTGTTTATAGACAAACCTTACCTTCACGTCCGTACTAATTTATTGGCATAGGATAGTGTTAACATTTCTATATAGAAAGATATGAATATCAATCAATCTATATCTTACGAGTAGTCTAGCCAAATTAAATCTGGCATCGACCCTTTCTTTAAAATCAGTTATGCAATTCAGTACAATGAATCACATAAAACTTGGCTAACTTGAAAGTCAGATAAGCGTTAAGAAACTTGCCTTTCAGCGTCTTCAAATAACTTAATTGATTGACCACAGCCTTTACAGAATCTACATGATATATTCACATAGCACACTGTAATTAGCTATCAAACAATAGTTCACATTGTTCCTACCAACTTTTTTCTCTTATATGTCTTTGTTAACTTAATATCATTAATAAAGTCAACTCGACTTATTACCCTTCGTCCCAGTTTATTAATCAACTTATGTTATTAACCAGACTCTAACATTGTTGATAAGGTACCAACTTTGTTCATCATTCATAACTTATTAACATGCATTCAATTCCTAAGTTCAATACCATATACATTAGTATAGGTAGTATAGGATTAGTCTTAGTACATTTGTTGAGTATATAAACTCAACTCATGTAGGTCTCGGAACAACTGAAGTTTAAAACTTAAGTTTTTCTAATAAAACCCCTGACTCGGCGCTGCGGCGTGACCTTCCTATACAAGACTAGCGCTGCGGCGCCAGTTTCCAGTACCTAAGTCCCGGTCTCGGCGCTGCGGCGTGAGACTTCCTTCTATCAGTGGCGCTGCGGCGCCACTTTCCAGTAGCTACTGATACTGTGCCGAAGCTACGGCACGGCATTTAACACACGATCTGGCGCCGCAGTGCCAGACCATAGCACCAAAAAATTTCAACAGATAAAATTTTGGTGAGATTCTCGGAGCCATAACTTCTTCGTTATAAGTCTGATTTGGTCCGTTCAAAAGCGTACACGTCATAAATGACATACTCTACGCATTCATATAAGAATTTGACACTTTCAAATCCGTTAACTCAAAATTCACTATTGAGTTCATTTTCTAAGCGTTCGTAAACATTAATGAGCGTTCAATGCTCGTTTTCTTCGTTTTAAGTCAGAATTCGACGATTCTCGAACCCACAACTCTTAATTACCCTATCTCACGTGTTGACATTGAAAAACAACGTTTTTAAGTCTCACGGCAACTTTCGTCTAATAATTCTGAATTTCCACGTTTTCGACGTTTAACGTCTATTTCCGTGAAATTCGCCATAACTTCGTTACTAATATTCTCTAAGACAAATCACATGGAATACTCCATGGATTTCATATCTACATCCTAACCAAATAAGATGCACATATTAATGTGTTAATGGAGTTCAATTATTTATCAACAATCAATATTTTCATGGTTTAAAACTATATCAAACCTTATGATTTCTATGATTACATGACTTATAGAGATTGAATCTATGGTAAGTCACTCTTATTCCACCATACAAGCCATAGCCCACCCATTTATGATTCTCCATGATAAAAGAAAACCAAAAGAGATGGAACTAATTTTAAGGAATATTACCTTACTCAATCTTTGTGTTCTTGATGAACTTCTAATGAAAAAGCTTCAAGGTAGAAGAATGGTTTAACTCTAGCTCTCTTTCTCTCTCAAATATGTTGGTTGAGTCTTGGAAAAACATCAAATGGCCAACTCTAGCTTTCTATTTATAGACAAATGAAATGGAAAAAAATAGGCATTACACCACCACCTCCTTACTATTCAACACTTTGTCACCAAGTAAAATACTTGGTGACCAAGTGATATGCTTGCCTTGCACACCAAGTGGCCGGCCCACCATGCCCATGAGTCATCCCATGGGTTTTACAAATTTGATGACCCACCGGTTCGATCCACGGTTCGGTTTTCTTGCATTGGGCTTAACCAATCTACTATTGGGCCTTGACTTGGGCTTAACCCATTAATCCCTTGGGCTTACTCATTCAATTAATTGGACTAAACATAATCCAACTCAAATGAATTAACCTTAAGTCTTAACTTAATTCTACAATACGAATCGTATTCTATATGTATAATTCACGTATTCTCTTCGTATAATACCCATACAATAATCGTATTGTACTTCGTATTAACTCATCGTATTATACATAGATACTAAATAATATCAAACTTGTATAACACAAACTTTAACCATAACTCAATTCCTTCTACGCATAATATTTCCTTCTCGTAAATCAATATACTCAACCCTTAGGTTTTAAGTCCAGAGGTGAAAACTTCATTTGCCATAAATAAAATATTATCAGATATTTCATTTTACCTCGATATTCTATCATTACACGTTTTTCAAAATTTTAAAATAATTTCCCGAACAGAAACGGATGAATAGTATTTTTACAAAAATTTCTTAGAAATCGTTTATTTTCGTCTCAGAAATTCTAAACAATTAATTCTAGCACGTAGCCAGATTACTAACCATATAAACACATTCTAGGTCATAGAACGACCTTCACATAGCTTACTCACAAAATAAATCAATTAAATTCATTTAATTCACATAATCAAATAAAAATTTAATTGTCATAAAAATCCGATTTTCTCGGGCGTTACATTCTCTCTATAGTTTCTCTTTCTAGAGTTTCAGTGAATTCGTAAGAAATAATGAAGGAATGAGCTTCTATTTATAGGAGAATGGACTGAATTGTAACTAATTCATGAACGGTCCAGATTGATTTACTTTTAAACTGACGGTCCACATTGATTTATTATGCAATATTAATAAAATATTCAAATAAAACAAAATCTTTTAAATAAAATATAATATATTCTATTTATAATCTAATAAAACGAATAACTTTATAAAAGTATTTTATTTTATATAAAAAGATTTTAATATGCAAACATTATGCAGGCATTATGCAAACACTATACATAATAGAATATCATATATTCTATTTATAGTCTAATAAAACAAATAACTGTATAAAAATATTCTGTTTTATATAAAAAAAATTCTGTTTTATTACATTTATAATAATAATAAAACAAACTTAATCATCATTATTATAATTCACACTATTAATCGACCAGGTCGTTCCCAAGAAAGAGGGGGCTTTCCAATAAGAATTTCTCCTTATTGGCGCGCAATTAGGTGACCAAACCTCTCCTTGGCAGAACTTCTAGACATCGTTAATATTACAAATAATAATATTAATAACTTTGATATCTCAATTATTGATTTAATAATATATAAAATATCGACAATAATTGAATCAAATAATGTGAGATACCATGCAACAATTACTGTAGCAATAATTGAACAAAAATGAGTGACTTCTCACGTAAGCATCAATAATTAATACCGTGTGCTACTATGCAACCCGTGTATTACTGTACTTTTACTACCGAGTAGTTCAATAATTTTAACGGTAAAACTTCCGCCGTTATTTTCATAAAAATATTTTTGTTATTTTCTCAATCCGACAATAATTCCGTTGTGGGGTCCACTAATGATTGTACCATCGTACAGATATTCCCCAACAAAAAGAATATTCTCCGACTAATCGAATATTTCCCGACACAACGAATATTTTATATCAACTTGCTTACTTTGAAAATTTTCACATATTACCCTTAACTTTAATCTTTTATCAATTTAACTATTTACCAAAATAGAAAAATTAAATACTTTTATTTCATAAAATTCGGGGTCTCACGACGGCTATCTTCCATGGTCAATTATATCAACAAAGGATCGCCAGATCCTACAACAAAAAAGTCCAGCTACGGCAGTTTAAACAACATGTATTGGTTTTGAAGAAGATCCTCGACAACCAAGATCAGTCTAAGGGAAAATTTGCTCCTAACTGGGAAGGCCCATTTATTATTTAGGAGGTATTGACATGAGGTACTCTTAGATTGCAGGAAATGGACGGCGATGAATTTCCACAATTTTTTAACTCGGACACCGTGAAACGGTATTATGTCTGAAGTTACCATCAAGCAAACATCCTGGTGTTGGATCATCAGATCATCAATCATTCCAGTTCTTTAACCCTTTACCTCCTACAACTCTTTTCCACACTTTGCCCCTCAGGGAAACATACTCTTTAAGCCAGCAGCTTGGCTTCACTGCGCTCAGACAACTTATGTCATCCCACTACGAATTGAACCTTTCGCGTTTGCAGTTTGACTACCCATACATGGGATCAAACTTTTCACACCTGCAGTTTATCCTCAACCTAGGATCAAACTTTCTCTTCCCCGTAGTCTATCTTGCACATGGAATTAAACTTTCTTCCCCACAGTTTGACCTATACATGGCATTAATCTTTCTTCCCCGCAGTTTATCCTGCACATGGGATCACACTTTTCAACTCACCCTGAGGGGTGAACTACATCGACCTGATCTCCTTGATACACGGGAGTACGTAGGCAACCATTTTTTATATGGCCCGGTCGCAATAAACAAAAAACAACAAAAACATTTCTATCCTTTTCTACAAAAACAAAAACCACAAAAACACTTCTACAAACCTTCTTCTTCAATAAAGCTTCTACACCCATCTGCTGCAAACAGCATTGAACCTCTTACACCAGGTTCGAACTACGCAGACCTGATCTCCTCTTCAATAGGAGTACGTAGGAAGCCATCCATGGTTCGGTGTCCCCCCCTACCAAAACACAAATACTTGTCAATGGTACTGGGATCAAACTTCAATTCACTACATTTCATTAGCTTCAAACCAAAGGGATGGAATTACCCAACCTCTCCTCACGAATAGGAGATTTGGCGACCATCTAAGCCGCGGTTGTGCCTCAAAGAGAAACCCCAATCTATAAGAGATGGAATTAACTAGGCTCCTCTTAAATGGGAGTACTGGCGACCATCTGTGGTGCGGTCAATCTCATAGAGGAAAGCTACAATCCTCTCCACCTTTCCATACAGAAACCAGTCCCATGACACCAAAGATGGTAGGGATACACACAGATCCATGATCTATTCTGAACTATCCAGAGACAACTCAATGTCCATCCATCAAGGAGGAATTCAGAATACATTAAGATCACAAGCCCTAAAGAAGTAGGCAAATATCAATCAAGTATCATAGCATATCCAAAAGGGAAGTGATCAAAAATATATTTCTCTGCTATATATAATGTTGTTTGATATACATAATGTAAACTATATATGACAAAATGGCTAAGCTAGTTTGTGCAGGAAAATACAAGCCCATCTATAAATCGGTGTATATGCGAGCTAACAAGCCCAACATGGCATCCCTCTTAGAAGCCATCTGCATGGTGTATATCGGTGTACTGCAGTGAGGATATCCACATGATCCAACAGATCTGCAGCCATCTGCATGGTGACCATATGCTCATCAATGTAAGTGCTCATCTCTACAAGCATGCCAGTGGTAAGGGACCTCACTGTAGTACTGTCTATGATGACTACATCCTGAGCAGATATGGCACTATCCCTCTCAACTATCACTGCATCTCTGGCTGATCTGGCCTCATCCCGCTCAACGACAGTGGTATCTATACGAGCCAATGCCTCGTCTATCTCTAACAGAGCTGCGTCTCTCCCATCAAGAGTTGTCAACATCAAGGCTCTAGCCTGATCTCTCTCAAAGGTCATCAGATGAAGACTTTGCTCAAAGTACTGTGCTGAATGCTGAACCACGACAGTGCTAGTACTGGGAGAATCTAAAGAAAATACTGGCAACCCAGTAAATGGCTCCTCCTCGGTGTGAGAATCAATGTCCTCCATGGGCTCTCCACCATCTGAGTCAATACTCGGTAATGTGGATACTACCTCAGCCGATGCAGTCTCTGTCTCTATCCATACGGAATACTCTACAGAACAACCTGTATGACTAATAGAGAAAGCAGCTATCTCGTGCTGATCCTAACATTCATATACACGGGATCGATCCTTTGCTGAAAGATAGCGAGAAGCTAAACGTTGACCCAGCGCCCCCTCAAAAGGATGAAAATCCTGAAACTAGTCAAACTGCGACATCATGACCAGTGGATGGTAAGTAGTCATGCCCCTCAAACCAGCTAGAGGGATGTAATCCATGCCCGGTGCATGAGTAATAAAGTTGTAAGGTGAGCTGAGCCCTGAGCACGACAATATACTAAACGGGTCTTCGATCCCAACTAAGAAAGCGGACCAAGATGCAACATTCGTACACTTAACAGATCTGAAGAAGAGCTCTCAGATTTCCTTCACAGCGCAACATGAAAATGACTTATGAAAGCAACCTGCTGGTCTTTAGTACCCACGGTTAGCCGCAGGTTCTTCTGCGGTTGTAGTAGGTGTACCTACGACACCCCTACGTGGGTCCCACCCCTCTGGCTCAGTCCAGTTCGAGTTGTAAAGGAGTTCTCAGAAGCTGAAAAGGCCAAATCGGGGATAAAAACGCTACACGATTGAGCAGAATAGCTTACAATCCTGGTCTTCTCAGATTGAACCTTGGGTCTATACATCACTCATTGGTATTTGCCCAATCCCAGGGTATACTGTGCCAATGATCTCAGACATTATAAGTTACATTTGGCAATACCTTACACAGGTCCAATGCCGATCACTCAGGATCGTTATCCTCATTTACAACAAGTAACCCCGGCGGGGGTTACAATGCGCTTATATATATTAAAATACAACAACCCTGGCGGGGGTCACAACGCATTATCATCCATTGATGTACGTATCAATGAAGGTCAAGCAGCCTTGACGTTATTTCAGCCGGTGGCAGGTACCCATCGAAGCATCGAGAGCTATTCGAGGATATCATACTCGAGTACTCATATTTCCCAGTGTCTCCTCGGCGGGGGTTACAACACATGTTCCATTGACACACACATCAACAATGATCCAACGCGTCTCCCCGGCGGGGGTTACAACGTATGTTCTGTTGATACACACATCAACGATGATCCAATGCGTCTTCTTGGCGGGGGTTACAACGCATGTTCTGTTGACACACACATCAATGATGATCCAACGCGTCTCCCCGACGGGGGTTACAACGCATGTTCCGTTGACACACACATCAATGATGATTCAATACGTCTCCCCGACGGGGGCTACTACGCATATTTTCCATTGATACACATATCAATGAAGGTCAAGAAACCTTGACATCAGTTTAGCCGTTGGCAAGTAAACCCAACGTCGCATCAGAAATCATCCGATGATTTCATCAGTTGATACACACATCAACAAAAGTCCAAGCAGCCTTGGCATTTATCCCCAGTAGGAAGTTCATCTGTTGATCCCCGGTGGGGGTTATAATGCGTGATCAACCGTTGGTTCACACGTCAACGAAGGTCGGGCAGCCCTGACAACATTTGCTATTGGCAGTAAAACCAACAGAACATTAAAATACTCTGGCAATACAAACCAAGAAAGGTCAACGTCATTAAGAAGGATTGATGACGGAATATGTTATACACATCCTCAAACTGATAAAGCTTTATGCCCACAGATCTCTTACACATAAGAGGCACTTCTTTGGAATCAAGTTTGTATCAAGGATTAAGGACTTTGGTGATATCCCCAATGTCAATATCCTGATAGGTTTGGATCATACCTCCAAGCTTACCTTTATTAACATCAACAGGGAGCCAGCAATCATCCCCAGCTTGTTGGAAAGCAATGCATATGCATCATACACTTGCATCATATTGCTCCATATTGCATCATGTTTATCTTGTTGCATTTCAAGTGTCTAGGATTCTTTATCCTATCCATGCCATTGCATTGCATGAATATGATAAAGAGGGGCATCTGTAGATACTCAAAATTTTCTGCACACCTGTTACTGACATTGCACGAAGGCAGATTCGTCTTTCAGGGATAATCCCAGAAGACAACTCACATCCAGTCTGGATACTACCGGAAGCTCAGTTTCAACCCCAGCAGCCTCAACCCCGGAACACACACCGGGAGTAATAGTTCCAAACTCGGCGATGACACTGAGGCCTGCAGTTCCAATACCGGAACACACATCGGAGAAGACCGATTCACCCCGGAGATAATCCTGAGATGTTTCAGTCTCAGTCCCAACCATGGGAGTAGCTACCAACCTTGGCGATGACCCCAAGGAATGCAGTCCCGGCGATAACCCCGAAAATGCTTGTTTTAAATGTATTCAGATTCAATCTCGGTGCTCACAACTAGATACTAAGTACCAACCCGGAGATAACATTTCAGAGATGACACTGAGGACCTTCAACAATTACCGCAGTCCAATCTCAGCAATAACCCTGAGCAACGTCTACTTTATCAGCCCAAACTGGAGATAATCCCGGCGAGGGGCAAAGTTATCATCTAGCCACCATGACTCCACACCGTACCATCTCAACGCTTTGATACACAATAATGTCCCACAAGAATCAAGGAAAACCAATCCCAAGTGACTATTATGTAGGGTAACGGATAGAATTTGAAGCTGAAGACCGGAGGGCATGGTCCCATCTTCATGACTTCGTACAACCTCTAATCCCATGTTATTGCGTAACTCTCGACAACGGCGGTCTAAAATAGGTCCTATATACCTCAGTCGGATGCCCAAATTGCAATTCTGAAAGTTCGAGCAAACATCACGTTGTATGCGTGCACGTACTTCGAGACGACGGGACCCGCGAAGCCCGGGGCACCCCAGGCAGCCTCTGGTACACCTGCGGCCCAGCCGCGGGTCCACCCTCTATAAATAGAGCGCTTGGGGTGGCCATTTTAAGAGAGGAGATGGCGACAAAGCCCTACCCAATTTGCTATGTACTAACCCTATACTAAGTACTTTCTCATTTTAAACACTTGTGAGCTCACATATAGCTATTTATGTATCGACGAAAGCCAGTGTTTATCTACTTTAAAGATATAGAAGTCTTCTTTGGCAACCCACTATAAGCCTTCTCACACACTTTAAAGCTTTTCTCTTCATTTGTGCATACACAGTTCTTCACGTTGAAAGTCGTGTTGCGTGTGTTTTCCCGAACTTCGGTCCGTCGTTTTATTTCAGTTTGTATATACATATATTTTTATATATATGGACTAACATTATCGAGTTATGCCTTGATTGAGCTTAGACTTCGATCTGGAGCGTTTACTTGCTTTTGTATATATATATATATATAAATTATGTGTCGAACTCTATTCGATAAGCCTAGACTTCGGTTTGGAGCGTTTACCTGTTTTAATATATATACTTATATATATTTACTATTGTCGGACTTTGTCCGATAAGCCTGGATTTTATATCCGGTTATATATATATATATATATATATATATATATATATATATATATATATATATATATATATATATAAATTTCATCCCACCTGGAGTTTACTTCGTAGTGGTTGACCGTTTTTACTGTTTTTTATACATTTCGTCCCGCCTGGAGTTTCCTCCGTGGCGGTAGATAGCTTTTACAGCTTTATTTATATTTTTGATCCCCCATGGAGGTGCTTTGTAGTTGGTGATCATGTCTGTATATATATATATATATATATATATATATATATATATATATATATAGCTTTTATATATATACCTGCTTACTGTGTTTATATCAACTACGACATCATGTGAACCTAGGAATCATGTGATCACAGATTCAGTCCACTGAATCTAGATTCGGTTCCCGTGACGGACCTTTTCAGCTGTAAGCAGCTTGTAAAAATTATCTGTGATGTTTGGATCTCCTCAGATGGTTTTCATACCCACTAGGAGTTTAGCACCTTCTTTGTACATTATTTTCTTACAGATGCCTCGCATCTGGAAAATAAAATCAACTAAGCCGAACATTGAATAAAATGGGAGTGTAAAAGGCCTCAATTACTATTGAGCACAAGGGTTTGAAAAACCTCTTTTATAAAACATCAGTGTCATATCTTGCTTAAAATTGAATTTTTACATAAATTCAAACCTTGTGTATATAGGTGCGAACGAGGTCTCGCACTACTTCCAAATAAAAACACATTGACCCACACACACACACATTCATATAACAGTTTCTTGAAAAGTGGCGGTCACCGTGGCAACACGGATGTCGGGGGGGTGCCTAACACCTTCCCTCCGCATAAGCAATTTCCCGGACCCTAATTAAATCTCGATTTCACCGACCCGTTTAGCAGTGTCACATCACTGGGTTAATGTGCAAACCTTTTCTCGGTTGTGTTGGTACAACCAGTTAAAAAATTAACTAGTGACTCTTATAGTCCAATTGTCGATATTACACATGTCGGACCTTTTTCACTTGTTTTTTCAAACAAATCTCACATAAAATGATAACACAAAAAAATAGGTAACGAATAGGGACAGATAAAAATCCCGACATCGACAATAAAAATAAAATAAAATAATTTTAAATTCTGGTATTGGGCGTGACCGCGTCCATAATGAACTGGACACCAGAAACATTTTATGGGTTAGGGCATGACCGCACCGCGTAGTAGAATCAGAAATTTTTTTATCTGCCCAAAAAAATCTGATCCAATCGCATACCATACATACATGGACTCATCAAGATCGATAATTAGTGCAAAGTTAGGCTTTGATACCACTGTTAGGTTTGTATATAGCGCGATCATGTAATCAAATTACAAAAAATGTGCGAAAGCGCGATAAAATGAAATTTAAAATTTTTCATACAAACCATCACCATGATCATACTTTTTGCATAATTGTCAAATAGAAAAGAGATGGAGATTAGATTCATACCCTTATAAAAACAAGCTTCCTTAAGTACAAGTTTACCTCTAATTCCTTTCATGCTCTCCTTGAATTCACCGGGTTGGATTCTGTGACAACTCGAAAAATCGGATTGTCCGGAATTTAAGTTTAAAGAAGTAGTTATTAATAAAATACATTTTTATTAATAATATTATGTGCTACGTGTTTATTAATTGTTCTAAAACATAGGATGATTATAATATGGGAGGATTCTGGCTACGAGCTAGACTGAACGAGTAAGAATTTTTAAGATAAAAATAAAAACGCTCTGCGAACAAAAATATTTATGAGGAAAAAGACGAAATATGCACTATTCACCTGACAAAACCCTAAGGGTTAGGATTTGAATAACCGAAGCCTTTTTGAGAGACTGATTTGTCGAAATGATATTTCGTCGAAAGATTTGACGATAATATATCATGAAAAGTTAAGTCAGCCGATAAAAGTTTTTTCAAAAAGCGAGTAGAAATCAGATGAAATAAAAATGACAAAAAGTAATGTTGTGTACTTTTCATTTGTTTAACTACGTTAGGGGAAAAAGTGAAGGAAAACACTTATCATCAAAAAGTGTTTTTTAGTTTTTAGAAGTTCCGAAGAATGTGTAAAAGTTAATCTGTAAAAGAAAGATGAAATATCCAAAAATATTTGGATTCTGAGAATCGTAATTTTTAAAACTATCGGACGAACCTCGAAAGACTGGACAACGAAGCTTCCAGGAGAAGCTTCGTGATTAGTAAGGAAGTGTGAATAGTAAGGTAATTTGCCAAATGACCAACATACCCCTAGCCTTTGTTTTCTATATATACAAGCCTTAGCTCTGTGATTTTGAAAATCACCAACACTTGAGAGAGAGAGAGAGAGAGAGAGAGTGAGAAATCAGATGAGGAGAGAAAGGAAGAGAAAAAGCTAGCCCGAGTGCAAACTTTGTCCAACAGAAAAAGATTAAGGAAGAAAGGTAATCCTAAATCCTAGTCTAATCTAAATTTTCTTTAAGTTTTATATGGAATCATATAGCTTAATGAGAATAGAAGTAAATGATTCTAAGAATGACTTTTATATGGTTGACATCATGAGAAAACGAAGGAATAAGAATTATAAGTATAGTTTATAAAAAAATTCTTAAAAGCTTTCTTAAGGAAGTATGAATTGCTTAATGAATTTGAACAATCCGAATGAATCATATGAATGATTCTGTGAAATAAGTAAGGAATGGTGTTTTATAACACCAAATTCTAATAAAAAGTGAAATCATAATCAAAGTTTTGATTGAAAATGAAGAACGAACGAAGAACGCGAAGAACACACAAAGAACACAAAGAACGTTGTTGATGGACAAATTTAAAACCTTCGTAGTTAGAACTTATTGTTGATGGACAAGTTTAAAACTATCGCGTATAAGTTAGTTGCTTATTTCTTGGTTAGGAACGATAGAAACGTTCATAAAGAATGAATTAAACTTAGCTAAAACGAAGTTATGGCGAATTTTATAAAAGACGAGTAAAAAGATAAAAACAAATAAATGAACCTGAATGTGTAGGGTTTCATTAGAATGTAAGAAAACATAGAAAATGTGAGTCGTGGACTTAAGAACGAACGAATTCTAAGTTTAGATGATCAAATTATGAACGAACGAACGTAGAACGTTTATAACATAAAAATGAACGAATGACAAAAATTAAGCCAATCAAATGGCATGTTAACGGATTCAGAATGAAATTCTATCTAAGGGAAGTTGAAGTACGTAATGAGAGTAAGAAAACTGCTTTGGAATGACCTTGTTCCGAGTTATAACGAAGAAGTTGTGAGATTTCGAAGTAGGCGTCTCAAACATGTTCAAGACTTAGAATTTTTTTTTTTGAGTTTTAGTGTTGGCGCCGTAACACCAGTTATGCCTTAAGAGGCTGCGTCGCAGTGCCAACCCGGAGGCTCAGCTACTGGAGACTTACGCTACAGTGCCAGCAATAACAAAGGGAGGGGGCACCGCAGCGCCGGTGCAGGGAAAAACCCAGAGAAGAGCTTTTAACTTCTCAACTCTTGGGGGAAGTGTAAGGAAAGATAATGAACATATAATTCACATAATTTAATACTTAAACAAGTGATTTAAACCTTTAGTAAAGGTTGAACAGAAAGATTGAGTGGAATTAAAAAATAAAGAATGTAGTTGCGATGAACGATCGGTCTTAACATACAATGAACCGTATGGCTTCGACATTAAGAAAGGACGATAAACGTGAGGTTCATATAATGGATAACGAATGAGAGAAATTAAAACCTTAGGTAAAGGTTGAATGAGAGTTTAAGAGATGAGCAACGTGAACGTAGAATACGTAAACGATCTTGGTGAATCGTATTCGCGTCGGGCGAAAATTCTAAGTATACATTTGTTGTATGACTTAAACGTTGACGAAGGTAGTAAGTAAGATATGAATTAACAAGAAAGTCGTAATGAATGGTAATAAGATTAATGAATGTCCGAGTGTGAGTTGGATAAAGAATGTTAGGATGAACGTAAGCATTAAACACTTTACCAGACGTGAAGGTGGAGTGTAAGTGAATATTAAATGGGTAGAACCTACACAATGTGTATGGTTTGACCGTAAGGTAATGAATAATAATGATTAAACTTGTGAACAGTGAAGAAACTGAATTAATGACAATGACGTATAATGTTAAGAAGTCGAGTTAATGATTATAACTTGGATAACGTTCTGAGTCGAATCAACCAGATGTTATAAGATAGTTGTGAAGTCCCAGATCCCAGTCCCAAATCACCAAGGATCTGGTACAATCAATTCTATAACTATTGCGGAAGATATAAACATAAATTGTTTATACATTAAACTTTACACATAAATCCCCAAGGTCGAGTAACCTTAACTTATACACAATTCATAACCTATCTAACATATAATGTTATTATCATACAATACTGTTACATTTCTAGCTGCACATATTATCCCAAGCTAAACTTATCTTTGTCTTTTCCTATATCCGACGTATTCGTCCTAATCTGTAATATTTATCATGATATAGCAAGGGTGAGCAACAAGTTTGCCCAACAAGTTTAAGTATAATAAATTAAAGATATATCATGATGGAAAGAATTGTACAATAAGCTGGCTAAAATTCTACAATATAATTGAGAACTAGCATGAATAAATTTTTATAGCAGAACGAACATGGAACATAAACAATTATATCTAGACCAAATGGTAATGAAGGTGATCAGCTTTTCATACCTGATAAATACATGCAACATGCACAGAGTGCGAAATCAATAATTCATAGACATGGTAATCAGTAGTGATTAATCATAAGCATATTCAAATAAACAACTCGAGGTCGAGTTAAAGAAAACTTGCACAATAAATGAGTATAAGAAACTTGCCTGAAGCACCGACTACTGCTACACAATTTATTTAGCTTTGTCTGAAAACCTAATATATAAATAATATTGATATACAAATTAGAATAATATCATCACAATTATAAAATAACATAAAGACATTATCACATAACTCTATCAGTCTATACAACACATAAGACCTAGTTTCAAGTCAAACTATTGCAGTCTGAGTTGAATTCGGCACAATTCTAACATCCCGACGCCTAGTCGGATAAATATCGAGCTTATTTTTCTTAAGACTCTGCCAAAACTGGTTCACAATTATCTTAGATAATTTTACTATCAGTCAAAATAATTTTCATAGTCTCATAATAGTTTTTAAATAATTATTATCATTTATCATAATTTTTCAATCATTAATATCCTATTTATATGATTTAAATACCATAATATTCTAATATCATTAATATTTATTTAATATTAAATATTAATGAAATACATTTCATAATATTATATTATATTTATAATATCTCAAAGTATTTTTAATACTTTATTATTACCTTTAAATGATTTTAAAGTAACTAAAACCATTATTAAATAACTGCCTTTAATATTAAATATTAATATTTTTCATGACAAAATATCAAAAGTTATATTTTATAACTTAAAATATTTTTATAACACTTAAATTATTTTTATATGAATTTTAAATCATTAATTCTAATTTTCCACAATTTATTTAATATATTTATTAAATAAATTAATTACCATTAATATTAATTTATTAATGAAATTTATCACAAAATATCAAAAGTCATTAAAAATAACTTAAAATATTTTCTTATATCATAATATAATTTTTCAAGTATTAAAATATTTTTTAACTAATTTATTTAATATTATAATTAAATACCATTAATATTCCAAAAATATTAAATATTAATGAAATATATTCAAAATAATTAAAAACCTATTTTTGGACATTAAAATAATTTTTAGGAATTTATTATGTATTTTTCAAAATTAAAAACTATTTAATACTAATTATTTAATAAAAATAATAATTTTGTAATTAATCTGTCGCTAAAGGGCCCTATAGTGACAAAACTATCACTATAGGTGTTCTTGAGTCCCTCAAGAACATTCATGTCAGACACCAAGGTCCCTACTTTGACCAGTCACCATTTCTTGATCTCAACGTTTTTCTGGGTAGCTTAGATGTTAATGTTGTAGCACTGATGTAGTACTACAACTCTAAACAAATTTCATGACTAGATCATATCACAACAGAGAAATCAAAGCTTCAGAAAACCTGTCAGAAGCTGTTCTTCATTTCTAGGTTTTCCAGAAATGAAGAACAGTTCGACTTGGCCACTTATGATCTTCATAACATGCAATCTGGGTTCACTTAGTGTAATATAAAGATCCTAACTTGTAGTCCTAATATCAAAGAACAACAAAATATCACTAAATCATCTTAAAAACAACACACATGACAGATCAAGGCTGGTCAAAGTGCATGCCAAGAATTGCTTTTGAAGATTTCTGGGTTGCCCAGAATCTTCATCCGACATGATGGTCAACCTTGTTTGACCACAAATAACTTCAATTCTATTTATCATTTTGGTAAGCTAAAGGCTTATATGTATAGCCTACATGCCAGTCTACAAGATTCAACCAACAACATGACCTAACTAACAAAGATTAGCAAAATATAGGGCTTGCAAAAACGTTGTCAGATTTTTCTGGGAATCTGGAAAATTTCTAAGTTTTTTAGAAATAGATTTTGTGCTCAGTCAACCCACTTTGACCACTCATATCTTGAGTTCTAGACATGATCTGACCTTGATTCAAGTTCCAGATCATAGTCCTCATGGCATAGAACAGATCTATACCTTAAAACACAAATATCATCAAACACATAGAGATCTAGAAGCCCTGACATTTGTTTGTCAGACAACTTTTTAGGGTTCAAGAATAGTTTCTAAAAATGCTATTTCGTGCATTTAGATGTTATAGATCTGTGATCTAACAACCTAGATCACTAAATAATACCCTAATACACAACTTAAAACATCAAACCATAACATATAACATAAATTACAAAATTTTGAAGTTTTAGGGTTTATACCTATTTGATGTCCCATTTTTGATTCTGATCTTCATGATCTGTTCTTGGAAGGCTATAAACTGATCATGGCTTGGTTTCTCACTCTCTACCACTCTTCATTTCAAAATCTAGAGAGAGAATGGCTTGGTTGATTTTTATGAGAAATAAAGTGAGCTTTAATCTTTTATATTTTGATCCATTGAACTTGTATGGCATAGGTGGCCAATGTTGGCTGATATAGTGAGATATATAGCACATGGGATATATGGAGTTGGTGAAATTGGGCTAGATCTACACTCCATCACATTAAAGAATGCAAAAAGGGCACAATGGTCATTTTGCACACAATTTTAATGCCAACGATGTCATTTGACCAAACCCTTAAGGTTTAACCCTAAGGTTTTAAAAAAAATTAGATTTTCTAATGAGGTTTTAAAATTAGAAAATTGAGATTTCTAAATTATAATTAAGGTTTTCTAATTATACTAAAGTTTCCTAATCGCATTAGGGCTAGTTAATTAGAATTAATGTTTCCAAATTAACATAAAACTCTCTTAATAAGCATTTAGGGTTCCTAATTTTGCAATTAGGGTTTTCTGACTAATTATTTTAGATTTTTCCTAATTAGTTTTGTAATTAATAGCACTTAAGTATTATAATTATCCTTTAAGATCCCAGATTAGTGTTTTAACAGTTTGAATTACGGTTTTGAATTCTCAAAACTAAAATTAGGGTTTCTAGAGCTGATTTTAAGGTTTCTTATCAATCGTAAGAATTTTCTAACTGAACATCGATGTTCTTAATATATGATTAGGGTTTGTCACTGGTATAAGTTATCTGGTCAACTCTTGACACTTAACCACATACACAGATACGTATACATTTATACCCTTTGTAACAACCCAATATTTTCTATAAAAATTAAATCATAAATTTTTCTTATAAATTATTTTTTATTTCTTTTTATTTCAAGGATGAGGATTTGTACAAGATAATGTGTATATGTGATTACGTAATAAATAAAAATATATTTATTACATAAATGTTTGCAAATAATTTTATTTTTGAATTATTGACTATTATAAAGTTTATTCTTTTAATAATTAATTTTATAGTAGAAATGTTTTTATTATTTATTTTCCATAAAAATATAATTATATATTATTTAAATAATATATGAAATAATTTTTAGAATTATTATAATAATTATTTATTTTATTATATGAATTTATGCAAGATTAATTAAGTTAATTATTTTAACTTAATTAATAATGTTATATATGAAGAATAAATCAGATATGGAATCCAAACCTTAATTTTGGATTTTTATCAATGAATAAGAATAATAATATAATAATTTATATTTTAATTTTTTAGTGCTATAAATAGGTACTGTATGCTTGTGGATTGACAATGGTTGGTCAATTATGGTATATAATGACCAAACCCTAGTGTTACTGATAAACACTAATTTTGCAGTAAAATAAGACTTTAAAATCTGTTAAGTCACTGTGTTATATGAATAATGACATGTATTATTAGAATTTAATTTTAATTAGGAAAAACCTAATTATTATGTGGAAAATTATAATTATTAATTTAAAACCCTAATTTCTAAAAGTTGGAAACCCTAATTTAAAACTTAGGTTGAGTTTGACACTGTTATATAATTGTGTTATATGGTGGATGCATGCTATGTATTATATGACTTTTTAATTAATTAGGTATACCCTAATTAATATTTAAAAATATTAATTGCTAGAAACCCTAATATTTATTTTATAAACCCTAATTTATTTAAATTGTAAACCCTAATTGTTGATTTGGAAAGCTTAATGCTAATCAGTGTATCTTAAACCTAATTAGTAAGGTGTTAAGTAATTAAAAACCTAATTAATTAAGAAACCTTAATTTTGTATTTTAGAAACTAAAATTTATTTATTTTTATAAACCCTAAATTGCAAATTCTAGAAATTATTTTAAACCCTAATCCAAACCCTAAACCCTAAGGGTTTGGCATGATTACCATGATGCCATTAATTTTAAAAGCCAAAAGACATTTTTGCCCTTATTGTATTTTTATTAAGTTGCTTGTAATTCTTGACAAAACTTTAGTTGCTCAACAACCATTGACTTCCATGTGTCTTATAATGCTAGCAAACAAGCCATATAAGTCAGCAAATTCATTGCCCTAAACATCTATATAAGATTTAAGAGAGAGAAAAGCTACATTCTTGCTCATTTGAACACAACCCTCCTCCAAGACCCTCTCTCTCTTAAACCAACGAAATCTTAAAGTATTTCAGTCCTAAATCAAAGCCCTACTATCAACAATAATAAATCAGAAGCTTAGATCCAAGGATTTGTTCATAAAGGTATAAAGCCCTATTCGAAAATCTGACCCTTGATCTTCTGTTGGATGTTATGATTTGTTGTTAAAATATGTTGGTTGTAATATATAATGATGATCTGGGTTGCTAGATGTTAGATCCATAATATTTAGAGGCTCGGATTTGAAGATTTTAAGAATCTGGAAATTTTTAATTTTGAGTCTGACAGTCAAATGTCAGTCATCATAGATCTTTGTATACTATGTGTTTTTGTTGTTTAAGTGTTTGATTTTGTAGTCTAGTATGAGATCTTTCATCTGGTACAAGAATCAAAGTCCGATATGTTGTATATTTCAAGTTATGATCGGTCAAAGTCTGTTGACCGGGCATGACTGAGTGATTTATGGGCAGCCCAGAAATCGTTTTTCAACATCTGACAATATATTTGAAAGCTTCGATCTGTCAGTTGGTTATGTATTTTGATGTTGTTATTTCAACTGATTTATAGTCTGTCATATGTTCTTCAGTTTCATGTTCCTAGGTCACTTTGATAATCAATATACTAACATTAATCTATGGTCAAAGTAGCCTTCACGATCATATTTGAAATTTCTGGAATTTCCAGAAATGGGTTGAACAACATTTCTGACATGGGTTGACCGGGTTGTATCATGTGATTCTGATGTTGTTGTTTTCGATCTGATGATGCATAGTTTTACTAGGTTATGTATACTACAATCTTAAACTAATAGATCACCATAACATTAACTCGAACCCGTATAAATTTAAGCCACAAAGTGCCTACTCGGAACTGTCTGGGTTTCTGGGTTACCCAGAAAACCCAGAACAGCCCTGGCAATTGTTTTAGAGACTTAGATCTTGTACGTTAATGATATCTGGACATTAGAAATGATCAATATTGATACCATGATCGTTCCTTTATGAGACCCGACGTCTATCACCACCATTTCATCAACTGATTGACCAGAATAAGACTACCAATGTCGTTGACCGGCATTGACCGAATTTTTCTGGGCAGCCCAGAACTTGATGAACAGACCTAACAATAGTTTTAACGGCTTAGATCTTGCATTTGACTTGTTGTATGACCAAAATAATTGCTAATAATTGTAGTTCTACATTTATACTACACGACCAATGCTTGAGATCGATCAGATCATGCAGGAACAAAGGAATTATAAGTGGTCAAAGTTGACCCCTAGGGCACGAAGCTGTCAGTGTTCTTGAGCTCAAGAACACCAACAGCGACGCCAAGTGTCGCTAAATGCCTATAACGACGGTTTTCTTTATTTTTATTTTCTAAATTTTCAAAAAATCATTAAAATAGAAAATAAATTCTAAAAATTACAAAAATAGTTTTAAAAATTATTTTAAATTCAAAAAATTAGTTTTTAATTATTTTTGAATATATTTCATAAATATTTAATATTTTTGAAATATTAAAAGTATTTAATTTATTTAATTATAATATTAAATAAATTATTTAAAAATAATTTTAATACATGAAAAATCATTTAAAATTATATTATGGTATAAGAAAATACTTTAAGTTATTTTTGATAACTTTTAATATTTTGTGATAAAATTTCATTAATAAATTAATATTAATGATATTTAAGTTATTTAATAAATGTATTAAATAAATGATGAAAAATAGAATTAATAATTTAAAAATTATAGAAAAATGATATAAAGGTTATAAAATTATTTTAAGTTATAAATATAACTTTTGATATTTTGACATGAAAAATATTAATATTTAAATATTAAATAATATTAGATTTATTTAATAATTATATTAAAGAAATAGTTTTAAAATGGTTTTATTGATTTAAAAATCATTTAAAAATGATATAAATAAATTAAAAATATTTCAAGTTATAATTAATGACTTTTAATATTTTGATACATTAATACTTTAATATTAATGATAATTATTAAAAAATGATTTTAATTCTTTTAAAAATTATTTAAGTGTAATATTAATACTTTAAAAGTATTTTAAGTTATTATAAATAACTTTAACATTTTGGCAATGGTTTCATTAATAGTTTAATATTAATTGAATTGTGTAATATTTAAATCATTTAATAATGATTCCGAGGTTTGAAAATTCATGATAAATTATAATAAATGTTTAAAAATTATTATAAGTTATTTAAAAATAATATGACTGATACGTACGAATATTGAGTTACAGGATAGAGTCTTAGACTTGATAATTACCCGATAAATACACCGACATGTTTCAAAAATTGATTTGAACTTAGATAATTTGATTAGATATGTGTTTATTTGTGATTCAATGGTTGTGGAACATATGTGACAATGTGATTAGGTTATGTGCTGACTGCAATAAGCAGTGTTATGTGTTATAGTATGTTATTCTAATCGAACGAACAATCTTATTAATGATAGGTCGTGAGATAAGCGATAAATCTAAATTACAAATTGTAAGCAGCGCATCAGGCAAGTATCTTACCTTTGCATTTCCTTTATGCAATGGACATGAGTAAGAAGTTTCAGAATTATATTATTATTATTATGCTATATTATTAAATCTATTGTGATATATTCTATATCCCTGATCATTGTTTATCAACATGTTAGTATATGGTAATTCAGATATATATTCTGTTCGTTAATTTCTAAATATGGTTATATGAGTGACCCCACTTGGATAATCATTGTATTTAATCACATGTTGATATATATATATATATATATATATATATATATATATAAGTCGTCTAAGCTATTTGACCCAGCTAGAGACAAATTCAGAAATATCGTTGAATAAGTTAAAATCTTTTTGTATCCAATCAAATTGTTTTGGCTCGGATTCCAGTCTAAGTATGAACATCCCTATTACGAGAAAACTTTAATGCGCCCAAGGCGGACAGAGTGAATGATCTTATCGTTCTTGTACTGTAGTATTGATCAATACAGGGCACATTGGGCAGATCACCCTCGTGCCTGTAAGTAATGACGATTTGCGGATGAAGTTCTGCTAAACCTTAGCGAAAACTAAAAGCAATGTTCATAGTATGTCGACTACCCTATATATATAGTCTATACGTAGTTTCAAAATTTTGAGATAGAATTGTTATGTTATTATTATCAGTTCAGTTTACTTCACAACTATAAATTCGTTGTAGAAGTGATGTACAAAGAAAACATTTATTTCTTTCAGCTAATTATATTTATAATTGTTATTACTTGCTGGGCACTCAAATGTTCACCCTTGCTTTAAATTAAATGTTTTCAGCTAGGCATAAACAACTCGAAGGCTCAGACAAGAACAAGTGAAAAGGAAAGTAAACAGAACATGTTTAAATGGTGTCTTTTGTAATAGTTAGAATGTATTTAAGATAATGATATGTATTATATATCATGTAAAGAATATAGTAAAGGTTACGTACTTGGGATTAGACTCTGATAAATGTAAGTTAAGTTTGATTTTTATATTATTGTTATTATTATTAGTATTATTCCGCTCATAGAAATGGTATCGTGAAGCACCGAGTTCGGGTTTCAAGTACCTGAGTTTGGGGTCTTCACACCCTTAATCTTGAATAATTATCCAGAAAGATTTTTAAATCCATAAAATTTCTTCCAACAAATATCAAATCCATTCACTTATTTTCTGTCTAGGTTTATTATTTAACCTTAATTCAATATTTTAAGATTTTAATAAATATCCAAATTCTCGGGTTGTCACATTCACCCCTTCTTCTAAAAATTTCGTCCCGAAAATTTACCTTACACCTTTCATACTTATCACCACATTCTACCCAAAACATGCTGTGGAGTCATATATACTACGAACTTAAATTTTCAAAAATGTTATATGGAAATTCATCCACAAATTGTCATAACTTACAGACACATAGGGTGATTAGCCGATATGCCCTGTACTGCCCAAGTACAGCTGGTTGAAACAATTTTTCCCCGTTCCTCTTATCCGCCTTAAGCGCACAAAATTTCTTACCTCAGTCTTTATCGGAATCCGTACCGAAACAAGTTTGTTCGGGAAAGTTTTCAAAGAACGCTTTGAATTTTCATAAACGTTGGTCTAGCCGAATCAAATAGCATAGACTCGTATCAATAATTTAATTCAATCAAAATATTTAGGTATAGCCAAACCCCGTTGGCAAATTAAAATTTTAAAATTAGTTTGAAAATTACGTCATGATGTCGTACTGTATTAACAACCTGTTTAAGGATGTCGTCATCAAGTGACTTTGTCATAACACATCATACAATAGTGGAATAATAATTTTAGATCAAACTCAACACTAAGTATTCCTATATTTATAACTCCATCAACTTTTTATCATCTTTGTACCAGGTTACATGGTACATAAGTGATAAATAAAAATATATTTTGATATTTTAAATCATTATCGTCTAGCCGAAATAAGTAGCATAGACAATACTTTAAACCGTTCAAAAACCATTGCAATTCAGTTTTATCATCTCAACAGGTAACGATGTGTCGGTGGCCCGAAGTCCACACATACACAATGGTCACCAGAAGTTGAGAATAAAAAATTCATTTACAAAAGCATAAAGTGCGTATTTTGTAACGACCCCAAAATTTAAATAATTTAATTCTCGACTTCGGTCGTTAACAATACATTCAACCTCTAATTTTACATCCTTAAACGATAATATAACCATTAAAATTTGCAGAATAATTAAAATTTTTTATTACAAACTATTCTCGTTCCCAAAACTTTCAACCTTTACATCTAAATATATCGGAATCATTTTAATATTACAAGAGTTTACATCGCAAAACGATATTATAATTCAACATTAATACATTATTCGGAACCTTAAACATGTTTCAAATAATAATAACTTAGCCAAAGTGTATAAATCTTCAAGCATCACATCTGATTCATGTCTTTCAAGTAGCACATAACTTTACCTTGAATCTTTAACCTGCAAAAGTGGTTATTTGCAAGGTTGAGCTCGACAGCCCAGTAAAATCTAACATTTTTCATGCATCATGTAGCACATAATAACATGCTCAACATATATCTCAAAAATATTGAACTAACATAACATACATGTTATAGTTCATATAACAAGTATAAAGATTGAGTTCCTTACTCAATCAACATGCTTTACTCAATCAATGTAGTCATAAGTTGACTTTACCATTTCATACTTTCAACATATATATAACACGTCATGCTATTTGCAATAAAGATTTAAACCAATTAATCATCAAGCTCACATAGCAAATAGGAACTGAAAGACTTGCCTTGATCGTTGTTTACCAATAACAGTTTAACAACTTACAGCTATCTGCACTTCACGTGCCCTACACAATTATATAATCATTCACATTAACTATTAGTCACATAGCAATGCATAGTAGTTGTAATATAAACTTTACTATATATCTCATAACCCTTTTTATTATCAGTACAGAATGTTCAATTTGATTGTGTTAACTTTTGACTTACATCTCATTGTATTTACTTCTTAGATCATACTCGAAGTTAATTCAAGTGTTTAAGTCTTGCTAGGAATCATTTTTGGTTTTATATTAAACCCATTTCATATCTTATAATATTCATTTCATTTGACTTAAAACACTTTTTACGTTTATTAACATTTGTTACGGTATTTCGACGTTCATTCGTCACACGCCCGATTTGTCACTCTTGTGTATGCTTAATATGCTTATACAACTTATCTAATACATTATTTATTAATGTTAAGCATCATTATGTTTACTAACATTCTTATTTTGTAACTTAGAACATCTTTTATCGTCAGAGGCACTACACTTGCATATGTGCATGCCCAACGCCCTCCGATTGTCCCCGAAACCATAATAGTCCTAACGATGACCATTTTGACCCCTGTTCCTGACCTAAAATTGAAATGCTTAAAGAATAAAAGTTGTAGGTCTATTCTTCCTCGTTTTGGATCATCTTGAATCGCCTCAATCGGAGTTCGTATGAAACAGTTATGCCTATTTTACTAAAACAGTCAAACTAGTCACACTTGACATACTTTGGGCGCAACTGCACCCAATTAAGCCTTGGACATAGTGCAGCTGCGCCCTAGAGTGCAGTTACACCCCAAATGACTTAGGACACAGCGCAGCTGCGCCCGTTAGCAGAAACAGGACTCTGAAGTTACTGTTCATGCGATTTTTGGACCTTTTCTCCTTCTAATCTTCATAACTTGAGTTATACACATCCAAATTAGTCCCTTTTTGATTCTATGGATTCGTAATTCATAGAACTACAACATACTAGAATTATAAAAATTTATAGAAACATTAACCAACCTAAAACGTGACCCAAAATACATGTTCATACTCTATTTTCATGTTTTAAGTTCTCTAGCGAAATCGAACACAACGAATTTGTTTCTTAACCATTTCGATTCATTCAACCTTCGTTGTTTTCTTAATTCAACATACTAACAACATATATCACCAATTTCAGATTATATCATGACTTCATCATAAATTTTGATTCCAAAACAAGCCCTAATGTATATATATATATATATATATATATATATATATATATATATATATATATATATCAATAAAACTCAATTTCTTCATTCTAAATCATGTTTCCATGGACTTTTTTTTACCAAAATGATAATTAACAGATTATACATACCCAATAATCTTTATAAACCAATTATTTACTCAAATCATGCACCACAGCCAATTAAAAAGAGGAAGGTTTGATAAAACACAGCTAAGAACTAGGGCTATATTATTACCTTTTAATTTCTCCATAAGCTTAATTAGATGATGAGAATGGCTTGATTATCCTTCATCTCCCTTCTTTGATTCTCACAATCACCTCTTTTTCAATTTCTCAGAGAATATGTCTCTCTCAAATTCTTCCCTTCTTCTCTGCTCTCAAACTTATGAAAATAATAAGCGTAACACAAAATAACTGAATAGTAGTCTTTACGTAGTTTTATCAGTTAAACAAACATGGAGACCCAACTGTTACAAAAGGTAAAGGGTCACAAGACCATGTTTGGCTAGACCCACAAACCCTTTTTAATTTATTTTTATAATTTTCATTACTATATGATCCATTTGTCACACCCATTAAATAATATCCTACATTCTTAAATTAATTAAAGTTAAACTTAATTCATTAATAAATTAAGTCAAGCCTTATAAATATAACTATGATTTATATTCAACCATTATAATTATAACTTTATTTAACAAATTCTCAATCCTCTAATTTAACTATTTAATTAAATTAGAATATTTCCGTCAACCATTTCCACCCAACTTCTATAACAATTACCATCAAATATATTTATATTAATTCACCATTTTAATTAAGTGAATTACTCTCACTATTTATGAAATTTTAATGCATACCAATTTCATTGTCATAAAGCATAATAATCGAATTATATTATTTCATAATATAATTTTCAAATTAATTAAATTAACTTATATTATTTAGTTAATTACCTTCCCATAACCATCTCATTTAATTTCTTTAATAGTTAAATTAACTATTAAACCTTATTTTCCAAACATATACATCTCTTTTATATTCACACTTAATCTCTTCACACCAAATCACATATTTCAAGATAAATTGCAAACATATATACTTATCCACACTCAAAACACATAATTCAAAATATATACATTTCATAATAAGAATTTTTTAATTATTAAATTCTTATTTTAATAATTTATAAAAATTTGAGTTGTCACATCCTTCCCTCCTTATAAGGATTCTGTCTTCGGAATCACCGAAACCCTACCTTACTAAGGTTTTCATCAAATCTCTTTTAAAAAAAATAAATTTATATTTGAATCATTTCAACACATTACCTTAATATAGGTTTTATATTTCGTACTTCATTCATTTCTTCAGCAAATTCTAGGTTTTATTTCATAACTTTCACTTGAACTCAATTATATTTTTAGTGTTATATATTCTTTAACCCATTCATTTCCTTTTCTAAGGATCGTTATCATATACTCAACTCATAAACACTCGGAATATTATATTTTCACCCATTCTTCTAAGAATTTCGTCCTCGAAATTTTATTTATTAATATTCATTCATTCAATCTATTAAAATAGATTTTACATTAATACATTATTCATTCATTGGGTTCTATATTCATCATTCAGTGTCACATTCTACGATTTACTTCTTTCTAAGGAATACTCTCCTTTTCACTTCCATCTTGCAGAATAACACGAATCTTCCACAATTGTTCAATAATTGGGAAGTAGTATGAATAACTCAGGAATTTAAAAAATTCTAAATCATGCTGAGGGGTCATAAGACCTTGAACTACGTCCCTAGGTTATCAAGTATCTCGACTTAAACCTTTAACAATCATAAGACTATACAGACCTTGAACTCTTTTCTAGATTTAATAGTGCAAAACCACTGTAAACCATCTTTAACAGAACGTTTAGCAATCACACAGACTGAAAACACTCTCTGCAAGTACTCTAGGTGATCGACCTATCGTACCCCTACGTCGTGCGCAACGTATTACTTCTTAACATTGTAACGACTAGATGCGTTACTTTCGAAACCATTTTCTCCGATAACATGTCCCCTTTTTCAGGGTTGTTCACCTCAGCTTCTTAACATTTGAATCCACACCAAAATAAATTGGTTTGGTATAGTTTGACAAAGAACTCTTGAATTTCATGCACATCTTTCAATATTTGTCTAGCTGAATCAAATAGCATAGACTTTTAACAATAATTCGAACATCAATCGAAATAGTTTTATCCAATTCATATGGCATATCTTTTTTAGTTTAAAGAAAACTAAAAATCCTTTTATGATGACATGATACCGTACTATGTCGATAGTACGTTGAGGATTTAGTCATTATATGACTTTGTCATGCTACATCATACCACAATGGGCTGACGATCTTATGATCATATCCAACACCAGGTTCAATTGCATTGATGACTTCCTCGTTTGTCAAATTAGCATCATATTTAGTGATGCCTTAATGACTACTGAAAAAAAATGAAATACATTTTGATATTTTTAAATGATTTTTGTCTAGCTGAAATAATTAACATAGACATATGAATAACGAAATTATTTTTAAAACTCATTGGTTCCATCATTTGTTCCAATGTTTTTTTTTCAAGAAAAATAGAAGTGCAAACATCAGCACGAAGTTAATAAATTTCGAAAATCTAGCAAAGCTAGAAGATTTGGAATATCTAATTTTCTCCATCAATTTTAATCTTTATACTAAATATTCTTGTATTTCAACTTACCATCCTCCTATACCCCCAGAATAGTTCATCAAACTTACCGCACATTAGAAGTTCATGAACTTGCCACAATAATATGAGTTTAAGAACTTATCCTAGTTAGGCCATAGGCGTCCATTCGCTGATGGGTTCAAAACATACCATATTATTATGAGTCACGAACTTACCATATGCATTAGTTTAAGAGCTGCACCTAATCCTAATAATATCTAACTAATATTAATAGTTTCTAACTATCAAATATATACATGAGAAAAGAATCACCTTTTCACCACATATACATTGATAGCGCAACACCAATATTCCAATGATTATCAATGTGATAACCTGAGTGCAAGTATAAAACCCTCGCTCATACAAAGGTTTGTACAACTCAGCCATCACATGAGTCCTCAATTGAAATCCCCACCTAAATCTATCTTGCTTATAACTTGCTCTTTGCTCAATACGAATTTTTCGTACCTCATCATTTATAACTCCTTGCGAGTTTACCTCGTACTATTTTATACTACATTAGCTAACTAGCATGAAGCTATAATTATTCAAATATTACAAACTATCTTTCTTTTATAACTTAAACAGATCACGTCGTGATCTTATTCTATAATTATATCCCTTAAAATTATTTTCTTAACTCGTGATTATTTAGTTTTACGATCCTCTTTCTTTTCTTTTTCATCATTTATAATTTCATTTATGCTTTTAATCTTACAGACTTTGTCTATTTATCATTATTTATTATCTTGGCTATTGGATTTAGGTAACTCTCATTTCTTATCTTCATATCTCTTCAAGATTCTTCTTTGAATTTTCATGTTTATACAATAATTCTTCCTTTTAAAAAAATTTTCTAACTTCATTTACATTGCTCAACATTTCATTCGAGTTCCACATTTTTATCACACGTATCAATTTTCTATGCTTGGTACATATCGAGTTTCTAACAGTTTTAATATGGTACGCTGAGTGGTTTCCCACAAACAACCAACAAACTAAGTTCTGAGTTGCTAGTTAGTATATACCTCCGCTCTATGAATGAATCATTTAACCCAGATACCATACATCAACTATTAAAGAGTACAATTGTACCATACTTAACTATAACTTTTTATTCTTAACTTTTTTATAATTCTCTTCTTATAGACATTGTTTATTTATTATCACCTTACATCCTTATTATTGGAGTTAGGTAACCCCACATTCATATTCCTTATAACTTTGCGAGATTCTTCTTTGAATCCTCTCACGCATGTTTATAACATCTTTTATCATCAGAGGCACAACACTTGCATATGTGCAAGCCCAACGCCCTCCGATTGTCCCCAAAAACATAATAGTCCTAAATATAACATATTTTGACCCCTGTTCTCGACCTCAAATTGAAAAACTTAAAGAATAAAAATTGTAGGTCTATTCTTCCTCGTTCCGTATCATCTTGAATCGCCTCAATTGGAGTTCGTATCAAAACGTTATGCCTATTTTACTAAAACAGTCAAACTAGTCACACCTGACATACTTTGGACGCAGCTGCGCCCAATTAAGCCTTGGACACAGCGCAGCTACACCCTAAATGACTTAGGGCACAGCACAGCTATGCTCGTTAGCAGAAATGGGACTCTGAAGTTACTGTTCATGCGATTTTTGGACCTTTTCTCCTTCTAATCTTCAAAACTTGAGTTATACATATTCAAATTAGTCCATTTTTGATTCTATGGATTCGTAATTCATAGAACTACAACATACTAGAATTATAACAATTTATGGAAACATTAACCAACCTAAAACTCGACCCAAAACACATGTTTATACTATATTTTTATGTTTTAACATCTCTAGCGAAATCGAACACCACGAATTTATTTCTTAACCATTTCGATTCATTCAACTTTTGTTGTTTTCGTAATTCAACATATTAACAACATATATCACCAATTACAGATTATATCACGACTTTATCATAAATTTTGATTCCAAAATAAGCCCTAATGTATATATATATATATATATATATATATATATATATATAACTCAATTTCTTCATTCTAAAACATGTTTCCATGGACTTGTTTACCAAAATGATAATTAACAGATTATACATACCCAATAATCTTTATAAACCAATTCATTACTCAAATCATGCACCATAACCAATTAAAGAGAAGAAGTTTTGATAAAACACAACTAAGAACTAGGGCTATATTATTACCTTTTAATTTCTCCATAAGCTTAATTAGATGATGAGAATGCCTTGATTATCCTTCCTCTCCCTTCTTTGATTCTCACAATCACCTCTTTTTCAATTTCTCAGAGAATATATCTCTATCAAATTCTTCCCTTCTTCTCTACTCTCAAACTTATGAAAATAATAAGCATAACACAAAATAACTGAATAGTAGTTTTTACGTAGTTTTATTAGTTAAACAAACCTGGAGACCCAACTGTTACAAAAGGTAAAGGGTCACAAAGCCATGTTTGGCTACACCCACAAACCCTTTTTAATTTATTTTTATAATTTTCATTACTATATGATCCATTTGTCACACCCATTAAATAATATCCTACATTCTTAAATTAATTGAAGTTAAACTTAATTCATTAATAAATTAAGTCAAGCCTTATAAATATAACTATGATTTATATTCAACCATTATAATTATAACTTTATTTAACAAATTCTCAATCCTCTAATTTAACTATTTAATTAAATTAGAATATTTCCATCAACCATTTCCACCCAACTTCCATAACAATTACCATCAAATATATTTATATTAATTCAGTATTTTAATTAAGTGAATTACTCTCATTATTTATGAAATTTTAATGCATACCAATTTCATTGTCATAAAGCATAATAATCGAATTATATTATTTCATAATATAATTTTCAACTTAATTAAATTAAATAATATTATTTAGTTAATTACCTTCCCGTAACAATCTCATTTAATTTCTTTAATAGTTAAATTAACTATTCAACCTTATTTTCCAAACATATACATCTCTTTTATATTCACACTTAATCTCTTCACACCAAATCACATATTTCAAGATAATTGTAAACATATATACTTACTCACACTCAAAACACATAATTTAAAATATATACATTTCATAATAAGAATTTTTTAATTATTAAATTTTTATTTTAATAATTTATAAAAATTTGGGTTGTTACATATTTAGCTTGACGTAAATAATTTCGAAGTCTAGCATTGCTAGAAGATTTGGGAAACCTATGTCTCCACTAATAATCAATTGCTTAAACAATCTATCTATTCTTCTTATTCTCAATACTCCATTCAAACTTAGCTCTACCTAGTTCATCAAACTTACCACACTTATGAGTTTAGGAACTTGCCACAATCATATGAGTTTAAGAACTTGTCTTAGTCAGACCTTTGGCGTCCATTCGCTGAGGGGTTCATAAATATTTCATATAATTATGAGTCACGAACGTACCATAAATATGAGTTTTAAGAACTCGTACTTAACCTTATATTCTCTACCTATATTCTATCTATCTGTTATACACATGAAAAAAGAATCACCTTCTCAACATGCATATATATCAAATAGCAAGACACAAATATTTCAATGATTATCATTGCTAGAAACTAAGTGGTTTTTACACCAAGAACAATTCCCTACCCATAACAAGGAAGCATACAACTCAGTTGCTGACATGAATCCTCAATTGAAATCCCCACATAATCTTAACTCCATTCTGAATACGAATTTTATTTAATCCGTATGCATAATCCTTTCCTGAATTCGTACCAATTTAGAGTACAACTGACACACAACAATCTAGCTGTAAACATTTCAATCATTAGATTGATTCTTTTCCCTGCTATCACCTTATCAGATCACGGAGTGATCTCATCATATATATTACGATTCATTTCTATGTCTTGATCGTTTTGTTTTACGATCTCATTTCCCCATACTTTTAGTCTTTTAGACTCTATCTATTCATCACTACTGTTCACCTTTATTATCAGAGTTAGGGAACTATGTATCTTTTAACTCGCCGAGATTTGTCTTTGAATCTTACCGACTCACTAACTCTATTTGAGTTAGTACTTATCCTAATCACTACGGTTACTAGTCTAAGGTAACCCTACCTAAGGTTTATAACCTACAGCTTTGATACCAACTGTGAAGTCCCCAGATCCCGGTCCCAAACCACCAAGGATCTGGTACAATCAATTCTATAACTATTACGGAAGATATAAACATAAATTATTTATACATTAAACTTTACACATAAATCCCCCAAGGTCGAGTAACCTTAACTTATACAGAATTCATAACCTATCTAACATATAATGTTTTTATCATACAATACTGTTACATTTTTAGCTGCACATATTATCCCAAGCTGAACTTATCTTTGTCTTTTCCTGTATCTGACGTAGTCATCCTAATCTGCAATGTTTATCATGATATAGCAAGGGTGAGAAACAAGTTTACCCAGTAAGTTTAAATTCAATAAATTAAAGATATATCATAATGGAAATAATTGTATAATAAGCTGGCTAAAATTCTGCAATATAATTGAGAACTAGCATGAATAATTTTTTATAGTTGAACGAACATGGAACATGAACAATTATATCTGGACCAAATGGTAATGAAGGTGATCAGCCTTTCATACCTGATGAATACATGTAATATGCACAGAGTGTAAAATCAATAATTCATAGACATGGTAATTAATAATGATTAACCATAAGCATATTCGAATAAACAACTCGAGGTCGAGTTAAAGAAAACTTGCAAAATAAATGAGTATAAGAAACTTGCCTGAAGCACCGACTACTACTACGCAATTTATTTAGCTTTGTCTGAAAACCTAATATATAAATAATATCGATATAAAAATTAGAACAATATCATCATAATTATAAAATAACCTAAACACATTATCACATAACCCTATCAGTCTATACAACACATAAGACCTAGTATCAAGTCAAACTATTACAGTCTGAATTGAATTCGGCACAATTTTGACATCCCGACGGCCTAGTCGGATAAATATCAAGCATATTTTCCTTAAGACTCTGCCAAAACTGGTTCACAATTATCTTAGATAATTTTATTATCAGTCAAAATAATTTTCAAAGTCTCATAATAATTTTTAAATAATTATTATCATTTATCATGATTTTTGAATCATTAATATCCTATTTATATGATTTAAATACCAAAATATTCTAATATCATTAATATTTATTTAATATTAAATATAAATGAAATACATGTCATAATATTATAATATATTTATAATATCTCAAATATTTTTAATACTTTATTACTGCCTTTAAATGATTTTAAAGTAATTAAAACCATTATTAATTAATTGCTTTTAATATCAAATATTAATATTTTTCATGACAAAATATCAAAAGTTATATTTTATAACTTCAAATATTTTTATAATACTTAAATAATTTTTATATGAATTTTAAATCATTAATTCTATTTTTTCACAATTTATTTAATATATTTATTAAATAAATTAATTACCATTAATATTAATTTATTAATTAAATTCATCACAAAATATCAAAAGTCATTACAAATAACTTAAAATATTTTTTTATACCATAATATAATTTTTCATAATTTTTCAAGTATTAAAATTATTTTTAACTAATTTATTTAATATTATAATTACATACCATTAATATTCCAAAAATATTAAATATTAATGAAATATATTCAAAATAATTAAAAACCCATTGTTGGACTTTAAAATAATTTTTAGGAATTTATTATGTATTTTTCATAATTAAAAACTATTTAATACTAATTATTTAATAAAAATAATAATTTTGTAATTAATATGTCGCTAAAGGGCCCTATAGTGACAAAATTGTCACTATAGGTGTTCTTGAGTCCCTCAAGAACATTCATGTCAGACACTAAGGTCCCTACTTTGACCAGTCACCATTTCTTGATCTCAACATTTTTTGGGTAGCTTATATGTTAATGTTGTAGCACTGATGTAGTACTACAACTCTAAACAAATTTCATGACCAGATCATATCACAACAGAGAAATCAAAGCTTCAGAAAACTTGTCAGAAGCTGTTCTTCATTTCTGGGTTTTCCAGAAATGAAGAACAGTTCGACTTGGCCACTTATGATCTTCATAACATGCAATCTGGGTTCACTTAGTGTAATATAAAGATGCTAACTTGTAGTCCTAATATCAGAGAACAGCAAAATATCACTAAATCATCTTAAAAACAACACACATGACAGATCAAGGCTGGTCAAAGTGCATGCCAAGAATTGCCTTTGAAGATTTCTAGGTGGCCCAGAATCTTCATCCGGCATTATAGTCAACCCTTGTTTGACCACAAATAACTTCAATTCTGTTTATGATTTTGGTAAGCTAGAGGCTTATATGTATAGCCTACATGTCAGTCTACAATATTCTACCAACAACATAACCTAACTAACAAAGATTTACAAAATATAGAGCCTACAAAAACGTTGTCAGATTTTTTTGGAAATCTGGAAAATTTCTATGTTTTCCAAAAATAGATTTTGTGCTCAGTTAACCCACTTTGACCACTCATATCTTGAGTTCTAGACATGATCTGACCTTGATTCAAGTTCCAGATCATAGTCCTCATGATATTGAATAGATCTATAGCTTAAAACACACATATCATCAAACACATAGAGATCTAGAAGCCCTAACATTTGCTTGTCAGACAACTTTTTAGGGTTCAAGAACAATTTCTAAAAATGCTATTTCGTGCATTTAGATGTTATAGATCTGTGATCTAACAATCTAGATCACTAAATGACACCCTAATACACAACTTAAAACATCAAACCACAACATATAACATAAATTACAAAATTTTGAAGTTTTAGGGTTTTTACCTATTTGATGTCCCATTTTTGATTCTGATCTTCATGATCTTTTCTCGGAAGGCTATAAACTGATCTTGGTTTGGTTTCTCACTCTCTCCCACTCTTCATTTTGAAATCTAGAGAGAGAATGGCTTGGTTGGTTTTTATGAGAAAAAAAGTGAGCTTTAATCTTTTATATTTTGATCCATTGAACTTGTATGGCATAGGTGGCCAATGTTGGTTGATATAATGAGATATATAATACATGGGATATATGGAGTTGGTGAAATTTTGCTTGATCTACTCTCTATCACATTAAAGAATATAAAAAGGGCACAATGGTCATTTTGCACACAATTTTATTGCCGAAGATGTCATTTGATCAAACCCTTAGGGTTTAACCCTAAGGTTTTAAAAAAAATTGTTAGATTTTCTAATTAGGTTTTAAAATTAGAAAATTAAGATTTCTAAATTATAATTAGGGTTTCCTAATTATACTAAAGTTTCCTAATCCCATTAGGGCTTGTTAATTAGAATTAATGTTTCCAAATTAACATAAAACTCTCTTAATTAGCCATTAGGGTTCTTAATTTTGCAATTAGGGTTTTTATTTAGCAATTAGGGTTTTCTAACTACTTTGTTAGATTTTCCCTAATTAGTTTTGTAATTAATAGCACTTAAGCATTATAATTATCCTTTAAGTTCCCAGATTAGGGTTTTAACTGTCCGAATTAGGGTTTTAGATTCTCGAAACTAAAATTAGGGTTTCCAGAGCCGGTTTTAGGGTTTCTTATCAATCGTAAGAATTTTCTAACTGAACGTCGATGTTCTCAATATGATTAGGGTTTGTCACTGATATATGTTATCTAGTAAACCCTTGACCCTTAACCACATACATAGATACAAGTACACTTATACCCTTAATCCTGAATAATTCTCCATAAAGATTTTTAAATCCATAAAATTCCTTCCAGAAAATATCAAATCCATTTACTTATTTTATGTCTAGGTTTATTATTTAACCTTAGTTCAATCTTTTAAGATTTTAATAAATATCCAAATTCTCGGGTTGTCATAATATGAATAAGGTAATGTAAAATGCTTAACGCTATGAACACATAGTATTAACATTGGATGATCGTTCTAGGTATACAAAAGACTGTATGACTTAGACGATAAGGAATAAATCATGAGGTATGGCATTTAGTTGCCAGAAAGCCATAAGGAATGGAAAATCAACGTAACAAATAATGTGACGCTCCCAAAATAGGTCCATATAACCCATTCCGAGTCGCCAAATGCATGATATATAATTCAAACTTAATTTACACAATTATTAATCGTCGTGCAGAATACGACAAAACATAAGCTGAGAGTTTTAACACGAATATTGTCTCGTAGACAATATCCAAACTCAAATGGAATCCTCATTACAATTATTATCACACTATTTTATAGAATAATGAGGACTACTATAGCCACCATCTTGGACCATCACTCCATTCTCCGACTAGTCCCGCCTATATTCTCATTTTCTAAAGAGAACAATGAAAGAAAATGGTGAGCTCAACTAGCCCAATAATAAATATTATGACTAAGATAATGTAGAATAAATTATCCATAGCCTTCAACAGTATAAAAACTGATAGAATACAATAGACAACAAGTTTAACTGCAGCGGAACAAGCAATCCATTAGAAGAGTCAAGTAGAATATGATGTCTACTATCTTCTATGATTTAAAAGTTCATCATCAATATTTTATCTCTGTAACACATCTTAATAAATAATCTACATCACCGAATTATTCATGCACTATGGGCCAAGGATATTCGTTAGTATCACATCCACGAATTCTCCATGCACTATGGGCCAAAGATATTCGTTATTATCACCAGTGGTCATGATCATGCCAAACAACTGTCCATCAATGCATTACGGGCCAATGAGGATTTTTACCACATCATTTGTAATATTATAGGTCATAATTATACCGATACATAATTCTTGGTCATAATCATACCAATCAATAGTCCATCTATGCACTACAGCCTAAAGATGACTTTCATAACAATTTAAGTATGAGGATGACGACAATAATATAAGAATAAAGTTAAGTGAGAGCAAGGATAAATTTTCAAGATTTATAATTCAATTTATCCAAAGTCCAAGAATGTCCAAATTGTCAACAAGATAACTTCTTTGTGAAGTAAAATTCAAAAATAATATTCATGTATCAAAAATAATTTGGATAGAAAAGAAATCAATTTTTGTCATGAATAGTACCCCGGGTGAATAGTACCTTGTGAATAGTACTTTATGAATAGTATCCTATGAATAGTACCGTATATATGAATAGTAGGGTATAAATAGTACCGTATGTATGAATAGTGACGTATGTGTGAATAGTGCCCATGAATAGTACTCCGACATGAAAAGTTTAAAATTTAATAAGAATGTTCAGAAAAATTTTTTAGTGGAATGATACTAGATGAAGCGTAAATTTCAATGATATTCTACTAATTTTAAGGAGTATAGAAGTAATACTTATCAACATAAGTGTAGAATTAGGAATATGAAACGAAATAATATTACTTACATACTATAGAGTATGGGAAAAAATATTATTCCTTACAAATATTGATCAAAAATAATATCCCTTACCTTAAAAGCAGAGTACTTCTAATTGGTATAGCGGAGATATTCTTGAAGAAAACTTGCACTATTTGCTACACTCAAAGCTTCCTTAAACTCAATATAAACACGCTCAATATTATAGAAGAAGAATTCTCTGATTCTGGTGTGATTTTCATTTCTAAACTAAGCATCTTTTTGTAAGAGAATAGCAGGGAACTATTTAAGAAAAATCACGGGTGAACAGTACAATCACAGGCGCCGAATCCTTTGATAAAAATTTGATTTTACTATATAACACTATTCAAACACTATGCAAACATTATGCAGTACTATGCAAACACTATGCAATAAAAAACAAAAACTGAGATAACTTTCTACTGACGATTTTAAAAAATGAGTAAGTGAGGGTCCATGTAATAAGCCAAATTTATAATAAATACTTCATGACAAACCCCTTTTATTTATCACAATTCACTTAACTAATCACATTTTTAATCTTTCAACATTTATTCATCATTAATATTATAACTCACAATACTAACAACTAGATCATTCCTAGGAATGATGGGACTTTCCGATAAGAACTTCTCCTTATTGGTGCGCAATTAGATGACCTAACCCGTTTCCTCGACAGAACTCTTTAGACATTATCAATTATGCAAATAATAATATGAATAACTTTTTTGTCTCAATTATTTATTTATTAATAAAATATTGTTCATATGATACTGTGACAATAATTGAATCAATAATATGAGATACTATGCATCAACTACTATTGCAATAATTAAATAAAACTGAGTGACTTCTCACGTAAACATCAATAATCAAAGATATTGTGCAATACCGTGTGCTACTGTGCAACAACGCGTATTACTATACTTTTATCACAGGGTATTTCAATAGTTAATGGCAAAAGTTTTGTCGTTATTTTTATAAAAAGGTTATTTTTGTCGCTTTTTAAATCCGACAATAATTCTGTTTTGGGGTCCACCAATGATTGTGTCGTCGTACGGATATTTCCTGATAAAACGAATATTCCCTGACCAAACGAATATTTTATGACAACTTGCTTACTTTACAAAATTTGTAAACATTACCCACAACTATAACATTATATCAAATCCACACTTTATTATTCAAAATAAAATTTAGAGAAAATAAAATCTTTATTCATAAAAGTTGGAGTCTTACAACCTCCCCTTCTTATGAAATTTGTCCTTGAAATTGGAGTACGTACTTGGTATGTCGAAGAAGTGAGGATACATTATTTTTATTTCAGATTCTAACTCTGGAGGTATAACTTTTGAGCGTAGAATATGCTCCTTCTTATCCAAGATTTTAACATGTACCTCTTCATACGTTAAATCTTCCGCTTTCTCGTCTGGTTCTAATTCAATAATGTGGTTCGGGTCTTTCACATATTTACGTAATGTATATATATGAAAAATAGTATGAACACGAGATATACTTGGCGGTAAGGCGAGTCTATAGACCACAGTTCCTACTAGATCGAGGATTTCAAATGGGCCAATGAATCCAGGGTTGAGTTTTTCTCTCTTTCCAAATAACATAACTCCTTTCCATGGAGTAACACGTAATAATACATGATCTCCAACATTAAATTCCACGTCTCTTCGACGAAGATCATCATAACTCTTTTGTTAATCTTGTGTGGTTTGTATACGCTGCCGAATCATTTGAATATTTTCCGTTGTCATGCGTACCAATTCTGGTCCCAATAATGTTGGTTCACCCACCTCATCCTAACATACTAGATAACGACACTTGCGTTCATACAACGCCTCAAATTGAGCCATGCCTATATTTGCTTGATAACTGTTGTTGTAAGAGAATTCTACTTATGGCAAGAACTTGTTCCAACTTCCTTTGAAGTTTAGTACATAGAGTCTTAATAGATCTTCAAGAGTTTGAATAGTCCTCTCCGACGGCCCATCCATCTGAGGATAATATGTCGAACTGAATCGTAAATCAGTGCCCATAGCTTTCTGCAAACTAACCCAAAATTGTGAAGTGAATCTTGGGTCTCGATCAGAAATTATGGATACTGGCATACCATGCAGTCTTACAATCTCATTTATGTATATACGACCAAGACGTTCAAGTAAATAAGTTTCTCGTATAGGTTAGAAATGAGCAGACTTGGATATTGTATCGATAATTACCCAAATTGCATATATGCCTTGAGAAACCTTGGGAAGACCAGTAACAAAATCCATGTTAATGTGCTCCCACTTCCATTCTGGAATTTTAAGTGGTTGTAATGGGCATTTTTGCACTTGAAGCTCCACCTTGACACGTTGACAAGTTAAGCACCTTGAGATAAACTCTGCTATCTCTCTCTTCATATTGCTCCACCAAAATGTATGTCGAAGATCACGATACATTTTGATACTTCAAGTATGGATTGCAAACGGTGTGTTGTGTGCCTCCATCATGATTTTATACTTCAAATAAGATTCGTTAGGAACACAAAGTCTGGAGTTGACTCGAAGTATTCATTATTCATCGATTCTTGCTTCCAGAATAGTACCTTCTTGTACTTTTTTCCTCATACGCATCAACTCCAGGTCTGTAGCTTGAGCAGCTTTAACTTTATCGATTAAAGTCAGTTCTACTCATATATTTGAGATCATTATGTGGGTCCCTGAAGTCTTTAACTCTATCTCCATCATTTGTAAGTCATACAAAATGGGCATTTGCGTTGATAATATCACACTCGTACCCACATATGATCTTCTACTCAACGTGTCAGTTAGCTTTTCTAGGATGGTATTGAATGGTATGATCATAATCTTTCAATAGCTCGATCCAACGTCGTTACTGCATGTTGAGTTCCTTTTGGATGGATAAATATTTGAGGCTTTTATGATCTGTATAGATCTCCACTTTCTCCCTATACAGGTAATGTCTTCAGATCTTTAGCGCGAAAACAACTGCTGCCAACTCTTGATCAGGAGTAGGATAATTCCTCTCATATTCTTTGAGTTGTCATGAGACATAGGCTATGACTTTCTCATGTTGCATGAGAACACATCCTAAACCTCCGCCTGAAGCATCACTGTAGATGATAAATCCCTCCGAACCTGATGGTATTGTCAGAATAGGTGCTGAAATGAGTCTCCTCTTGAGTTCTTGAAAACTCTTCTTACATTCCTCGCTCTAACTGAATTTTATATCTTTTTGAGTCAGCTAAGTTAACGGAGTGGAGATTCGAGAAAATTCTTTCACGAATCTTTGATAATAACCAGCTAAGCCCAGAAAGCTACATACTTCGGTTACTGACTTAGGTTGCTCCCAACTTTGTATTACTTCAATCTTTGTCGAGTCAACTGATATTCCATGATTCGATATCACGTGCCCAAGGAAAGCTACTTCCTCAAGCCAAAACTCTCATTTCTTTAACTTGGCATATAACTTATTTTCTCGAAGCTCTTGGAGTATCAGCCTCAAGTGTTGCTTATGATTTTCACAGTTTTTGGAGTATATGAGGATGTTATTAATAAAGACAACCACAAAATGATCCAAATATTCCTTAAATACTCGGTTCATCATATCCAAGAAGGCAGCAGGAGCATTAGTCAATCAAAAAGACATGACTAGGAATTCGTAATGCCCGTACCGAGTTTTGAAAGCAGTCTTTGTAATTTCATCAGTTTTAATCTTTAACTGATGATATCTAAAGCGAAGATCGATATTTCAAAAGAATTTGGCACCTTGTAACTGGTCAAACAGGTCATCAATGCGAGGTAACGGGTACCTATTTTTGATGGTGACATGATTCAACTCCCGATAGTCAATGCAAAGTCGCATACTCCCATCTTTCTTCTTTACAAATAGAACAGGAGATCCCCAAGAAGACGTATTAGGACGAATGAAACCGATGTCTAACCGTTCCTGCAGTTGGATTTTTAACTCCTGAAGTTCAATAGGAGCCATTTGATATGGGGTTTTGGAAATGTGTTTTATATCGGGTTCAAGGTCAATACAAAATTTAATTTCACGCTCTAGTGGTAGGCTAGAAAGTTCTTCAGGGAATACGTCAGTAAATTTATTAATAATAAAAATATCATTCAAATCTGACGTATTTTTATTTAAATTCGTGACATGGGCTAAGAAAACTTTACATCTATTTTTCAATAAACGAATGACTTTATGACTTTATATGACAGTGATTCACTTTAGTGGTTTGATTGCTTGAATTCACATAATAGGTTGGTTAGGAATATGAAAGCTAACAACCTTACGAAAACAATCAATTTTAGCATGATGAGTAGTTAACTAATCAAAACCAAAAATCACATTAAATGTAAGTATTTTTAAAGAGATGAGATCAACAGGTAATGTAAGGGTGTCGATTTGAATCAAATAAGATTTATAAATAGTGGATGTAATGAAGGTTTCTCCTAACGAAGTTTTAACAGATAAGTCAAAGTCTAATTTCTTTGGAGTCAAATTTAAACGTTGAGCGCAAGTAGGTGAAATAAAAGAATGGGTAGAACCGGTATCAAATAAGGTATAGACTTCACAAGAGTTTATGATTAGCTTACCCGTGATAACTTCGTTTGGGTTCCTCGCTTTTTGGGAGGTCACGACAAACGCTCTCCCTTGAACTATCAGCTTTGACTTGTCTGGGACGACCTTTGGTGTCACCAACCTAGCTGGAATTAACTTTACTACATGACAAAATCGAGCTAAGTGACCTTCTCTTCCGTAATTGAAACATGCTTTGGGTTGCTGCGTATAGTTTGGATGGATCTGTCTCTCCTCTCCATATTTGTAGCATACGAACGATGGCCGTTCTCCTTCCTTAAAAACGGGTGTTAGTGCTGCTGTCTTTCCATCATTGTTGAATCTCCTCTTTTTAAAATTTCCAGTTGACTCATTTCTGTTAGGATTTCGGCACATAAAACACAGCAAAAATTAAAATTTTCAAAGATAATTCTGAAACCCTAAAAAAGGATCCATGCGAAAACATATTAATTCAGTGGTTAGGATTTTATACCGATTATAGAATATTCTGAAATGGCTTTGAATCTCCAATGTAATCCAACGGAACTACGTCTCTACGGTATCCACACGAACGCCCCGCGAATCGTCACACGATCTGCAGTAAAAGGAGTCGTGGTACTAGCCACCAAGGATCAGGATTTTTGAAACTTTTCCTGTCTAGTCTCTCTCTAAGAGCGGTTAGGTTTTTTTTAGGTGTATGATGTATCCCTAACACGACTGATATATCATATATATAGCAGTCAAAAAGGAATTAATCAAAAACCTAATCTAATTAAAAATAAAATTCGATTTTATATATATATATATATATTATATCTTAATTAAGTCTTACTTAATTAATATACATATATACAAATCATCCTATTAATTCAAATTCGTGATTTAAATACTATAAATCATATTAACATATTTAAATCTTTACTATTTAAATTAATTCTCTTTTTAATTACGTTCTATGTGTGTGGCCCTATAAGTTATTATTATGTTGGAAATAATTTTAAAATCATATTATAAAATTATAAATAGTGAGCGGCATCTAGTAATACATCACTGCTACCCAAGTAATAATAAGATCGATGACTTGATGCAACCTTTTCGTGACCAATGTTTCAATGTAATTTAATCCTTTTAACCTTGACATCCTAGATTAAACTCGAGTTATGGAATATGTCATACTCTTCATAATTTATTCTGAGTTTTCTAGATCAATGAGTAGACTATATTAAACAAATCACTATTTGAGCATGGCCATGCATTTCATAGTCCTATTCAATCAAGAGGCCTATGGATATCACCCCTAATATATAGGAGGGTTAAATTCCATCTAGATCACTCATATTCCTCACATGATTCATGATGTACCCAATAATCCCCTTTATTATCCACCTTATTAAAGGTGACTTTTGATGATATCAAAGTACATAAATTCCCGTGTAGTAATATAGTGATTTTAGGTCGGAGGATCATTACATCATTACGACTATGAGAATCGTTAATGACACTTTGCAAAATGCTCCACGTAGAATTCTCATGGTGGGTCAGTCCAGTACATCGTTCTCTAACATGTACCTATGCATTAACTCAATATCTCATATATTTATGACCAATGAGATTTGGTCATCAAGCAATCCACATACTAGTCTAAATGTATCATTGTTGTCCCATCAACAATGATACTCGACTATGGACATTTAAGAGCAATGATACTAATTGTAATTATATAATCTCATGTTCAAGTCACATACTTGAAACTATATAATTTATATCACTATTCTAAGGAATTTTATCATGTTAACATTTATATAACGCAATAAATAAAATCATAATAAAATCATTCATTTATTCAATCAAATGTAATATCAAAATATTAAGCAATTATATCAAATAATTGGCCTCTAGGGCATAAACTCTAACAGTCTCCCACTTGCACTAGAGCCAATCACTCATGTATCTAATACCCATAGAACTAGTGTGACCTTTGTGCTTCTGCTGCGACGAAGCCTTGGTCAGTGGATCTGCAACATTATCATCTGTTGGAACTCTTCCTATATGTACATCTCCTCTATTAATGATTTCACGGATGAGATGGTATCGCCTAAGTATATGCTTGGATCGTTGGTGAGATATGGGTTCCTTAGCCTGTGTAATGGCTCCATTATTGTAACAGTATAGCTCAACCGGATCAACAATGGTTGAAACAACACCAAGTTCAGTGACAAACTTTTTAATCCATACAGCCTCCTTGGCTGCACTAGAAGCAGCAATATACTCAGCCTCTGTTGTAAAATCAGCTACTGTCTCTTGCTTTGAACTCCTCCAGCTAACAGCACCACCATTAAGGCAAAACACAAATCCTGACTGAGACTTATAGTCATCATTGTCAGTCTGGAAACTAGCATCTGTATAACCCTTTACTGCCAGCTCGTCTTCACCTCCATATACCAAGAATTAATCCTTAGTGCTTTACAAGTACTTGAGAATATTCTTGACTGCTGTCCAGTGACCTTCACCTGGATTTGACTGGTATCTGCTCATCATGCTCAAAGCATACGAGACATCCGGATGAGGACATATCATTGCATACATGATAGATCTAATTGCCGAAGCATATAGGATCTTTCTCATGCGTTCCTCATCATCTTGTGATTTAGGACATTGGGCCTTAGAGATGTTTACACCATGAGACATGGGAAAGTGTCCTCTTTTTACCTCTGGCATGCTGAATCGTTTCAGTACTTTATCAATATATGTACTTTAATTTAGGCAGATCATTTTTCTCGATCTGTCTCGATAAATCTTGATACCTAAAATGTAGGTTGCATCGCCCAAATCTTTCATGGAGAAACATTTTCCTAACCATATTTTTACAGCCTGTAAGGAAGGAATGTCATTCCAAATAATTAATATGTCGTCAACATATAATACCAGGAATACAATGTGACTCCCACTAACCTTCTTATATACACAAGTTTCATCTTCATTTTTTATAAAGCCAAACTCTTTAACTGCTTCATCAAATTGAAGATTCCAACTCTGAGAGACTTGCTTCAATCTATAAATGGATCGCTTCAGCTTACATACCTTTCTAGCATCCTTTGGAGTGACAAAACCCTCAGGTTGTTTCATGTACAAATCCTCAAGGAGATTTCTGTTAAGGAAAGTAGTTTTGACATCCATCTGCCAGATTTCGTAATCATAAAAGGCAGCAATAGCATGTAAGATCCTGATGGATTTAACCATTGCCACTGGAGAGAAGGTTTCATCATAGTCAACACCTTGAACTTGTTTGAAACCTTTTGCTATCAGTCGGCCTTTATAGGTTTGTACATTACCATTCATGTCAGTTTTCTTCTTAAAAATCCACTTGCACCCGATTGGTTTTGCCCCTTTGAGTGGATCAACCAAAGTCCATACTTAGTTAGTATACATTGAGTCCATCTCAGATTTCATGGCTTCAAGCCATTTCTCAGAATCTGGTCCATTCATAGCTTCTTGGTAGGAAGCAGGCTCATCCTGATCTATGAGTATTACATAATCATTTTGAGTCACAAGAAATCCATAATATCTGTCGGGATCTTGGCGTGTCATACCAGATATATGAATTCCTCGTGTAATTTGAGCAGGTTCACTTTTCACAATATCTTGTGGTTCATGCTCACGTTCTAACTTAGGTTCAATGATATTTTGTGGTTCTCGAATTTCTTTGAGTTCTACTTTCCTCCCACTATTTCCTTTAGAGACAAATTCTCTTTCTAGAAAAATATCAGTTCGAGCAACAAACACTTTGTTCTCAGAAGGTTTGTAGAAATAATACCCTTTTGTTTCCTTTGGGTATCCCATAAAATTATATTTGTTAGATTTGGGTCTGAGCTTGTCAGAATCCAGATGTTTTACAAACGCCTCGCAACCCCAAATCTTCATGAATGACATACTAGGACGTTTCTGACTCCACATCTCATATGGTGTCTTCTAAACCGTCTTTGTATGAACACGGTTAAGTGTGAATGCAGCTATCTCTAGAGCATGACCCCAGAAGCTTATTGGAAGATCTACATGACTCATCATTGATCGTACCATGTCCAACAAGGTGCGATTTCTCCTCTAAAATACACCATTCCATTGTGGTGTTCTAGGTGGAGTGAGCTGTGATATAATACCACACTCTTGTAGAAGGTCATTAAAGTCATGGCTTAAGTATTCACCTCCTTGATCAGATCAAAAGGCTTTTATGCTTTTGCTATATTGGTTTTGAACTTCATTCTTGAATTCCTTGAACATTTCAAAGGATTCGGATTTATATCTCATAAGATACACATATCCATATCTACTGAAGTCATCAGTAAATGTAATGAAGTAATAAAACCTACCTCTTCCTAACGAACTCATGGGTCCACATCCATCACTATTTATAAGTCCCAAAATAATGCTAGCTTGTTCACTGTGTCCAGTGAAATGGGCTTTAGTCATCTTGCCTAATAAATAAGGCTCGCATTTCTCATATGATTCAAAATTAAATAAATTTAAAAACCCATCTTTATGGAGTTTGGATATGCGTTTCTCATTTATATGGCCTAAACAACAGTGCCAGAGATATGTCGGATTTGAATCATTTGATTTAAATCGTTTTGTATTTATGTTATAGATAGGCATTTCTAAATCATGAATATATAGACCATTAAACAATTGTGCAACACCATAACATATTTTATTTAAGTAAAACGAATAACAGTTGTTCTTTATTACAAATGAAAAACCTTTCTTGTCCAAATAAGAAACAGAAATAATGTTTTGCTTATAGCAGGCACATAATAACAATTCTCTAATTCTAATACTAGCCCAGTGGAAAAAGATAAATGATAAGTTCCTATGGCTAGTGCAGCAACTTTTGCTCTATTCCCAACTCATAGGTCAACCTCTCCTTTCGCCAAAGTCCTACTCCTTCGAAGTTCCTGCACATTAACACAAATATGAGAACCACATCCAGTATCCAATACCCATGATGTAGAAGTGGACAAGTTAACTTCTATAACATATATACCTTAATCAAAAGTCACACTTCCTTTCTTTTTCTTCACTTTGTCCAAATAAGCATGACAATTCCTCTTCCAGTGTCCAAGTTTTCCACAGAAGTGACAATCACCTTCTTTAGCCACCCCACCTTTAGGTTTTAAAGTCTGTTTAGTTTTGGAATTGGGTTTGGCACCAGATTTAGATCCTATCTTCTTCTTGCCTTTCCAATTTCCCTTAGCATTCCCCTTTTGTACCATCATTATGGGAGCGGGTCCTGCCTTTTTTATGTTATTCTCGACAGTTCTTAACATGCTCAACAACTCAGTAAGTGGTTTCTCAATTTCATTCATGAGATAATTCATAACAAATTGAGAGTAGTTGATGTTCAGTGATTGCAAAACAAGATCAGTTTGGGCTTCCGGAGTAATCGAAAAACCCAACCTATCAAGGTACTCAATATACCCAATCATTTTCAGCACATGTGGACTAACTGGATCATGTTCACCCATCTTGCAGTGATACAACACTTTGCTTGTATCATACCTCTCCTATCGAGCATGCCCTTCGAACAATTTCTTGAGATGCTCGATCATCTCAAAAGCTTCCATTAACTCATGTTGCTTTTGAAGCTCAGTGTTCATAGTTACTAGCATGAGATAACTCACGCCCAGAGCATCATCTTGATGCTCTATACGTCATGCAGTATCAGCTGGTGCCGCAGGAATGGGCTTTTCAATGACATATAGCTTGCGCTCTTGTTTGAGGATAATCCTCAAGTTCCTATGCCAGTCTAAGAAATTAATTCCACTCAACTTTTCCTTCTCAAGGACTAATCATAGTGAAAGACTATTTGTGTTGTTGTTATTTGCCATTGATATCTATATTTTATAAGTGCAAAAATAATAAGTCAAATTGCAGAGTTTTTGATATTATGTAATTGATAATAGTACATTCAAAATATACCTCCCACTATTTTATTCAATTAATCGCCCTCGCCATTAATTCGGAAATTATTTTCTATTAAATCTTTCTAGTGAGCCAAGATCCATATTTCATTATGCCTTAAGTTAGCTTTGGCTAATCTCTCAAAATACAATTATTTAGGTAGACAACCCCTTCTCAATTATATCATATATAACTCTTGGATAGTTTGGTAAACAACATTTGTTTCTAGTCCATCTAATATTACCTACCAAACTCCATGCCTCTAAGTCAACAGTCCTATTGAGATAACTTAGTTAAGTCGGGCCCAATGATTTTAACAGTTTGGATATCACAATTATCCTATCGCATTTTATCAAGATAAATAGGGTACTTTGTTTTGGCAAACCTACATCCATCGATCAAGGTCTTGATGAGTGTTATTCATTGGAAGGCATCTGATTTAGACCTAATAATTTAATGAGGGATTTTATTAATTAATATAGATCTCACCAATTTTAATCTTATTAAGCATGCATGTAAGACCCCAACTTTTTATAAATAAAATTGAATTTTCTCTATTTATTACTTTGAAATAGTAAGGGGTTGATTTGATTAATGTGGTTAGTTATGCGTAAAATGTGAAAATATTTTAAATAAACAAGTAGGTATAAAATATTCATTGTTGTCGGGTAATATTTGTTTGGTCGTGGAATATTCTTGTTGTCGGAGAATATTCGTACGATGGCGCAGCCATTTGTAGGCCCCATAACTGAAAACTGTCGGTGAAGAAAATGACAAGTTTGAGTTTTTTTGTAAATAACGACATAGTTGTTACCGTTAACACCGTTGGAGTACCCGGTGGTTAAAATACAGTAATACGCGATGTTGCGCAGTAGCACACGATATTGCACAATAATTCTAATTATTTATTCTTACGTAAGAAGACACTACTCAATAATTATTACAGTAATTACAATTTAATATTTTATTTTATTGATTCAATAATTACTACGTTGATATTTTATATTATTATTGTTTCAATAATTGTCATTGCACAGTATTTTCCATTATCAGATCAATAATTCATATTATTTGAATAATATTATTAGATAGCATTATTGGCAATGTCTAAGGAAGTTCTATCTAGAAAAGAGATTTGGTCACCTAATTGCGCGCCAGTAAGGAGAAATCCTTATCGGAAAGCCCCCTTTTTCCTGGGAACAACCTGGTTGTCATTATTGTGATTCTGTAATATTATTTGTGAATAATTAATTATTAATTTATATGATAAGGAAATATTTATTTATATGGATATAAATGAAGGAATTTATGCTGAGGTATTTTATCAGAATTTTGTTAGAATGGAGGTATTAAAAATCATCCGTATGTGGATTTCGGACATTTTCTATTTGGAATTTGGAAAAACTTTCTTCTACAAAATTGTAGAGAATTAAATTTCCTATGGAATTAACATAAGATTTGAATTTTTCTAATAAAAAAGCTATTTATTATGAATTATTGAAGTTCCAGAATAATTAATTTTTAGAGTTATAAACATTTTTTAAAAGAAAAATGTTTTTTAAATGTTGGTGGGCCCCACTGGTGTGTTGAAATCAGATTTTCAAGGGTGGGCATAATTTTTTTTAATAAAATATTATTTTAGTAAATTGTTTGCTTTGGTGTCCTAAGCATTTTCCTATAAATAAGATGCTTAAGTAAAAATTAAAAATCACACCAGAATCAAAAATTTTCTCTCTCTATAATATCGAGCTTATTTTTGTCAATATTTAGATACTTTAAGAGTTGATAAACATTCCAAGTTTTTTTTCAGTATTATGTCTGATATTCCAGTCAGAAGTACTGTTCTTTTGAGGTAAAAGATGTTATTTTCTTCGTAAATGATGTTAGTTCTTTTAACATCATTATATCGAAATATTGGTATGGATTTTATTACGAATTTTTTACCTTTTCATGTCGAGGTTACTATTCACGTATACGGCACTATTCACGTATCCGACACTATTCACGAATACAGTACTATTCACGAGTACTATTCGCGAAGTATGATTTTTCTTATGAAATTTTTACCCTTTCGTGTCGGGGTTACTATTCACGTATACGACACTATTCACATATACAGCATTATTCACGAATATGACATTATTCACAAAAAAATTAAATTTTCTTTTCTTTGTCCAAGTTGTCTATTATGGTTACTATCTTTAATTGTATCCATGTTTTGATCTTCATTCTTGAATTTTTCTCCACAATTGATTATTATGGAGTATTTTTGAACTTGGATAAACTAAAGTACGAATTCCTAATCTTTGTCCTTTTATTTCTCTGGATTCGTTTTCCTAAAAATATTTTTATCATCCTCGGTCCTAAATGGTGATATAATTGAATATCTTCGGCATGTAGTGCAAAGATGAATGATTACTTGATGACTATTTTTTACCCGTAGTGCAAAGATGGACAGGTGTTGAGATGAACATGACCAACTAGTGATACGAATGAATATCTTTGGCCCGTAGTGCAAAGATGAATATTTGATTCAAGATGTGTATTGATTGATGTTATAGGGATAAAATATTGATGATGAACTTTTAAATCATAGAAGATAGTAGACTTCATTCTCTACTTAACTCTTCTAATGAATTATTATTTATGCTGCGAATATTGATCTAAAACTTGTCGTCCATTATATTTTATCTAATTTATTGAAGGCTAACAATAAATTTTTTTTCTTTATCTTAGTCATAATATTTTTACTGGGCTAGTTGAGCTCATCCTTTTCCTTTTTGTTCCATTTTTTCTTCTCAGGATGCGAGAATATAGCGGGAACTAGTCGGGGTGTGGAGTGATGTTTCAAAACAGTTGTTTTAGCAGTCCTCACTATTTTGTAAAACAGTGTATCAATAATTGTAATGAGGACTTATTTGAGTTTGGATATTGTCTAGAAGACAATATTTGTATTTAAATTCACAGCATATGTGTTGTCGTATTTTGCACGATAATTGTAGTAATGAAGTTGTAGTTATTTTCTGTACCATGTATTTGGCGACTCATAATGGGTTGTGTGGACCTATTTTAGGGGTGTCACAGTTGGTATCAGAGCTTAGGGATATTGTCTCTAGCGGAGATCGGGGAATAAAATTAGTAGGGGAGAGACGAGTAAACCCTTCACTAGTGTGTCCTATCTAAGCTTATTTGTTATTTAATTGGTAGATCAGAATATAGGGATAATATATGGCATATCAATTAACCATTGTTTTGTGGAAGTATTTAAGAATGGCATCTGAAAATATAGAGGTGAGCAATGGAGCACATGAGACTGTTGAGACACCGACAATCAACAATCAGGAAAAGGTGCATCAGGAAGGCAATAATCCTCCTGTAAACAACAACACCTACCGAATGACGAACGATGGAATGATTAAGAACTTTCTAGAATTCATGCAAAACCAAACGAGAGAGACTACTGTTCAAAATGCAGGTAAAAATAATGGTAACTCACGGATGGTCACCGCTAAGCAGTTCAAGGAGCTGGGACCACTGAAGTTTTTGGGAAATCTAGAACCACTTACGGCAGAGATGTGCATAAAATAGATCACCAAGATATTTGATGTCTTGGGATGTTCCGAGGAGCAAAAGGTTCCCTTTGACACCTTCATGTTGCGAGGAGAGACTGATTCCTGGTGGGAATCCGTATAGCATACTCAGCCTGCCACACTCAAAATGTATTGGGAGAAGTTTTAAGAATTGTTCAACGACAAGTACTTTTCCGAAAGTATTCGTCACATGAAGGAGGTAGAGTTCATCAAGCTAGAGCAAAATAATATGACCGTGTCGCAGTACGAAGCTAAGTTTGCCGAGTTGTCCTGGTTTGTAACCCATTTAGTTGATAATGAGGAGAGAATGACGCGAATGTTTATGCGAGGTTTGAAGCCCGAAATACGTCAATACCTCATTTCTCACAAACTTTATTTGTATTCAGATGTTGTGAATAGGGCTCAGTTATTCGAGCGCGATAATGAGTCAGCTCAACCAAAAGATAACGATCAACAACACGATAATAATCGTACAGGTGGCAACGACCATCGGAACAATGAGAACCATCGTGGAGGAAATTATTATGCCAGAAATGGTAACCACTTTGGTGCTAATCATAGCCAAGATAATAGAAAATGCAAGTCAAGTGGAAATTTCAAAAAGAGAAGATTCTACAATGATAGGAAGACGTCGGCAGCAGCACCAACACCAGCAACAGATTATAAGGGAGGAGAATGACCGCCAGTTAGATGTTACAGATGCGAAGATGAGGGACAGATAAGTCCGAACTGTTCACAGCCTTCTAAGGTATGTTTTAGTTGTGAAAAAGATGGTCACATAGCTCAATTTTGTCCTATAACAAAATCAAGTTTAGCTGGGATGGTGGCACCAAAGGAGGATACGGACAAAACAAAGTCAGTGGTTTCAGGAAGAGCATTTTTTGTGACTTCTCAAAAAGCGAGTAACCCGAACGAAGTTATCACGGGTTAGTTAATTATAAATTTTTGCGAAGTCTATACCTTATTAGATACCGGTTCTACCCATTCTTTTATTTCTCCTGCTTGTGCTCAACGTTTGAACTTGACCCTTGAGAAATTAGACTTTGACTTATCTGTTGAAACTGTATTAGGAAAATCCTTCGTTACATCTACAGTTTATAAATCTTGTTTGATTTAAATTGGTACCCTCACCCTACCTATTGATCTTATATCTTTAAAGATACTTGCATTTGATGTGATTATAGGGATTGATTGGTTAACCACTCATCATGCGAAAATTGATTATTTTTGTAAGGTTGTTAGTTTTCATATTCCTAACCAACCTATTATACAAATTCAAGCAACCAAACCACTAAAATCAAACACTTTCATATCAAGCCTTAAAGCTATTCGTTTATTGAAAAACGGATGTCAAGCTTTCTTAGCCATGTCATTGAGTTAAACAAAAATACATCAGATTCGAATTATATTTCTATTGTTAGTGAATTTCCTGATGTATTTCCTAAAGAACTTTCTTGCCTACCCTAAGAGCGTGATATCGAATTTTGTATTGACCTTGAACCTGGTACCAAACCCATTTCCAAAACCCCATATCAAATGGCTCCTATTGAACTTCAGGAGTTAAAAACCCAACTACAGGAGTTGGTACCCGAGCCTCTCGCTGGTAAATTCCTTTGTTGAATGCACCGAAGCCACCGAAGCTATACTCTCCGTAGGGTACGCCATATTCGTGCGGTGGTAAACTGATAGGTGCCATTGTGACGTGCTATCCAAGATTGGGATATGAGTCACAGTTGAGAGCAACCTAAGTCAGTAATCAAAATACGTAGCTTTCTAGGCTTAGTTGGTTATTATCAGAGATTCGTGGAAGGATTTTCTCGAATCAATACTCCTTTAACGGAACTGACTCGAAAAGATACAAAATTCAAATGAAGCGAGGAATGTGAGAAGAGCTTCTAAGAACTCAACATGCGGTAACGACGTTGGCTCGAGCTGTTGAAAGATTATGACCATACCATTCAATACCATCCTGGAAAAGCAAACATGGTAGTTGACGCATTGAGTAGAAGATTGTATGCGGGTACGAGTGCGATTTTTTTAACACGAAGACTCATTTTGTATAACTTACAAATGATAGAGATATAGTTAAACACTCTAGGGACCCATGTAATGATGTTAAATATACGCGTAGAACCGACTTTAATCGATAAAGGTAAAGCTGCTCAAGCTACAGACCTATAGCTGATGTGTATGAAGAAAAAGGTACAAGAATGTGTTATTCTAGAAGCAAGAGTTGATGAAAAGAGGAAATTTCAACCCTCGATTTATTGGTCCATTTGAAATCCTCGATCGAGTAGGAACTGTGGCTTATAAACTCGCTTACCGCTAAGTATGTCGCGTGTTCATAACGTTTTTCATGTATTGATGTTACGTAAATATGTGGACGACCCAAACCACATTATTGAGTTAGAACCAGACGAGATAACCAAAGATTTAACGTACGAGGAGGTACCTGTCAAGATCTTGGATAAGAAGGAGTATGTCCTACACACAAAGATTATACCACAAGTCAAAGTTTTATAGAGAAACCATAATATTGAGGAAATGAACTAGGAGTTAGAATCGGAAATGAAAATAAGGTATCCTTACCTCTTCGACATACCAGGTACGTACGTCAATTTCAAGGATAAAATTTCATAAGGAGGGGAGATTGTAAGACCCCAACTTTTTATAAATAAAATTGAATTTCATCTATTTATTATTTTGAAATAGTAAGTGATTGATTTGATTAATGTGGTTAATTATGGGTAAAATGCACAAATATTTTAAATAAGCAAGTGGTTATAAAATATTCATTTGGTCGTGGAATATTCTTGCTGTTGGAGAATATTCGTACGATGGCGCAGCCATTTGTGGGCCCCATAACGAAAAATTATCGGTGAAGAAAATGACAATTTTGAGTTTTTTATAAATAACGACATAGTTGTTACTGTTAACACTGTTGGTGTACCCGGTGGTTAAAATACAGTAATACGCGATGTTGCACAGTAACACACGGTATTGCACAATAATTCTAATTATTTATTCTTACGTAAGAAAGCACTACTCAATAATTGTTACAGTAATTACTGTTCAATATTTTATTTTATTGATTCAATAATTACTACGTTGATATTTTATATTATTTTTGCTTCAATAATTGTCACTGCACAGTATTTCTCATTATCAGATCAATAATTTATATTATTTGAATAATATTATTAGATAGCATTATTGGCACCTAATTGCGCGCCAGTAAGAAAAAATCTTTATCGGAAAGCCCCCTTTTTCCTGGAAACGACCTTGTTGTCATTATTGTGATTCTGTAATATTATTTGTGAATAATTAATTATTTATTTATATGATAAAAAAATATTTATTTATGTGGGTATAAATGAAAGAATTGATGCTGAGGTGTTTTATCAGTATTTTATCGGAATAGGGGTATTAAAAATCATCCGCATGTGAATGTTGATCATTTTCTGTTTGGAATTTGGAAAAACTTTATTCTACAAAGTTGTAGAGAATTAAATTTCCTATGGTATAGACATAATATTTAAATTTTTTGGATAAAAGAGCTATTTATTATGAATTATTAAAGTTCCGAAATAATTAATTTTTGGAGTTATAAACATTTTTTAAAAGAAAAACGTTTTTTAAATGTTGGTGGGCCACACTGGTGTGCTGAAATTAGATTTTCAAGGGTGGGCGTGAATTTTTTTTAATAAAATATTATTTTATTAATTTTTTGGCTTTGATGTTCTAAGAATTTTTCTATAAATAGGATGCTTAAGTTAGAATTGAAAATCACACTAGAATCAGAAATTTTCTCTCTCTATAATATTGAGCGTATTTTTGTGAGTATTTAGATACTTTGAGAGTTGATAAGCAGTGTATATTTTCTTCAGCATTATATCCGATATTCCAGTCAGAAGTATTGTTCTTTTGAGGTAAGGGACGTTATTTTCTTCGTAAATAATGTTATTTCTTCTAATATCAATATACAGAAATATTGGTATTAATTTTATTATAAAATTTTTACCTTTTCATGTCGAGGTTACTATTCACGTATACGATACTATTCACGAATACGGTACTATTCACGAGTACTATTCACGAAGTATGATTTTTCTTATGAAATTTTTACCTTTTCGTGTCAAGGTTACTATTCACGTATACGAACTATTCACGAATACGACACTATTCACAAAAAAATTAAATTTTCTTTTCTTTGTCCAAGTTCTCTATTATGATTACTATCTTTTGATTGTATTCATGTTTTGATCTTCATTCTTAAATTTTTCTCCATAATTGATTATTATAGAGTATTTTTGAACTTCGATAAACTAAAGTACGAATCCATAATCTTTGTCCTTTTATCTCTCTAGATTCGTTTTCTTAAAAATATTTTTATCATCCTCAGTCCTAAATGGTGATATAATTGAATATCTTTAGCCTGTAGTGTAAAGATGAATGATTACCTGATGAATATCTTTGGCCCATACTGCAAAGATGGACAGGTGTTGAGATGAACATGACCAACTGGTGATACGAATGAATATCTTTGGCCCGTAGTGCAAAGATGAACATTTGATTCAAGATGTATATTAATTGATGTTATAGGGATAAAATATTGATGATGTACTTTTAAATCATAGAAGATAGTAGACTTCATTCTCTACTTAACTCTTCTAATGAATTGTTATTTTCGCTACGAATATTGATCTAAAACTTGTTGTCCATTATATTTTATCTAATTTATTGAAGGCTAACGATAAATTTTTTTTCATTATCTTAGTCATAATATTTTTACTAGGCTAGTTGAGCTCATCCTTTTCTTTTTTGTTCCATTTTTTTCTTCTCAGGAGGCGAGAATATAGCGGAAACTAGTCGGGGTGTGGAGTGATGTTTCAAAACAGTTATTTTAGTAGTCCTCACTATTTTGTAAAACAGTGTATCAATAATTGTAATGAGGACTTATTTGAGTTTGGATATTATCTAGAAGACAATATTTGTATTTAAACTCATAGCATATGTGCTGTTGTATTTTGGACGACAATTGTAATAATGAAGTTGTAGTAGTTTTCTGTACCATGTATTTAGCGATGTGGACCTATTTTGGGGGCGTCTCAATGCACATTATTTATCATATCATATCGTATACAAACATAAATAAAGTGCAAAATTAAATGTGTCACAGTTATGGCCCAATCCACTATCAATCTTTTCAAGCTAATGAAAGATCTAAGGTCAATCTAAGGTGGTCAAAGATCTTTAAAATGGTAGCTTCCTTGGATCTTCCTCATGCATGTGTCTCCTCTCCATCATCATCTTTCCATCATGTTTTTCATCTTGTTATCGATTATTACATGACATAAAGAAACCTCGAGTTACATTCGAGGGGATTTAGATGAGAGGAGAATGTTACATCAGAATTTATAGAAAGGCACGACATGCAAGCCGTATTTCAAAACCAAAAACCACTAACCTATGGGTCAAATGGGCCATAATTGTGCACCATGCATATCACAATAAGCACATAACAATGTATATATAATTAAAGAAAACTATATATAAAATATTATGGTCACAACCATCGTGCGCTACGACGGGGGGGGGGTCCAAGGGGTGGTCTCCCCCCTGGCGATGGTCCAGCTACAATCTGTATTATAGAATTTTTCCATACGAATCTTTGAAACAATTCCAGAATCATATCAAATCCACCAAAATACCTATTACAACAATACACCTAGAACATATCATATATGTCCAATTTCAATTAATCATATTAAACCGAATCTTCATGCTTCTAATCCAATTAGAACAGAAGTTGTATTGTTATTCCACCTTCTAAGATACGATTAACCAAACATTATATACATGCATATATATTACATATATAATTCAAAATTCCAGAATATGCATATAGTGGAATATCATATATTCAATTTCAAATCGGTAAACATGCATCATCATATATCATATATATCACATACAATTAAAATACGTAATCTGAATTAATCATTTTCACAAGTAGCTCTAATACCACTGTTGGGATTTCGGCACATAAAACACAGCAGAATTTAAAATTTTCAAAGACAAATTCGAAACCCTAAAATAGGATCAATGCGAAAACATATTAATTCAGTGGTTAGGATTTTATATCGATTATAGAATATTCTGAAACGGATTCAAATCTCCACCGCAATCCAACGAAACTGCGTCTCTACGATATCCACACGAACTCCCCGCGAATCGTCACACGATTTGCAGTAAAAGGAGTCGCGGTACTAGCCACCAAGGATCAAGATTTTTGAAACTTTTCCTCTCTAGTCTCTCTCTAAGAGCGGCTAGGTTTTTTTTTAGGTTTATGATGTACCCCTAAAACGGCTGATATATCATATATATATATATATAGCAGTCAAAAAGAAATTAATCAAAAACCTAATCTAATTAAAAATAAAATCCAAATTTATATATGTTATATCTTAATTAAGTCTTAATTAATATACATATATACAAATTATCCTATTAATTTAAATTGATGATTTAAATACTATCAATCATATTGACATATTTAAATCTTTAAAATTTAAATTAATTCTCTTTTTAATTACGTTCTATGTGTGTAACCCTATAAGTTATAATTACATTGGCAATAATTTTAAAATCATATTATAAAATTATAAATTGTGAACGTCATCTAGTAATGCATCAATGCTACCCAAGTAATAATAAGATCGATAATTTGATGCAACCTTTTCGTGATCAATGTTTCAATGTAATTTAATCCTTTTAACCTTGACATCCTAGATTAAACTCGAGTCATAGAATGTGTCATACTCTTCATAATTTAATCTGAGTTTTCTTGATCAATGAGTAGACTATATGAAACAAATCACTATTTGAGCATGACCATGCATTTTATAGTCCTACTCAATCAAGAGGCCTATGGATATCACCCCTAATATATAGGAGGGTTAAATTCCATCTAAATCACTCATATTCCTCATACAACTCATGATGTACCCAATAATCATCTTTATTGTCCACCCTATTAAAGGTGACTTTTTATGATATCAAAGTACATAAATTTCCGTGTAGTAATATAGTGATTTCAGGTCGGAGGATCATTACATCATTGTCACTATGAGAATCGCTAATGACACTTTGCATAATGCTCCACGTAGAATTTTCATAGTGGGTCTGTCCAGTACATCGTTCTCTAACATGTACCTATGCATTAACTCAATATCTCATATATTTATTGTGACGCTCCCAAAAAAGGTATACATCACCCATCTTGAGTCGCCAAATACATGGTACAGAATTCAAATACAAACTTCTTTGATACAGTATGACAAAATGTAGCTGAGCGTTTCAACATGGATAGTGTCTCGTAGAGAGTATCCAAACTCAAATAAAGTCCTCATTACAATTATTATCACACTATTTCACATAATAATGAGGACTACTATAGCCACCTATCTGGACCGTCACTCCATTTCCCGACTCATCCCATCTATATTCTCATTTCCTAAAGAGAATAATGAAAGCAAAAGGGTAAGCTCAACTAGCCCAGTAAAAAATATTATGACTAAGATAATGCAGAATAAATTATCATTAGCCTTCAACAGTGTTAAACTAATAAAATACAATAAACATCAAGTTTAACTGCAGTGGAACAAGCAATCCATTAGAAGAGTCAAGTAGAGCATGATATCTACTATCTTCTATGATCTAAAAAATTTATCATCAATTTTCTCGCTGGGACTCAGCTAAATAAATAATCCACATCACTGAATTATCCATGCACTACGGGCCAAGGATATTCATTAATAGCAACAATGGTCATGATCATACCAACAACTGTCCATCAATGCACTACGGGCCAATGATGACTTTTACCATATCATTTGTAACATTACGGGTCATGATTATACCGAATAATCCCTGATCATAATCATACCAATCAATAGTCCATCTATGCACTACGGCCAAAGATAACTTTCATCACAATATAAGCATGAGGATGATGACAATGATATAAGAATTAAATTTAAATGAGAGCAAGGATAAATTTTAAAGATTTATAATTCAATTTATCCAGAATTCAATAATGTCTAAATTGCCAACATGATACTGCTTTGTGGAGTAAAATTCAAGAATAATATTGTATCAAAAATAATTTGGACAGAAAATAAATCAATTTTTGTCATAAATAGTACCCCGTGAATAGTACTTCATGAATAGTACCCCATGAATAGTACTCTGGCATAAAAAGATTAAACTTTAACAAGAATGTTAAGAAAAATATCCTTGTGAAACGATACTAGATAAAGCGCAAATTTCATGGATATTCTACTAATTTCAAGGAGTATAAAAGTAATACTTAATAACATGAGTGTAGAATTCAGAATCTGAAATGAAATAATATTACTTACATACTACAGAGTATGGAAGAAAATATAATTTCATACTATTATTAAACAAAAATAATATTCCTTACGAATACGAAAGAAATAATACCCCTTACCTTAGTAGGAGATTGGATACTAAAATAGTGTAGTAACAGAATACTTTTCTTCTTTCTCTCTGATTCTATATCTATAGAATTCTCTTGTGAGTCGTAGTGAATTGGTGAGAATGAAAGAAGAAATAAGCTTATATTTATAGAAGATTTCTAGCTTAGCCCTTGCAATGTGAAGAGGCAAGTGGCTTGACGACTAGTGATGTGAAATGAAAAGTGGTTTGGCGCCTGTAATATGAAACGACAAGTGGTTCGACGCCTGTAATATGAAAAGATAAGTGGTTCCATGCCTGTAATATGAAACGACAAGTGGTTCGACGTCTGGAAAAGGCAATTACTATTAGCGAAAGTGACTCTTAGATGATGACATATGGGCCCCCATAGAATAAACTAAACTTACCACAAACGTCTCATAACAGACTTCTTATTTATATTAAAGATTGAATAAATATTATCACAAATTATTTTATCTTTAATCAACACATTTTTAATCTTCCAACAATTATTCATCATTAATATTATAACTCACAATATTTAACAACCAGATCATTACCAAGAAAAAGGGGGCTTTCCGGTAAGGATTTCTCGCTATTGGCGCACAATTAGGTAACCAAACCTCTCCCCGACAGAACTTTCTAGACATCGTCAATATTGCAAATAATAATATGAATAACTTTGTCGTCTCAATTATTGATTTAATAATATAAAATATTATGTAGATGATACTATGATAATAATTGAATTACAAATATGAGATACTATGCAACAATTACTGTAGCAATAGTTGAGTATAACTGAGTGACTTCTTACGTAAGCATCGATAATCAATACCGTGTACTACTATGCAACCACGCGTATTACTGTACTTTTACCACCGGGTATTTCAACAGTTAACGGTAAAACTTTTGCTGTTATTTTTATAAAAAGATATTTCTATCATTTTCTAACTTCGACAATAATTTTGTTGTGGGGTCCACCAATGATTGTGCCATCGTACGAATATTCCCCGACAAAATGAACATTCTCTGACCAAATGAATATTTTATAATAACTTGCTTACTTTGTAAAATTTATATATATTACCCACAACTATAATATTATATCAAATCCGCACCATAATATTTAAAATAATATTTAGAGAAAATTATTCTTTATTCATAAAAGTTGGGGTCTTACAACCTCTCCTTCTTATGAAATTTTATTATCAAAATTAGGGTACATACCTGGTATGTCGAAGAGGTGAGGATACCTTGATTTCATTTCAGATTCTAACTCCCAGGTCATTTTCTCAACATCGTGGTTTCTCCACAAAATTTTGACTTGAGGTATAACCTTGGAGTGTAGAATATGTTCCTTCTTATCCAAGATTTTAGTAGGTACATCTTTATACGTTAAATCTTCCGCTATTTCATCTGGTTCTAACTCAATAATATGGTTCGGGTCTTCCACATTTTTACGTAACATGGATATGTGAAAAACGTTATGAACACGAGACATACATGGCAGTAAGGTGAGTCTATAAGCCACATTTTCTACTCGATCGATAATTTCGAATGGACCAATGAATTGAGGATTGAGGTTTTCTCTCTTTCTAAATCTCGTAACTCCTTTCTATGGATCAACCTGTAACAACACATGATCTCCAACATTGAACTCCACGTCTTTTCGATGAAGATCAGCATAACTCTTTTGTCTATCTTGTGAAGTTTTTATACGTTGTCGGATCATTTGAATCTTTTATATTGTCATGCATACCAATTCTGGTCCCAACAACGTTGCTTTACCCACCTCGTCCCAGCATACTGGAGAACGACACTGGCGTCTATACAACGCCTTAAATAGACCCATGTCAATACTTGATTGATAACTGTTGTTGTAGGAGAATTCCACTAATGGCAAGAACTTGTCCCAACTTCCTTTGAAATCAAGAACATAGAGTCTTAATAGATCTTCAAGAGTTTGAATAGTCCTCTCTGACTGACCATCCGTTTGAGGATGATATACTGAACTAAATCGTAAATTTGTGCCTATAGCTTTTTGCAAACTGACCCAAAATCGTGAAGTGAATCTTGGGTCTCGATCAAAAACTATGGATACTGGCATACCATACAGTCTTACAATCTCATTTATGTACATACGAGCAAGACATTCAAGTAAATAAGTTTCTTTTATAGGTAAGAAATAAGCAGACTTGGTCAATTTATCAACAATGACCCAAATTACATCTATGTCTTGAGAAACCTTGGGAAGACCGGTAACAAAATCCATGGTAATGTGCTCCCACTTCCATTCTAGAATTTCAAGTGGTTGCAATGGACCTTTTGGCACTTGATGCTCCGCCTTGACACGTTGACACGTTAAATACCTTGACATAAACTCTGCGATCTCTCTCTTCATATTGCTCCACCAAAATGTATATCGAAGATCACGATAAATTTTGATACTTCCAGGATGGATTACAAACGGTGTGTTGTGCGCCTCCATCGTGATTTTATACTTCAAATCAGAGTTGTTAAGAACACAAAGTATAGAGTTAACTCTAAGTATTCCTTCTTCATCAATTCTTACTTCTGGAATAGCACTTTCTTGCACTTTCTTCTTCATACACATCAGCTCCAGGTCTGTAGTTTAAGCAACTTTAACTTTATTGATAAAAGTCGGTTCTACTCGTATATTTGCCATCATCATGTGGGTCCCTGGAGTCTTTATCTCTATCTCCATCCTTTGTAAGTCATACAAAATGGGCCTTTACGTTGACAATATTGCACCAATACCCGCATATGATCTTCTACTCAATGCATCAGCTACCACGTTCACTTTTCCAAGATGATATTGAATAGTATGATCATAATCTTTCAACAGTTCAAGCCAATGTCATTGCCGCATGTTGAGTTCCTTTTGAGTGAAGAAATATTTGAGGCTTTTATGATCTGTATAGATTTCCACCTTCTCTCCATACAGGTAATGCCTCCAAATTTTAAGCGCAAAAACGACTGCTGCCAACTCTAGATCATGAGTAGAATAATTTCTCTCATATTCTTTAAGTTGTCGCGAGGCATAGGCTATGACTTTCTCATGTTGCATGAGAACACATCCTAAACCTCTGTCTGAAGCATCATTGTAGATGACATATCCCTCCGAACTAGATGGTATTGTCAGAATTGGTGTTAAAATGAGTCTCCTCTTGAGTTCTTGAAAACTCTTCTCACATTCCTCGCTCCAACCGAATTTTATATCTTTTTGAGTTAGCTGAGTTAATGGAGTAGCGATTCGAGAAAATCCTTCCACGAATCTCCGATAATAACCAGCTAAGCCCATAAAGCTATGTACTTCGATAACTAACTTAGGTTGCTCCCAGCTTTGAATTGCTTCAAACTTTGCCAGGTCAACAGATATTCCATGATTTGATATCACGTGCCCAAGGAATGCTACTTCCTCAAGTCAGAACTCGTATTTTTTCAACTTGGCATATAGCTTGTTTTCACGAAGTTTTTGGAGTGTAAGCCTCAAGTGTTGCTCATGATCTTCATGGCTTTTGGAGTATATAAGGATGTCATCAATAAAGACAACAGCAAAATGATCTAAATTTTCCTTGAATACTCGATTCATCATATCCATGAAGGTCGCATGAGCATTAGTCAATCCAAAAGACATGACTAGCAATTCGTAATGCCCGTACTGAGTTCTGAAAGTAGTCTTTGGAATGTCATCAGTTTTAACTTTTAACTGATGATACCCAGAATGAAGATTAATCTTTAAAAAAAATTTAGCACCTTGCAACTGGTCAAACAGGTCATCAATTCGAGGTAACGGGTACTTATTTTTTACGGTGACATGATTCAACTCCCGATAGTCAATACAAAGTTGCATAGTTCCATCTTTCTTCTTTACGAATAGAACAGAAGCACCCCAAGGAGACGTACTAGGATGAATGAAATCAATATCTAACAATTCCTGTAGTTGGGTTTTTTACTCCTGAAGTTCAATAGGAGCTATTCGATATGTGGCTTTGGAAATGGGTTTTGTACTGTATTCAAGGTTGATAAAAAATTTAATTTCACGCTCTGGGGGTAGGCCATGAAGTTCTTCAGGGAATACGTCAGGAAATTTATTAATAATAGAAATTTTATTCAAATCTGACGTATTTTTATTTAAATTTGTGACATCGGCTAAGAAAGCTTAACATCCATTTTCTAATAAACGAATAGCTTTATGGCTTGATATGACAGTGATCGACTTTAGTGGTTTGGTTTCTTGAATTCGCATAATAGGTTGGTTAGGAATATGGAAGCTAACAACCTTACGAAAATAATCGATTTTAGCATGATGAGTAGTTAACCAATCAATCCCTAAAATCACATCAAATGCAAGTATTTTCAAAGAGATAAGATCGACAGGTAACGTACAGTTACTGATTTGAATCAAACAAGACTTACAAATAGTGGATGTAATGAAGGTTTCTCCCAACTGAGTTTCAACAGATAAATCAAAGTCTAATTTCTCCAGAGTTAAATTTAAACGTTGAGCGCAAGTAGCAGAAATAAAAGAATGGGTAGAACCGATATCAAATAAAGTATAGACTTCGCAAGAGTTTATGATTAGCTTACCCGTGATAACTTCATTCGGGTTTCTCTCTTTTTGGGAGGTCACGACAAACGCTCTCCCTTGAACTACCGGCTTTGACTTATTTGGGACGGCCTTTGATGCCTCCATCCCAGCTGGACTTGACTTTGGTGCATGACAAAATTGGGCTAGGTGACCTTCTCTTCCATAATTGTAACATGCTTTGGACTGCTGTGTACAGTTTGGACTGATGTGTCCCTCCCCTCCGCATTTGTAACATACGACCGACGGTCGTTATCCTTCCTTAACAACAGGTGCTGGTGCTGACGTTTTTCCATCATTATTGAATTTCCTTTTCTTGAAATTTCCACTTCTATCATCTTTGGCTATGATTACCACTGAAGTGGTTACCATTTTTGGCATGTTGATTCCCTCCGTGCTTGTTATCACCGCTTCGATGACTGCTACCACTGTTATTATCGATTTGTCGACTAATATCTCTTGATTGTGTTGACTCATTATCACGTTCCAATAACTGAGCCCTATTTACAACATTTGAATATAAACACAGTTTGTGAGAAATTAGGTATTGACGTATCTCAGGTTTCAAACCTCTTAGAAACATCCGCGCCATTCTCTCCTCATTATCAACCAAGTGGGATGCAAATCGGGATAACTCGACAAACTTAGCTTCGTACTGTGACACGGTCATATTATTTTGCTCCAACTTGATAAACTCTACCTCCTTTATGTGACGAATACTTTCAGGAAAGTACTTGTCGTTGAACAGTTCTTGGAACTTCTCCCAAGACATCTTCAGTGCGGCAGGTTGAGTACGCTTTACAGATTCCCCCCAATAATCTGCATCTCCTTGCAACATGAAGGTGGCAAAGGGAACCTTTTTCTCCTCGAAGCATCCCAAGACATCAAATATCTTGGTGATCTACTTTATCCATGTCTCCACCTTAAGTGGTTTTGGCTCTCCCAAAAACTCTGGTGGTCCCAGTTCTTTGGACTGCTTAGCGTTGGCCATCCGTGAGTTGCAAGTGTTTCCACCTGTATTTTGGATAGGAGTCTCTCTCATCCGTTGTTGCATGATTTGTAGAAAGCCTCTGAACATTTCGACGTTCATCATTTGGTCGGTGTTGTTGTTTACATGAGGATTATTTCCTTCTTAATGCACATTATCCTGGGTATTGATCTGTGGTGACTCAACGGTCTCCTGTGCTCCATTGCTATTCTCAACATTCTCGTATGTCATTTTCAAATACTGTCACAAAACAAAGGTTAATTGACATGCCACATATTATCCCTATATTCTGACCGACCAATTAAATAACACTTAAACTTAGGTAGGTCATACTAGCGAAGGAATTACCCGTCTCTCCCCTCCTAGTTCTAGTCTCACCTCTCAGTCAGGGATCATATCCCTAAGCTTTGATACCAACTGTGATGCCCCCAAAATAGGTATACATCACCCATCTTGAGTCGTCAAATACATGGTACAAAATTTAAATACAATCTTCTTTGATAAAGTCCTCATTACAATTATTATCACAATATTTCACATAATAGTGAAGACTACTATAGCCACCTATCTGGACCGTCACTCTATTTTCCGACTCGTCTCAGCTATATTCTCATTTTCTGAAAAGAACAATGAAAGTAAAACGGTGAGCTCAACTAGCCCAGTAAGAAATATTATGACTAAGATAATGCAGAATAAATTATCATTAGCCTTCAACAGTGTTAAACTGATAAAATATAATAAACATCAAGTTTAACTCCAGCGGAACAAGCAATCCATTAGAAGAGTCAAGTAGAGCATGATATCTACTATCTTCTATGATTTAAAAAGTTTATGCTCAATTTTATCGCTGGGACTCAGCTAAATAAATAATCCATATCACTGAATTATCCATGCACTACGGGCCAAGGATATTCATTATTATCACCAATGGTCATGATCATACCAACAACTATCCATCAATGCACTACGGGCCAATGATGACTTTAACCACATCATTTGTAACATTATGGGTCATGATTATACCGAATAATCCCTTATCATGATCATACCAATCAACAGTCCATCTATACACTACGGCCAAAGATGACTTTTATCACAATATAAGCATAAGGATGATGACAATGATATAAGAATTCAATTTAAATGAGAGCAAGGATAAATTTTAAAGATTTATAATTCAATTTATCTAGAATTCAATAATGTCCAAATTGCCAACATGATACTGCTTTGTGGAGTAAAATTCAAGAATAATATTGTATTAAAAATAATTTGGACAGAGAATAAATTAATTCTTGTCATGAATAGTACCCTATGAATAGTACTTCATGAATAGTATCCCGTGAATAGTACTCCGACAAGAAAAGATTAAACTTTAACAAGAATGTTCAAAAAATATCCTTGTGAAACGATACTAGATAAAGCGCAAATTTCAAAGATATTATACTAATTTCAAGGAGTATAGAAGCAATACTTAACAACATGAGTGTAGAATTCAGAATCTGAAATAAAATAATATTACTTACATACTACAGAGTATGAAAGAAAATATTATTTCATACCATTATTGAACAAAAATAATATCCCTTACGAATACGAAAGAAATAATATCCCTTACCTTAGTAGGAGATTGGATACTGAAATAATGTAGTAACAGAATACTCTTCTTCTTTCTCTCTGATTCTCTCTCTATAGAATTCTCTTGTGAGTCGTAGTGAATTGGTGAGAATGAAAGAAGAAATAAGCTTCTATTTATAAAAGATTTCTAGCTTAGCCCTTGCAATGTGAAGAGGCAAGTGGCTTGACGACTGGTGATGTGAAAAGAAAAGTGGTTTGACGCATGTAATATGAAACGACAAGTGGTTCGACGCCTGTAATATGAAACAATAAGTGGTTCGACGCCTGTAATATGAAACGACAAGTGGTTCGACGTCTGGTAAAGACAATTACTATTGGCGAAAGTGATTCTTAGATGATGACATATGGGCCCCCATAGAATAAACTAAACTTACCACAAACGTCTCATGTAACGCCCTAGAAAATCGAGCAATTTGTAAAATAATTTTATTTGATTTAATAATGAATAAAATTATATTATATTATATTAATAATAATCGTCACTTAGAGAAGAAGGGTATGAGACACCATGACGATTGGCTTTAGTGCAAGTAGGAGATTGAAAGTAGTATGCACACAAGCCAATCATGTTTGATGATACAGCATATACTTTGTATCAACCTTATTCATTTATTAATAAAAAGTATTAATTTATTAAAGACTTTTAATTATCTACATGATGTTGTTTTATAATATATGATAAACTCATAGTTTTAAGCAATGCTTTTAGAATAATGATGATGATCATTCTAATGAGATCTAAATTCCTAGACAACTTAAAACTAAAATAGTTCCCAACCACTGGATTACTAAATTAGAAATTAGTGAATCCGGATAGATTGGTACATACGTTGCTTGGTCATTGGATGAGGATGATTGATCTCATGATCATTTGTGTAGAGACACTAAAGCAAGTATGTAGGTGTTTATAAGAGAATAAGTTCACTGAACGTGACTCGCAAAGGAATATCTAATGGAGTTTTTACTTGCATGTCAATAGAAATTCCTGTAGTGATAGTAGTACAAGTGATCCTTGGACTTGAGATTATCGTAGTATCTTGTGTATGATGAGTTATACTTTGACTTATTCCTTAAGACCCTTAGGGTATATCAAAGGGTATGCTTGGGTATAATAAATTGTACATGGATATAATGTATGATCAATAAAGAATCTACCACTTCTAGTAAAAGAAGAGAAATATCCTATGTGATTCGATAAATGACAACCCAGTAGTCCTTGGCCAAGGCAGAATAAAATTAGAAAGGAGTTTCTAATTTGCATTATTTGGTGTTGTGCATTTAAGAGTCGAAATACATATAATTAAATAAAATAAGACTTTATAGTAATTTCATGTCTTATATTTAATTGGGACATTGTATGGTGGAAGGATTGAATTGTACGGTAACTATTTACTCAAATGTTCTTTTATGATTAATGTTGAAATCTATATTATCTGAAAAGTCGTTGATCGCTAGGGGGGCTTATCCCTATTGTAGAATAAATATTATTTATTTAAATAAATTAATAGTTTATTTTATTTATTTAAATAAGATTAGAATTGTTCTAATTGATTTATTCACAACCGATTTATTATGGAAAAGCTAAAGGGTCACACCATAAAAGGAAGAATAATTATTTAAGAAGTTAATGACATAATCGTAATAATAAGTTAAGTATATTTAATTTAATCTATGGTGATAGAATAAATTAAATAGCTTAATATTTATTATTTAATATTTTAGAAATATTAAATATAAATTAATAAGAGGAGTCTTATTATTATTACTACTATTATTATTATTGAATTTCTAAAGGAATTTGAAAATTAATTAATAAAAGTACTCTCATATATTCCTAATAAGATTAGGAGGTTAAATTAATTAAAGGAGTTTAATTAATTAGGTGGTTGTTGACTTTTACATAATATACATAATTCCAAAAGTTAGAGAGTACGCTCTTTTTTTATGAGAGATAGAAAAATTAAGATTTTGCTAAGCACCCATATTCTTGAATCTTTATTCTTCCTTGGTGGATCACCTCTAGAGGCCAAATACTTGGGTGGCTAACATTGATCAAAGGAAGAAATCAAACCCGGTGGATTCAAGTTGAACGCGAAAAGATTTGGAGGTGAACTAGTACCTGACGAAGCTCGAATCTTCAAGGGTATGATTCTTGTTTTTTATATTTTTATTTAATTAATAATTGTGCATAAAGGGTGATCCGGGTATATGGTTTGTAAAATTTTAAAACTCTATTTTTCCATGCTTCCGCTTATTTTGTGCAATTTGATTGCGTTCATGAATATTACAAACCTAAAAGTGACATCAGAGCTAAACCTTTATGCGAATTATTAATTATTTTAATTTGATATATTTATTAATATGTGTTTAGAACAATTTAATTGGACATAATTTTATTGTATAAAATTTATTTTAAAAAAAACGAAAAACGAAAGCATGTTATAAATAGCGGACATGCTTCACAGATTACTTTGGTGATATTATATATATATCCCACGTAATTAGTATATATATATATATATATATATATATATATATATATATATATATATATATATATATATATATATATATATATATATCCTTAATAATTTTATAATTAAAATAAAAATTTTATTTTAATTTTAAAATTTGATTTCATGCTAACTAATTAAAGTTGAAATTGAATTCCATGATAACTAATTGGACTTGAAATTAGATTCTATATTTCCTTAAATAAAGGAGTTTATTCAGATATGAAATAAGATGTCATATTATTTAAAATTAAGGAGTTTATTTGTGAAAAGGAAAGAGAATCTGTATTTCCTTAAATAAATGTGTTTATTTAGATATGAAATAATATTTCATATTATTCAAAATAAAAGAGTTTATTTGTGAGTAGGAAAGAAAATTTGTGTTTCCTTTAATAAAGGAGATTTTTTTTACTTGGAATTGGATTCCATAATTAATTAAAATAAATGAGTTTATTTTGATTAAAGATTTTGATTAAAATAAAATAGTTTATTTTATTCAAAATTGGATAAATTAAAATAAAAGAGGTTTATTTTGATTTAAATTTAGATTAAAATAAAGAAGTTTGTTTTGATTAAAAATTAGATTTTATGCTAACTAAATTTGCCCATTAAATGATATCAATATATATATTGAATGTTTATTATTCATGAGATGAATATTATTTATTGATGCATATGGTCATGTGTATGCTAATAAATGAGATTGATTATGGACTATTGACCAATGTGATTGGATTTTATTTTAGTTGGATGCATGAATGTATGAGTTTTATTAAATGGGGTCTACGTACCTCGTCTTCTCTAATTTTTTCTTAATATAAATTATGTCATCCTCCTATGTACTTCCCTTTGACTGCTGATCAAGGTTTCTATTTATTTTAAATAATTTTGTAATAGGAATAGTTAGAATTAATTTTGAAGAATTGGAGATCAAGGAGCAATAAGCGCTTGAAGATCCGTTTGTAATGGAGCCTAGAATTTAAGTGTAATAGTTATATTTAAATTTAATTCTTGCACCCTAGGTTTGACCATTTGGTTCACTTGGTGACTCTAGTGAACCAAACTAGAATAAAGTCCATAGTCAATTCAGGTAGAATATAATATTGTATATGTGCATGCTTATACTATATATATATATATATATATATATATATATATATATATATATATATATATATATATATATATATATATATATCTGTGTGTGTGTGTGTGCGCGCGCGCGCATACGCACTAGCCGAGATGAGACAAATTATTGACAAACCCCTTAAATATTTTATATTCAGTCCTAAGCGTTCAAAGATATTTGGAATATCGAACGTCGCCTTCTAGCATGATAAAAATAATAGAGTATGAATTAATTATTATAAGTTTGTTATGTCACCGCAAGGCTATCTTAATTCTTTGAGATGTTAATTTTATCACAAATTGATGCTTATAAAGAAAATTGAATAATGTTGTTTTGTTCTGTTACCACAAGGATAATATTTTTCTTTTTTGAATATATGGAGTGCTAGGTTGGACTTAACTTGGATAATTTTGATTCGGATGTGCCACCACTTGATCAAAATAATCTAAGAGGCAAAATACAAGGAGTTTCATAGTTGATATAATTGACAAGAGTTGTCTACCTATTTATTTATATATAGTTTGTTGTGTCACCACAATGCTATATACATTTGATATGGGATCCTTATTCTCACTAGCAAATCTTTAATTAGATTTTGCCGAACTATATGAGGGTAATATAGTTTGAAAAAAATAGTAGGAGATACCAATTTAAAACAAGACTTAATTTATTTTGGTAATTAATAAAAGAATGTATGCTAAAATATTGTTAATTACAAATTCATTTACCGAATTTTACAATCTCTAAATTACTATCACTGCGAAGCATATTAGATGTTATTTAACGAACCGTATTAAACAGATTGGTTAAGGAATTTGAGAATAGTTCTCACGGCTGAAAAGCTATCTTATGTCCTTAATATGCTTATCCCTATAATGGTTACAGATAATGCCTCTGAGGAAATATTGCTACTTTTAAAAAGTTGTAAGATGATGCACAGTTGGCTCAATGCATCATGCTCGCATCTATGAGTAACGAGCTTCAGTGTTAACATGAAACTATGGATGCTTCTACTATACTCCTTTACGTCAAGTAGTTGATGGTAAGGAAAGTAGGACTAATAGATATCAGATATCTAAGAAGCTCTTCCGATCTAGAATGACCAACGACACTACAGTACAAACACATGTCCTAAACATGATCAATTTGATTGAACAATTAGGATAATAGGTTTTGTCATGGATGATGAGTTAAGCCAAGATTTGATCTTGTAGTCACTCTGGACTCCTTCTCATAATTATTGTGAATTTTTCATATGAACAAGCTAAAGATCAGCCTCGCTGATTTGCTTAACATGTTGAAAAATGTTAAGAGTCACTTTCCAACCAAGAAAAGACCAAGTCTTATTTGTAGGGGCCAAAAGATCTTCTAAAAGGAAAAACGATTCTAAGAAGGTAAATAGAAAGGCAAAAGCAAAGGATAATAAGAACAAAACTGATACGGATAACAAAGGAGTTTACTTCCACTATAATAAGTATGGACACTGGAAAGAAACTGCAAGAAGTATCTTGTAGAGCTAACCAAAAGAAGCTTAGTGAAGTTTCGGTTACAAATATAATTTTGTTCATGATTTAAAATAAATTTTTTATTTAATCCAACGTTCTACTTAGGTATTGGATACCGACTTTGGTTATCATAAATATAGATTTATGAAGGGACCAAGTAGAAGTAGAAAACTAAACAAAGATAAGTAATCCTATGTGTGGGAAATAAAGCAAAGGTTGCATTAGCCATAGGAACTTATTGTTTAGCATTGCCTACGTGCAAGTCTATTAAGTCAATAAGTTGTTATTGTATTCCATTTCTCGTTAGGAACATTATTTTTATTTTGTTGTTGGACAATGAAATCTTTGGTATTATATTTAAGAACAATTTTTGTTCTATTTATAATAATAATGTTCTGTATAGAACTGGAATATTACTTAATAGATTTTGTATACTTGACTTACGTAAAAAATTATTTTACAAATTGAACAAACTAGTATAAGAAAAAGAGATGATCATTTAAAGAGTTTAATGTTTGTTTTTGATGAAATACAAGTATGAATTATTTGAAAGGTTCAAAGAATTCAGAAGTAAAATAAATTGACAAAGTATTAGGATTCTTTAATCAGATCAAGGAAAGAATGCTTGTGCAATGAGTTTCTAGATAAATCTCAAATGGTTTTCTCACAATAGACGCCTCATGATACGCAATAATTGATTGAAGTATCTGAAAGAAAAAATCATACCTTATTGGACATGGTGCGGTCTATAATGATTTTATCGACAATCCAGTATCCTTCTGGGATAATGTCCTAGAAATGGCTGCATATCTACGAAAAAGGTAACCTCAAAATTCGGCCACAAGACTCCATAAAAGTTATGGAGAGGAAGGATTCCTAATTTTAAGTAAGTTAACATAAGGGGTTATCCAGCTTATGTGAAAAGGTTTCAAAAGATAAACTTGGGACAAAATTTAACAAGTACAGATTTATGGGAGATCCTACAGTAAGTTTAGGGTATATGTTCTATAGCCTTACTTAGCAAAAGTTGTTTGTTGAGAAACATGTTGCCTTCTAAGATAAAGATGCTTATCATTGAAGGGGCTAGTGGGAGGATAATACATCTTGAAGAGTTCAAGTACCACAAAATACTATAAGTCAAATAAGAGAAACTTGTAGATATACCTATTATACCACAACTGAATCATAAATCTGGAATAGTACTGAAGATACCTGGGAGGTATGGATTCATTATGGATGATAATGATGAGGTATGTATCATAGAAGATGATGATCTAGTTACATACGATGAGGTAAGAGTTGTAGACACTCAGAGAAATGGATTGAAGCAAGCTTCTCAAAAATGGAACATTCGTTTTGATGAAACAATTAAAAGAGTTTGATTTTATCAAAAACAAGAATAAACCTAGTGTGTACAAAAGGGTCAGTGGGAGCATCATGACATTTTTAGTATTATATGTTGATATATTACGGATAAGGAACGACATATTAATGCTACAATTAGTAAAGATAAAGTCGTCTAAACATTCCTCCACGAATGATTTGGGAAGAGTATCGTTATTGAGGATACAAATCTATATAGATAGATTTAATTGGATAATCGACTTAACCCAAGGAACGTATATTCATTTAATGCTAAAGCTATTTAGCATGACAAACTCCAAAAGATGTCTCATGTTGATGAGTTATGAAGTGTATCTATCTTAATAGTCCCCATAGACTCCTGAAAAGAGAGATCGCATGAGTGACAATCATATATATAATGAAATATACGAGACCTGATGTTGATCGGTCATATTATGAAGAAGATCACTGTAAGACAGTGAAAAATATCTTAAAGTACTTAACCGGCACTAAGGATGTGATTAAAATTTATGGTGGGTCTAAATTAAAACTAGAGGGCTTAATAGACTTAAGTTTTTCAGACAGAGCAAGACGATAAAAAATCCACTTTAAGGTAAAGCGTTACCTTAAACAGTGGTGCAGTGAATTGAAAAGGTTCCAAACAGTAAAGAGTTGCTGGTTTAGTGATAAAGACAAAGTATATAGTTGTAAATAAAGCTGCAAGTTGATTGTTTGGATGAAAAGTTCATTACAGAACTAGGAATAGTTTCTAAGTCTCATCTTGGATCTGAACATGTGTTGTGGCACTTTCACTTGATTATAAGAATCATTGAAAGATGGAAAATCACTATACAGATAGTGGACTCTCAAGAACAACATTACATATCCATTAACTAAAGCTTATCCAACAGCAGGATAATCGTCACTTATAGAAGAAGGGTATAATATACCATGACGATTGGCTTTAGTGCAAGTGGGAGATTGAAAGTAGTATGCACACAAGCCAATCATGTTTGATGATACATCATATACTTTGTAACAACCTTATTCATTTATTAATAAAAAGTAATAATTTATTAAAGGTTTTTAATTATCTACACGATGTTGTTTTATAATATGTGATAAACCCATAGTTTTAAGTAATGCTTTTAGAATAATGATGATGATCATTCTAATGAGATCTAAATTCTTAGATAGCTTAAAACTAAAATAGTTCCCAATCATTGGATTACTAAATTGAGAATTAGTGAATCCGAATAGATTGGTACATACGTTGCTTGCTCATTAGATGAGGATGATTGATCTCATGATCATTTGTGTGGAGATACTAAAGTAAGTTTGTAGGTGTTTATAAGAGAATAAGTTCACTGAACGTAGCTCGCTAAAGAATACCTAATGGAGTTTTACTTCCTTGTCAATAGAAATTCCTGTAGTAATAGTAGTACAAGTGATCCTTGGACTTGAGATCATCATAGTATCTTATGTATGATGAGTTATACTTTGACTTATTTCGTAAGACCCTTAGGGTATATCAAAGGGTATGCTTGGGTATAATAAATTGTATATAGAGATAATGTATGATCAATAAAGAATCTACCACTTATAGTAAAAGAAGAAAAATGTCCTATGTGATTTGATAAATGACAACCCAGTAGTCTTTGGCCAATGCAAAATGAAATTAGAAATGAGTTTCTAATTTGTATTATTTGGAGTTGTGCATTTAAGAGTCGAAATACATATAATTAAATTAAATAAGACATGACAGTAATTCCATGTCTTATATTTAATTGGGACATTGTATGTTGGAAGGATTGAATTGTAGGGTAACTATTTACTCAAAGGTTCTTTTATGATTAATGTTGAAATCTATATTATCTAGAAAGTCGTTGATCGCTATGGAGGCTTATCTCTATTGTAGAATAAATATTATTTATTTAAATAAATTAATAGTTTAATTTATTTATTTAAATAAGATTAAAATTGTTCTAATTGATTTATTCACAACCGATTTAATATGGATAACCTAAAGGGTCACACCATAAAAGGAAGAATAATTATTTAAAAAGTTAATGACATAATCGTAATAATAAGTTAAGTATATTTAATTTAATCTATGGTGATAGAATAAATTAAGTAGCTTACTATTTATTATTTGATATTTTAGAAATATTAAATATAAATTAATAAGAGGAGTCTTATTATTATTACTACTATTATTATTATTTAATTTCAAAAGGAGTTTGAGAATTAATTAATAAAAGTACTCTCATATATTCCTAATAAGATTAGGAGGTTAAATTAATTAAAAAAGTTTAATTAATTAAAATAAAACTCAATTCATTAATTGTTAAGGAGGGTTGCCTACATCTATAAATAAGAGGAGTCTTATTATGGGTGAGGGTGGTTGTTGACTTTTACAAAACATATGTAGTTCCAAAAGTTAGAGAGTACGCTCTTTTTCTATGAGAGATAAAAAAAACTAGGGTTTTGCCAAACACCCATCTCCTTGAATCTTTCTTCTTTCTTGGTAGATCACCTCTAGAGGCCAAACACTTGGGTGGCTAACATTGATCTAAGGAAGACATCAAACCCGGTGGATTCAAGTTGAATGCGAAACGATTTGGAGGTGAACTAGTACCTGAGGAAGCTCGAATCTCCAAGGGTATAATTCTTGTTCTTTATATTTTCGATTAATTAATAACTGTGCATAAAGGATGATCAGGGTATATAGTTTGTAAAATTTAAAACTCTATTTTTTCATGCTTACGCTTATTTTGTGCAATTTGATTGCGTTCATGAATATTACAAACCTAACAATTATGTGTTAATAAGATGGATGTTGTTCTATAACCTTAATATGTCGGAATATCGTAGTATTCTGGCTACGTGAAGGAATTAAAGTGTTTAAATTTCCAAGACGAAAATACAAGTTTTCCAAGGAATTTTTTGAAAAACACTATTCACAGTTTTATGATTGGGAATTATTTTTGAACTTTCGAGAAATACGTAATGATAGAATATCACGGGGAGATGGATTATGTAATAATAATTCATATATGGCAAACGCAGTTTTTCGCCTGTAGATTTAATTTGAGAACGTCAGGAAAAGTAAAGTGTTAGTGAATTACATCATGATATCGTATGATACGTAAGAATTGCACGAGGTAATGAATACGAGTATGTATAAATGATGGTATGTCATATCTTATGAATGAGTATACGAGTTAGCATACTAGAAGATTACATATATATTACATTAAAGGCTTAAGCCATATGTAATGGACTTGTAGGATTGGGTAGGAAGTGTAAAGTCCAATAGGGGATAATGATTAAGCCCAATGCTTATTATTGTTAAGGCCCAAATGGTTGTTAAATGCAAGCTCAAAGTAAGAACCGGATCCGTGGATCGATCCAATGGGTAAAGATGACCCATGGGGCAACCCATGTGGGCCCCATGATCACATGGCACATCTTGGTGACCAAGTAAAGTGATTTACTTGGTGACCAAGAGATGAATAGTAAGGAGGTGGCTAAGGAGGTGGATTAAGGAGGTGGGATGGTTTAATGTCCATTAAGCCTTCACTTTGTAATCCCTATATATAGAAGAGTTGCTAGTTCATTTCATTTGTTAGATTTTCCACCCACAACTTAAGTGCTTAATTGTTAGAGAGAATAAGTTAGAAAAAGTTAACCTTTCATAATTCAAGGAAGAACAAGAGAACTTCAAGGGTAAGATCCTATACCATTTATCTTCCTCTCTTCATTGTAATTTATTAAAGAAGTGAAGATTGATGGAGTATGTATAATAAGAATGAATAAGGATGGTTGTTAGAGAACATAAACTTTAATAAACCATGTGAAAGTGAAATCATAAGTGAAAACTATAATCCTTGAAAGTCATTGGAAATTTTATTATGTTGTTGTTGATGGATAAGTTTAAAATCATCAATTGTAGGCTTGGATTATACATGTTGTGACAATAGAATGAATCCATTTGGAACAGTGTAAAAATCTCAAGTAACGAAGTTATGGTAGAATTTACGAGATTAGACGATAATCGTCGAAATCGTGAAATTTCTCAGAATGGAAGTCAAATTTTGACATTGAACTCAAGACCGTTGAGAATAGTCTCAATTGGCATTCTAGAGTTGCGGACTCAAAAATGACCAAATTCTAACTTAGAACGAAGAAACGAGCGTTGAACGTTCACGAACGTTTATCGTTTTCGTTAAAAATGAAGTAAAAGGTGAATTCTAAGTTAACGGATTTGAAAATGTAAAATTCTTGCATGAACAGTTAGAGCATATAATTTGTGAGCTAACGGCTTTTGAACGAGCCAATTCGGACTTATAATGAAGAAATTATGACCCCGGGAATCTCACATAAAAATTTGGTTGTCAAGATTTTTCTACTGCTGAGGATTGGCGCCGCAGCGCCAGTCAAGGCAAAATAAGTGGCGCCGCAGCGCCAAGAATGGTTGTGAGCTACTGAAGTTTCGCGCCGCAGCGCGGCAGTTAACAATAAGACTCGCGTCGGAGGGCCGAGTCCGGGTCGTAGCCACTGAAGAGTGGTGCCGCAACGCGGTATAGAGAAAGGAAGCTGGCGCCACAGCGCCATCACTAGACCAAACATAGTAATGAAAGCTTACAAAGATAGAAAGGAAATTGGTTGATTAGTAATAAACTAATACATTAATAACCCTAAAGTAACATCAATTAGGATGTTGTAAACCTTAATTAATACACTAAAGGTTGAAGATAAGTCACTCGAATGTGAACATAAGAACAAGATAATGTGATAAACTTGGACCAATGTTAAACAATCTAAGGACCAATTAGATTGAGAAAAAGGGTAAGATACATTAGGAACTATGCCTGCTTGTTCATAACCTAATGTGGTACGTTATGTGATCATGTATTATAGAGACCTTAAAGACTCAAAGGAAGAGTAATTATACAGTAGCAGACGCTAAAGGCAAGTGTTCTAACCCTTGTCTATGTGCGATCTAGACAAGCTTTGTAATTGATGTTTCTTACACATGAACTAATGTCAGATGAACTCGAAGCCAATTCTTTCAGCTAGACTTAAGATATTTAGATTTCTTATATTCTATTGAAATGTTATCAGAGTTGTCAAGTTTTGCCAAACTATTTTGGTGTGATTTTCAAATGAAGACTGAGTATGCTAAACAAATGTTTTGTCGTCAAACGACGTGCTCGTAGGATATACCGGACTTACGGGCTTGGTGTTGGGTTGTCCTTTTCAAAGAAAGAATGAAATGCTCAAGGTCTTGGACCGAAATATATGTTTAATGAACGTGGTTCATTATGAAATGTTTTGAAGGAAAAGAAGTATTATTTTGAATAATCAATAGTGTGATAACCTGAGATTTCGACTAATCCGAATTTTACGAATAAATTTTTTTTTATTTAATATTAATATTGATTATCAATTTTGTGATAAGTATTTGTGATACGAGTCTCAAGAAGCAGTCAGTTTGTGTATTGACTGAGAAAATAAGAGTAGAGTTGTGCTTAATAGAGAATAGAAACATTAACCCTAAGTCCGGATAGGGATTCGATGGAAAATATAATTAAAATAATTATATTGATGTGTACGTGTTTGTATTGTTTAGAATTATTAATCACTGATTGATCGGGCAGGGTACAATATTAGTAAACCCTAATAAGGGATTAGATATCCTAATCTCAAGATTAGAAACCCTAACGCGTAGTTAGGAACCCTAATCGGATGTCGAGAAACCCTAATTTTAAATTTGGGAATCCTAAACCCTAATTAAGAAACCCTAATCTTAATTAGTAAGTCTTAAAATGATTAGTGAACTTTAATATAATTAGGAAACCCTAATTATACTTTAGGAATATTAATTTCTATTTAAAACCCTAATTATATTTTAGTTACTTTAATTTTCTATTTTAAAACCCTAATTTATAAAATCCTAGAAGCTAAGGGTTAGACCCTAAGGGTTTGGACAATTTTCAAGTATGCCATTAAATTTAGAATGCAAATGACAAAAATGCCCTTTTTGGATTTTTATTAGTTAGCTTGCAAATCTTGCCAATACGAGAGTTGGTGACCAACTAATTTGACTTTGTGACTCATAAAACTCTAGCAAATCAGCCCCACATCATCAGTTATATACAATGTATCTACAATTATAAGAGATTAAGAGAGAGAAATTCACAAAACATTGCTCATTTTGTACTCTAGCTCTCAACAACTCTCTCTCTCCCCCAACCTCCGAATTTACTAAGTAAATCAATCACTCTTTAACCTCTTAGAACACCTATATCAGTTAAGGAGATCAAAGAACAAAGATTGGACTAGAAAAGGTATAACCCTAAACTGAACCTAGATCTTGTATGCTAAGGTAAATTTTGTGTTTATGTGTTTAGATTTGTGCTAAAGGATGTTTTACGATGATCTATGATGATCTATAATAGATCCATAGCTCAAAGTGGGTAAAAATGAAATTTTTCAAAAACTGTCCAAGAACGCAAAAGGCGGCCTGACAACCGAATGTCAGTGGCCCTTGATTCTTTTCTGTTTTTTGATTTTTGTTGTTTTAAAGTTGTAATATGTAGCTTGTCATGTGGTCTTTGATCTGAAAGTGGAATCACTGCCATTACAGGTCTAGATCGTGAGTTATTAACGGTCAAAACCCGTTGATCGAGATTGATCGGGCGAATTCTGGGTAACCCAGAAAGCCATGAACAGGGTCTGATAAGTTCTTCTAAGGCCTTAATCTGTCAGTCGTTAAGCTTTTTATTGATATTGTTGTAACATACTTGTAGCCTGTAATATGGACTCCATATCCATGTCTTTAGACCATTCAAAACATCAACAGATCGAACGCAACCGGTGGTCAAAGTAGGCCATTCGGCCATGACTTGGAATTTCTGGAATTTGAAGAAACGGTTAGCATGAATTTCTGACAATGATTGACCATATTAAATCTGGTGATTATGATGTATTCGAACTGAGTTAGTGTTATGTTATTGTTCCTTGTCTTGTGTACTACCTATTTGGACCAAGAACACACCAATACAATGAGCAAAACCTTGATCAAATTGTGCTAGAAAGTGCCTAGTCGACACTGTCCGGGTTTCTAGGTTACCTAGAAAACCCAGATTTGGTCTGACAGAAAGTTTGAGAGCCCAGATCTCTTTGTTGTGATGTTGTATGACAAAATTAATGAGTGGAACTTGTAGTACTGCATACCTACTACAAGATCAATGCTTGGGATAGGCCAGAAACACCATGGATTGAGAATTAAAGGTGGTCAAACATGACCCCTTGCTTTCAGACTGTCAGTGTTCTTCAGTACCAAGAACACCTACAGCGACAGAAAAGTGTCGATATAGCATATAACGACAGTTTCTATTTATTTTATTTTCTGATTTTGAGGAAATTAATTAAAAATAAAAAATAAATTCTAAAAATTACAAAAATTATTTTAAAAATTATTTTAAATTTTGAAAAATAACTTTTAATTATTTGGGATATTTTTCATTAATATTTATAATTATTTGAGTATTAATGATATTTAATTTATTTAATTAGTATATTAAATAAATTAGACAAAAATGATTTCAATATTATAAAATTTATTTTAAATAAAAAAAAGTGTTTAAAAATATTTTGAGTTATAAAATGTAACTTTTAATATTTTTGGATAATTTTAATTAATAATTTAATATTAATGATAATAGGTTTATTTAATTAATATATTAAATAAATTAATTAAAAATAGTTTTATTGATTTAAAAATTATTTAAAAATGAGAAAAATGATTTAAAAATATTTTAAGCTATAATTTTGTGATAAATTCATTAATATTTAAATATTAATGGTGATGGTTTAAAAATAATTTTAATTATTTTTAAAATTATTTAAGTAGAATATTGATGATTTAAAAATATTTAAAGTTATTAATAATAACTTTAATATTTTGACAAGTATGTCATTAATATTTTAGTATTATTAAATATTAATGATGATAGAATTATTTAGTATGTAAATCATTTAAAAATGATTATAGTGTTTGAAAAATTATTATAAATTATAATAATTGTTAGAAAATTATTAGAAGCTTCCGAAAAATATTATAAATTATATATGATTTATCTAAAATAATATTAAAGCTTTGAGACCGAGTTTAAGTGACAATAAATGTGTAAATTGTCAGATAAGGTGACCAAGACACCGAAATGAGATCGAAGTCCAACCAGACCGAACTAGGTAGACTTGATAAGTGTTTATATATGTTATAAACACTGATGTGACTATGTGATAATGTGCATATGAGAAAGGCTGACTGTAAATTACAGTGTTATGTGTTGTGATTTAATTATTCTAATCGTGAGACCGATATTGTGATTATAGGTCTTGTGAACGCAGTTAAGTATATTGAGTAGCAGTAATCAACGCGGAAGGTAAGTTTCCTTAACTCAACCTTGGGTTATTACTTTTCAAATATTATGGTGGTTAATTATTGTTAATTAGACCACGTCTGAGAATTATAGTCGATTATTTGCAGTTAGTGCATGTTTATCAATTCAAATTGAATTATTAATTTTTAGAATATGATTGGGGAATAACTATTATTGGTTATTCATATCCGTAGAAGTTATTATTGATTGTAAATAGTACAGTTGATTTCTGTCGATTGTAGAATCGTATTAAGCAATGTCTTAGCTAATTATTCTGGCTAGACGAACATTTATTAGAACTTGATAAGTTCGAGAAGAGAATTCAATTATTATTGATAGATCGATGCTAATTATTTCAGCTAGATCGAGAAGTGATTAAATATTGAAATCATTATATTTCGTTGTTTTAAATCAAACTCTGATTATAAGACTGAGAAGAACAACCTTTTATATAAAGGGAATATTTCTAGTCGTATATTCGGCCTTTCCGCACGTGTAAGTATTATGCTTAATATAGGGTACTAGGAGTTGGCCGCTCTAAGTACTTGTAGAGTGGTATGATTTAATCTTTATGGTTATCTGATACACCTGGGTATATCAAAGTAAAATCTTTGATAGTTACTTAAGAAGAGAAGTTCAAGATCCAATGGATCGCTCAACATAAATCTGGAAAACATTCCACTTGGTTATTGCGTAGAATTGATTCTTGACTATTCATTAGAATATCGTAGAAACTTTGAAAGCATTGTACTCTTTCGTTATCAGATTATTGTGTTGCATAGAATGCGAGAAGACTTGTTAGTTATTAAAGATTTGTTCAACTATTTCAAAGTTCCCTGAACTTTGGTGTTATTCTATTAAATTAGATAGTCTATTATTATTGATTCTTATACATTCATTGTATATCTTAACTTGCGGGGCAAATTTGTTACTCATCCTTGCTAAATAAAATATTTCAGCTAGGAACGAAGAGGCCAGCAGGTCTATGAAGAATAAAGGCGAAGGCAAAATGCTGGAATAGTTATGAATAAGCATATTTATTATGTTGTTTTGTAAACCCTTTTTGTATAACTAAAGGGTAAGTTTGTAATGTTAAGGTTAGATGACCTGGGATGATGTTGTTAACCTATTAATTAATGTTATGTAAGTTTATATTCATCAATGAATGGGTAGTTAGATGTTATTATATTGTAGATCGTGAGCACCAAACTCTGGGGTCAAGTAACCCATATTTGGAGGCGTCACAGGTTGGTATCAAAGCTGTAGGTTATAAACCTTAAGTGGGGTGGGAAAAACCTAGTATTATAACCACAAGTGAGATAGAGAAAACTCATTTAGAATTCTAAGTAAGGGATTGCTGAAGTGCATCAATAGAAAGATGTGTGGACACATCGTGTGTATTAAGTTTGTATTATGAAAGTACTAATCAAGTTGTTTAAACAGACTGTAGGATGTCAAGAGAAGATGAAATGTGTGCGGAGATTCTAGAGGCTGTTGCACCAGTGCCAGTAGCCGAGGTGCCAGCGCAAAAGCAAATCAGTTGAGAAGGTGGGAAAAGATGAACCTATGATTAATCTAGGGAGTGATCATGACAATTATCCCGAGATGTATCTAAGTGGTGATTCCGAGGACATAATCCTTATAAGGAGGTGAGACTGTGATAACACGGGATGTTGAATAATTCGAATTTATGGATAAATTTTTTTATATTTAATATTAATATTGATTATCAATTTTGTGACAAGTATCTATGATATGAGTCTCGAGAAGTAGTCAATTTGTGTATTAACTGAAAAAATAAGAGTAAAGTTGTGCTTAATAGAGAATAGAAACCCTAACCCTAAGTCCGGATAGGGATTCGATAGAAAATATAATTAAAATAATTATATTGATGAGTATGTGTTTGTACTGTTTTTAAATTATTGTTCAATGATTGATAGGGTATGGTACAATATTAGTAAACCCTAATAAGAGATTAGAAACCCTAATCTCAAGATTAGAAACCCTAACGTGTAGATAGGAACCCTAATCGAATGTCGAGAAACCCTAATTTTAAATTTGGGAATCCTAAACCTTAGTTAGGAAACCCTAATCCTAATTAGTAATCCTTAAAGTGATTAGTAAACTTTAATATAAGTAGGAAACCCTAATTATACTTTAGAAATATTAATTTCTATTTAAAACCCTTATTATATTTTAGTTACTTTAATTTTTTATTTCAAAACCCTAATTTAAAAAATCCTAAAAGCTAAGGGTTAAACCCTAAGGGTTTGGACAATTGTCAAGTATGCCAAAACATTTAGAATGCAAATGACAAAAATGCCCTTTTTTGGATTTTTATTAGTTAGGATGCAAATCTTGCCAATATGAGAGTTGGTGACCAACTAATTTGACTTTGTGACTCATAAAACTCCAACAAATCAGTCCCACATCATCAGCCATATACAATGTATCTACTTATAAGAGATTAAGAGAGAGAAAGTCACAAAACATTGCTCATTTTGCACTCTAGCTCTCAATAACTCTCTCTCTCTCCCAACCTCCGAATTTACTAAGTAAATCAGTCACTCTTTAACCTCTTAGAACACCTATATTAGTTAAGGAGATCAAATATCAAAGATTGGACTAGAAAAGGTATAACCCTACACTCAACCTAGATCTTGTATGCTAAGGTAAAGTTTGTGTTTATGTGTTTAGATTTGTGCTAAAGGATGTTTTACGATGATCAATGATGATCTATAATAGATTCATAGCATCAAAGTGGGTAAAAATGATGTTTTTCAAAAACTGTCCAAGAACGCAAAAGGTGGCCCTGGATCGTGAGCACCAAACTTTGGGGTCAACTAACCCGAATTTGGGGGCGTCATAGGTTGGTATCAAAGCTGTAGGTTATAAACCTTAAGTGTGGTGGGAAAAACCTAGTATTATAACCATAAGTGAGATAGAGAAAACTCATTTAGAGTTCTAAGTGAGGGATTGCTGAAGTGCATCAATAGAAAGATGTGTGGACACATCCTGTGTATTAAGTTTGTATTATTGAAATACTAATCAAGTTGTTTAAACTGACTGTAGGATGTCAAGAGAAGATAAAATATGTGCGGAGATGCTAGCGGCTGTTGCACCAGTGCCAGTAGCTAAGGTGCCAGCGCAAAGCGAATTAGTTGAGAAGGTGGGAAAAGATGAACCTATGATTAATCTTGGGAGTGATCATGACAATTATCCTGAGATGTATCTAAGTGGTAATTCCGAGGACATAATCTTTATAAGGAGGGGATAATGTGATAACCCGGGATGTCGAATAATCCGAATTTTACGGATAAATTTTTTTTATTTAATATTAGTATTGATTATCAATTTTGTGACAAGTATCTATGATACGAGTCTCGAGAAGTAGTCAATTTGTGTATTAACTGAAAAAATAAGAGTAAAGCTGTGCTTATTAGAGAATAGAAACCCTAACCCTAAGTCCGGATAGATATTCGAGAGAAAATATTATTAAAATAATTATATTGAAGAATACGTGTTTGTACTGTTTAGAATTATTGATCAATGATTGATCGGGTAGGGTACAATATTAGTAAACCCTAATAAGGGATTAGAAACCCTAATCTCAAGATTAGAAACCCTAACGCGTAGTTAGGAACCCTAATCGAATGTCGAGAAATCCTAATTTTAAATTTGGGAATCCTAAACCCTAGTTAGGAAACCCTAATCCTAATTAGTAAGCCTTAAAGTGATTAGTAAACTTTAATATAATTAGGAAACCCTAATTATACTTTAGAAATATTAATTTCTATTTAAAATCCTAATTATATTTTAGTTACTTTAATTTTCAATTTTAAAACCCTAATTTAGAAAATCCTAAAAGCTAAGGGTTAAACCCTAAGGGTTTGGACAATTGTCAAGTATGCCAATACATTTAGAATGCAAATGATAAAAATGCCTTTTTTTGGATTTTTATTAGTTAGCATGCAAATCTTGCCAATATAAGAGTTGGTGACCAAGTAATTTGACTTTGTGACTCATAAAACTCTAGCAAATCAGCCCCACATCATCAGTCATATACAATGTATCTACTTATAAGAGATTAAGAGAGAGAAAGTCACAAAACATTGCTCATTTTGCACTCTAGCTCTCAACAACTCTCTCTCTCTCCCAACCTCCGAATTTACTAAGTAAATCAGTCACTCTTTAACCTCTTAGAACACCTATATCAGTTAAGGAGATCAAAGAACAAAGATTGGACTAGAAAAGGTATAATCCTAAACTCAACCTAGATCTTGTATGCTAAGGTAAAGTTTGTGTTTATGTGTTTAGATTTGTGATTAAGGATGTTTTACGATGATCAATGATGATCTATAATAGATCCATAGCATCAAAGTGGGTAAAAATGATGTTTTTCAAAAACTGTCCGAGAACGCAAAAGGTGGCCTGACAACCGAATGTCAGTGGTCCTACATTCTTTTCTATTTTTGATTTTTGTTGTTTTAAAGTTGTAATCTGTAGATTGTCATGTGGTCTTTCATCTGGAAGTGGAATCACAACCATTAAAGGTCTAGATCATGAGTTATTAACGGTCAAAACCCGTTGACCGAGATTGACCGGGCGAATTCTGGGTAACCTAGAAAGCCATGAACTGGGTCTAACAAGTTTTTCTAAGGCCTTGATATGTCAGTTGTTAAGTTGTTTATTGATGTTGTTGTAACATACGTGTAGCCTATAATATGGACTCTATATCCATGTCTTTAGACCCTTCAAAACATCAACAGATCGAACACAGCCGGAGGTCAAAGCAGGCGATTCGGCCATGACTTGAAATTTCTGGAATTTACAGAAACGGTTAGCATGAATTTTCTGACAATGTTTGACCAGATTAAATCTGGTGATTATGATGTATTCGAACTGAGTCAGTGTTATGTTATTATTCCTTGTCATGTGTACTACCTGTTTGGACCAGGAACACACCAATACAATGACCAGAACCTTGATCAAATCGTGCTAGAAAGTGTGTAGTCGACCCTGTCTGGGTTTTTGGGTTACCCAGAAAATCCAGATTTGGTCTGACAGAATGTTTGAGAGCCCAGATCTCTTTGTTGTGATGTTGTATGACCAAGTTAATGAGTGGAACTTGTAGTACTACATACCTACTACAAGATCAATGCTTGAGATAGCCTAGAAACACCATGGATTGAGAATTAAAGGTGGTCAAACGTGAGCCCTTGCTATCTGACTGTCAGTGTTCTTGAATACCAAGAACACCTACAGCGATAGAAAAGTGTCGATATAGCATATAGCGACGGTTTCTATTTATTTTATTTTCTGATTTTTCGAAAATTAATGAAAAATAGAAAATAAATTATAAAAATTATAAAAATGGTTTTAAAAATCATTTTAAATTATGAAAATTAACTTTTAATTATTAGGGATATTTTTCATTAATATTTAAAAATATTTGAATATTAATGATATTTAATTTATTTAATTAGTGTATTAAATAAATTAGAGAAAAATGATTTTAACATTTTAAAAATCATTTTAAATGAAAATAAAGTGTTTAAAAATATTTTGAGTTATAAAATGTAACTTTTAATATTTTTGTGTAATTTTCATTAATAATTTAATATTAATGATATTAGATTTATTTAATTATTATATTAAATAAATGAATTAAAAATAGTTTTATTGATTTAAAAATGAGAAAAATGATTTAAAAATATTTTAAGCTATAATTAATGACTTTTAATATTTTTTTGAAAAATTCATTAATTTTTAAATATTAATGGTGATGGTTTAAAGATAATTTTAATTATTTTAAAAATCATTTAAATAGAATATTGATGATTTAAAAATATTTTAAGTTATTAATAATAGCTTTAATATTTTGACAAGTATGTCATTAATATTTTAATATTATTAAATATTAATGATGATGGAATTAATTAGTATTTAAATCATTTAAAAATGATTATAGTGTTTAAAAAATTATTATAAATTATAATAATTGTTAGAAAATTATTAAAAGCTTTCGAAAAATATTATAAATGATATATGATTTATCTAAACTAATATTGAAGCTTTGAGACAGAGTTTAAGTGACAAAAATGTGTAAATTATCGGATAAGGTGACCAAGACACTGAAGTCCAACCAGACCGAACTAGTTAGACTTGAGAAGTGTTTATATATGTTATAAATATTGATGTGGCTATGTGATAATGTGCATAGGAGAAAGGCCAACTGTAAATTACAGTGTTATGTTTTGTGATTTAATTATTCTAATCGTGAGACCGATATTGTGATTATAGGTCTTGTGAACGCAGTTAAGTATATTGAGTAGCAGTAATCAACGCGGAATGTAAGTTTCCTTAACTCAACCTTGGGTTATTACTTTTCAAATATTATGGTGGTTAATTATTGTTAATTCGACCACATCTAAGAATTATTGTTGATTATTCGCAGTTAGTGCATGTTTATCAATTCAAATTGAATTATTAATTTTTAGAATATGATTGGGGAATAACTGTTATTGTTTATTCACATTCGTAGAAGTTATTATTGATTGTAAATAGTACGGTTGATTTCTGTCTATTGTAGAATTGTATTAAGCAATGTCTTAGCTAATTATTCTGGCTAGACGAACATTTATTATAACTTGATATGTTCGAGAAGAGAATTTAATTATTATTGATAGATCGAGGCCAATTATTTCGGCTAGATCGAGAAGTGATTAAATATTGAAATCATTGTATTTCGTTGTTATAAATCAAACTCTGATTATAAGACTGAGAAGAACAACCTTTTATACAAAGGGAACATTTATGGTCGTATATTCGGCCTTTCCGCCCGTGTAAGTATTATGCATAATATAGGGTACTAGGAGTTGGCCGCTCTAAGTACTTTCAGAGGGGTATGATTTAATATTTATAGTTATCTGATACACCTGGGTATATCAAAGTAAAATCTTTGATAGTTACTTGAGAAGAGAAGTTCAAGATCCAATGGATCGCTCAACATAAATCTGGAAAACATTCCACTTGGTTATTGCGTAGAATTGATTCTTGACTATTCATTAGAATAACGTAGAAACTTTGAAAGCGTTGTACTCTTTCGTTATCAGATTATTGTGTTACATATAATGCGAGATGACTTATTAATTATTAAAGATTTGTTCAACTATTTAAAAGTTCTCCGAACTTTGGAGTTATTCTATTAAATTAGATAGTCTATTATTATTGATTCTTATACATTCATTGTATATCTTAACTTGCGGGGCAAATTTGTTACTCATCCTTGCTAAATAAAATATTTCAGCTAGGAACGAAGAGGCCAGCAGGTCTATGAAGAATAAAGGCGAAGGCAAAATGCTGGAATAGTTATGAATAAGCATATTTATTATGTTGTTTTGTAAACCCTTTTTGTATAACTAAAGGGTAAGTTTGTAATGTTAAGGTTAGATGACCTGGGATGATGTTGTTAACCTATTAATTAATGTTATGTAAGTTTATATTCATCAATGAATGGGTAGTTAGATGTTATTATATTGTAGATCGTGAGCACCAAACTCTGGGGGTCAGGTAACCCGGATTTGAGGGTGTCACAGGTTGGTATCAAAGTTGTAGGTTATAAACCTTTATTGGGGTGGGAAAACCCTAGGATTATAACCATAAGTGAGATAGAGAAAACTCATTTAGAGTTCTAAGTGAGGGATTGCCGAAGTGCATCAATAGAAAGATGTGTGGACACATCGTGTGTATTAAGTTTGTATTATTGAAATACTAATCAAGTTGTTTAAACTGACCGTAGGATGTCAAGTGAAGATGAAATATGTGCGGAGATGCTAGCGGCTGTTGCACCAGTGCCAGTAGCCAAGGTGCCAGCGCAAAGCGAATCAGTTGAGAAGGTGGGAAAAGATGAACCTATGATTAATCTAGGGAGTGGTCATGACAATTATCCTGAGATGTATCTAAGTGGTGATTCCGAGGACATAATCCTTATAAGGAGGGGAGAATGTGATAACCCGGGATGTCAAATAATCCGAATTTTACGGATAATTTTTTTTTTATTTAATATTAATATTGATTATCAATTTTGTGACAAGTATCTATGATACGAGTCTCGAGAAGTAGTCAATTTGTGTATTAACTGAAAAAATAAGAGTAAAGTTGTGCTTATTAGAGAATAGAAACCCTAACCCTAAGTTCGGATAGATATTCGATAGAAAATATAATTAAAATAATTATATTGAAGAGTACGTGTTTGTACTGTTTAGAATTATTGATCAATGATTGATCGGGTAGGGTACAATATTAGTAAACCCTAATAAGGGATTAGAAACCCTAATCTCAAGATTAGAAACCCTAACGCGTAGTTAGGAACCCTAACGCGTAGTTAGGAACCCTAATCGAATGTCGAGAAACCCTAATTTTAAATTTGGGAATCCTAAACCCTAGTTAGGAAACCCTAATCCTAATTAGTAAGCCTTAAAGTGATTAGTAAACTTTAATATAATTAGGAAATCCTAATTATACTTTAGAAATATTAATTTCTATTTAAAACCCTAATTATATTTTAGTTACTTTAATTTTTAATTTTAAAACCCTAATTTAGAAAATCCTAGAAGCTAAGGGTTAAACCCTAAGGGTTTGGACAATTGTCAAGTATGCCAATACATTTAGAATGCAAATGACAAAAATTCCTTTTTTTGGACTTTTATTAGTTAGCATGCAAATATTGCCAATATAAGAGTTGGTGACCAAGTAATTTGACTTTGTGACTCATAAAACTCTAGCAAATCAGCCCCACATCATCAGTCATATACAATGTATCTACAATTATAAGAGATTAAGAGAGAGAAATTCACAAAACATTGCTCATTTTGTACTCTAGCTCTCAACAACTCTCTCTCTCCCCCAACCTCCGAATTTACTAAGTAAATCAGTCACTCTTTAACCTCTTAGAACACCTATATCAGTTAAGGAGATCAAAGAACAAAGATTGGACTAGAAAAGGTATAACCCTAAACTGAACCTAGATCTTGTATGCTAAGGTAAATTTTGTGTTTATGTGTTTAGATTTGTGCTAAAGGATGTTTTACGATGATCTATGATGATCTATAATAGATCCATAGCTCAAAGTGGGTAAAAATGAAATTTTTCAAAAACTGTCCAAGAACGCAAAAGGCGGCCTGACAACCGAATGTCAGTGGCCCTAGATTCTTTTTTGTTTTTGATTTTTGTTGTTTTAAAGTTGTAATCTGTAGATTGTCGTGTGGTCTTTGATCTGGAAGTGGAATCACAGCCATTAAAGGTCTAGATCGTGAGTTATTAACGGTCAAAACCCGTTCACCGAGATTGACCGGGCGAATTCTGGGTAACCTAGAAAGCCATGAACAGGGTCTGACAAGTTTTTCTAAGGCCTTGATCTGTCAGTTGTTAAGCTGTTTATTGATGTTCTTGTAACATACGTGTAGCCTGTAATATGGACTCTATATCCATGTCTTTAGACCCTTCAAAACATCAACAGATCGAACGCAGCCGGTGGTCAAAGTAGGCAATTCGGCCATAACTTGGAATTTCTAGAATTTCGAGAAACGGTTAGCATGAATTTTCTAACAATGTTTGACCAGATTAAATCTGGTGATTATGATGTATTCGAACTGAGTCAGTGTTATGTTATTATTCATTGTCATGTGTACTACCTGTTTGGACCAAGATCACACCAATACAATGACCAGAACCTTGATCAAATCGTGCTAGAAAGTGTCTAGTCGACACTGTCTGGGTTTTTGGGTTACCTAGAAAACCCAGATCTGGTTTGACAGAAAGTTTGAGAGCCCAGATCTCTTTGTTGTGATGTTTTATGACCAAGTTAATGAGTGGAACTTGTAGTACTACATACCTTCTACAAGATCAATGCTTGAGATAGCCTAGAAATACAATGGATTGGGAATTAAAGGTGGTCAAACGTGAGCCCTTGCTATCTGACTGCCAGTGTTCTTGAGTACCAAGAACACCTACAGCGACATAAAAGTGTCGATATAGCATATAGCGACGGTTTCTATTTATTTTATTTTCTAATTTTTCGAAAATTACTAAAAAATAGAAAATAAATTCTAAAAATTATAAAAATGGTTTTAAAAATCATTTTAAATTATGAAAAATAACTTTTAATTATTTGGGATATTTTTTATTAATATTTATAAATATTTGAATATTAATGATATTTAATTTATTTAATTAGTGTATTAAATAAATTAGAGAAAAATGATTTTAACATTATAAAAATCATTTTAATTGAAAATAAATTGTTTAAAAATATTTTGATTTATAAAATGTAACTTTTAATATTTTTGAGTAATTTTCATTAATAATTTATTATTAATGATAATAGATTTATTTAATTATTATATTAAATAAATGAGTTAAAAATAGTTTTATTGATTTAAAAATGATTTAAAAATATTTTATGCTATAATTAATGACTTTTAATATTTTTTTTGATAAATTCATTAATATTTAAATATTAATGGTGATGGTTTAAAAATGATTTTAATTTTTTTTAAAATTATTTAAGTAGAATATTGATGATTTAAAAATATTTTAAGTTATTAATAATAGCTTTAATATTTTGATAAGTATGTCATTAATATTTTAATATTATTAAATATTAATGATCATGGAATTAATTAGTATTTAAATCATTTAAAAATGATTAGAGTGTTTAAAAAATTATTATAAATTATAATAATTGTTAAAAAATTATTAAAAGCTTTCAGAAAATATTATAAATGATATATGATTTATCTAAACTAATATTGAAGCTTTGAGACCGAGTTTAAGTGACAATAAATGTGTAAATTATCGGATAAGTTGACCAAGACACCGAAATGAGACCGAAGTCCAACCAGACCGAACTAGTTAGACTTGAGAAGTGTTTATATAGGTTATAAACACTGATGTGACTATGTGATAATGTGCCTAGGAGAAAGACTGATTGTAAATTACATTGTTATGTGTTGTGATTTAATTATTCTAATCGTGAGACCGATATTGTGATTATAGGTCTTGTGAACGCAGTTAAGTATATTGAGTAGCAGTAATCAATGCTGAAGGAAAGTTTCCTTAATTTAACCTTGGGTTATTACTTTTCAAATATTATGGTGGTTAATTATTGTTAACTAGACCGCGTCTGAGAATTATTGTTGATTATTCGCAGTTAGTGCATGTTTATCAATTCAAATTGAATTATTGATTTTTAGAATATGATTGGGGAATAACTGTTATTGGTTATTCACATCCGTAAAAGTTATTATTGATTGTAAATAGTACAGTTGATTTATGTCTATTATAGAATCGTATTAAGCAATGTCTTAGCTAATTATTCTGGCTAGACGAACATTTATTAGAACTTGATAGGTTCGAGAAGAGAATTCAATTATTATTGATAGATCGAGGCCAATTATTTCGGCTATATAAAGAAGTGATTAAATATTGAAAACATTGTATTTCGTTGTTTTAAATCAAACTCGGATTATAAGACTGCGAAGAACAACCTTTTATACAAAGGGAACATTTCTGGTCGTATATTCGGCCTTTACGCACGTGTAAGTATTATGCATAATATAGGGTACAAGGAGTTGGCCGCTCTAAGTACTTGTAGAGGGGTATGATTTAATCTTTATGGTTATCTGATACACCTGGGTATATCAAAATAAAATCTTTGATAGTTACTTGAGAAGAGAAGTTTAAGATCCAATAGATCGCTCAGCATAAATTTGGAAAACATTCCACTTGGTTATTACGTAGAATTGATTCTTGATTACTCATTAGAATATAATAGAAACTTTGAAAGTGTTATACTCTTTCGTTATCAGATTATTGTGTTGCATAGAATGCGAGAAGACTTGTTATTTATTAAAGATTTGTTCAACTATTTCAAAGTTCCCCAAACTTTGGTGTTATTCTATCAAATTAGATAGTCTATTATTATTGATTCTTATACATTCATTGTATATCTTAACTTGCGGGCCAGATTTGTTGCTCACCCTTGCTAAATAAAATATTTCAGCTAGGAACGAAGAGACCAGCGGGTCTATGAAGAACAAAGGCAAAGGCAAAATGATGGAATAGTTATGAATAAGCATATTTATTATGTTATTTTGTAAACCCTTTTTGTACAACTAAAGGGTAAGTTTGTAATGTTAAGGTTAGATGACCTGGGATGATGTTGTTAACCTATTAATAAATGTTATGTAAGTTTATATTCATCAATAAATGGGTAGTTAGATGTTATTATATTGTGGATCGTGAGCACCAAACTCTGGGGGTCAGGTAACCCGGATTTGAGGGTGTCACAGGTTGGTATCAAAGTTGTAGGTTATAAACCTTTATTGGGGTGGGAAAACCCTAGGATTATAACCATAAGTGAGATAGAGAAAACTCATTTAGAGTTCTAAGTGAGGGATTGCCGAAGTGCATCAATAGAAAGATGTGTGGACACATCGTGTGTATTAAGTTTGTATTATTGAAATACTAATAAGGTTTTTCAAACTGACTGTAGGATGTCAGAAGAAGATGAAATGAGTGCGGAGATGCTAGCGGCTGTTGCATCAGTGCCAGTAGCCGAGGTGCCAGCATAAAGCAAATCAGTTGAGAAGGTGGGAAAAGATGAACCTATGATTAATCTAGGGAGTGATCATGACGATTATCCCGAGATGTATCTAAGTGGTGATTCCGAGGACAGAATCCTTATAAGGAGGGGAGAATATGATAACCCGAGATTTCGAATAATAGATATTTTACGGATACTTTTTTTTTATTTAATATTGATTATCAATTTTGTGACAAGTATTTGTGATACGAGTGTCGAGAAGTAGTCAATTTATGTATTAACTAAGAAAATAAGAGTAAAGTTGTGCTTAATAGAGAATAGAAACACTAACCCTAAGTCCGGATAGGGATTCGATAGAAAATATAATTAAAATAATTATATTAATGAGTACGTATTTGTACTGTTTAGAATTATTGATCAATGATTGATCGGGTAGGGCACAATATTAGTAAACCCTAATAAGGGATTAGAAACCCTAATCTCAAGATTAGAAACCGTAACGCATAGTTGAGAACCCTAATCGAATGTCGAGAAACCCTAATTTTAAATTCGGGAATCCTAAACCCTAATTAGAAAACCCTAATCATAATTAGTAAGCCTTAAAGTGATTAGTAAACTTTAATATAATTAGGAAACCCTATTTATACTTTAGAAATATTAATTTCTATTTAAAACCCTAATTATATTTTAGTTACTTTAATTTTTTATTTAAAAACCCTAATTTAGAAAATCCTAAAAGCTAAGGGTTAAACCCTAAGGGTTTGGACAATTGTCAAGTATGCCAATACATTTAGAATGCAAATGACAAAAAGGCCCTTTTTGGATTTTTATTAGTTTGGTTGCAAATTTTGCCAATATGAGAGTTGGTGACCAACTAATTTGATTTTATGACTCATAAAACTCTAGCAAATCCGTCCCACATCATCAGCCATATACAATGTATCTACTTATAAGAGATTAAGAGAGAGAAAGTCACAAAACATTGCTCATTTTGCACTCTAGCTCTCAATAACTCTCTCTCTCTCCCAACCTCCGAATTTACTAAGTAAATCAGTCACTTTTAACCTCTTAGAACACCTATATCAGTTAAGGAGATCAAATATCAAAGATTGGACTAGAAAAGGTAAAACCCTACACTCAACCTAGATCTTGTATGCTAAGGTAAAGTTTGTGTTTATGTGTTTAGATTTATGCTAAAGGATATTTTACGATGATCAATGATGATCTATAATAGATCCATATCATCAAAGTGGATAAAAATGATGTTTTTCAAAAACTGTCCAAGAACGCAAAAGTTGGCCTGACAACCAAATGTCAGTGGCCCTAGATTCTTTTCTGTTTTTGATTTTTGTTATTTTAAAGTTGTAATATGTAGATTGTCATGTGGTCTTTGATCTGGAAGTGGAATCATAGCCATTAAAGGTCTAGATCGTGAGTTATTAACGGCCAAAACCCGTTGACCGAGATTGACCAGGCGAATTCTGGGTAACCAAGAAAGCTATGAACAGGGTCTGACAAGTTTTTCTAAGGCCTTGATCTGTCAGTTGTTAAGCTGTTTATTGATGTTGTTGTAACATACGTGTAGCCTGTAATATGGACTCTATATCCATGTCTTTAGACCCTTCAAAACATCAACAGATCGAACGCAGCCGAAGGTCAAAGTAGGCGATTCGGCCATGACTTGGAATTTCTGGAATTTCCAGAAACGGTTAGCATGAATTTTCTGACGGTGTTTGACCAGATTAAATTTGGTGATTATGATGTATTCGAACTGAGTTAGTGTTATGTTATTATTCCTTGTCATGTGTACTACCTGTTTGGAACAAGAACACAACAATACAATGACCAAAACCTTGATCAAATCGTGCTAGAAAGTGAATAGTCGACACTGTCTGGGTTTTTGGGTTACCCAGAAAACCTAGATTTGGTCTGAAAGAAAGTTTGAGAGCCCAGATCTCTTTGTTGTGATGTTGTATGATCAAGGTAATGAGTGGAACTTGTAGTACTACATACCTACTACAAGATCAATGCTTGAGATAGCCCAAAAACACCATGGATTGAGAATTAAAGGTGGTCAAACGTGAGCCATTGCTATCTGACTGTCAGTGTTCTTGAGTACCAAGAACACCTACAGCGACAGAAAAGTGTCGATATAGCATATAGCGACGGTTTCTATTTATTTTATTTTCTGATTTTCTGAAAATTAATTAAAAATAGAAAATAAATTCTAAAAATTACAAAAATGGTTTTAAAAATCAATTTAAATTATGAAAAATAACTTTTAATTATTTGGGATATTTTTTATTAATATTTATAAATATTTGAATATTAATGATATTTAATTTATTCAATTAGTGTATTGAATAAATTAGAGAAAAATAATTTTAACATTGTAAAAATCATTTTAAATGAAAATAAAGTGTTTAAAAATATTTTGAGTTATAAAATGTAACTTTTAATATTTTTGAGTAATTTTCATTAATAATTTAATATTAATGATATTAGATTTATTTAATTATTAAATTAAATAAATGAATTAAAAATAGTTTTATTGATTTAAAAATCATTTAAAAATGAGAAAAATGATTTAAAAATATTTTAAGCTATAATTAATGACTTTTAATATTTTTGTGATAAATTCATTAATATTTAAATACTAATGGTGATGGTTTAAAAATAATTTTAATTATTTTAAAAATCATTTAAGTAGAATTTTGATGATTTAAAAATATTTTAAGTTATTAATAATAGCTTTAATATTTTGACAAGTATGTCACTAATATTTTAATATTATTAAATATTAATGATGATGGAATTAATTAGTATTTAAATCATTTAAATATAATTATAGTGTTTGAAAAATTATTATAAATTATAATAATTGTTAAAAAATTATTAAAAGCTTTCGAAAAATATTATAAATGATATATGATTTATCTAAACTAATATTAAAGCTTTGAGACTGAGTTTAAGTGATAATAAATGTGTAAATTGTCGGATAAGGTGACCAAGAAACCGAAATGAGACCGAAGTCCAACCAGACCGAACTAGTTAGACTTGAGAAGTGTTTATATAGGTTATAAACACTAATGTGACTATGTGATAATGTGCCTAGGAGAAAGATTGACTGTAAATTACAGTCTTATGTGTTTGTGATTTAATTATTCTAATCGTGAGACTGATATTGTGATTATAGGTCTTGTGAACGCAGTTAAGTATATTGAGTAGCAGTAATCAACGCGGAAGGCAAGTTTCCTTAACTCAACCTTGGGTTATTACTTTTCAAATATTATGGTGGCTAATTATTGTTAATTAGACCACGTCTGAGAATTATTGTTGATTATTCGCAGTTTGTGCATGTTTATCAATTCAAATTGACACTACAAGGAAATTGGTCATTGGCGACGGGGTTATTGGCGACGGCCAAAAACCCGTCGATAATGAGACCAATGTCGACGGTAACGCTGTCGCTAAAGAGTGTCGTCGATAATAACTTTTCTTCCAGGAAAAATAGGTGCAAAAATTTGGTGGTGGAGGGAAAAAGCATTGGCGACGGACATAAAATAAAAGGCGACGGTATTGCCGTCGTGAATGACATAATGGTGACGGGACTAGAGCGACGACATGTGTCGTCAAGAATGAGTATTATATTTTAGAACCCTGGTTTGCGACGACAATGTCTTCTTTTGTTCCTTTTCCCTCTGTCGTCTGAGATTTTCTCATTTCCCTCTCAATTCGCTCGTTTCCCTCTCAATTGAAGACTCAGTTAGTTTAACTAGGTCAGAATGCTCGATTGATTGCACCCATTTGACTCCATTATCTCACTGCAGTTCGTCCCTTTCCTCCCTCTTACTCTGTTACTTCTCCCTCTTCCTCACCATTGTTCATCGGCGCCGATTGGTCAAGCACTGTTCTTCTTAAAGGTAATGTTTCTCCTCTAAATAGCTACTGAACATTATTTATTGCTCATATTATGAACATAAAATTCTATCAGTGTTAGCTTTGATTTCACATTAGGGGTTGTTTAAGTGGGTTGAATAGATGAACTTGATGTGGGTATGATATTATATAATGCAATACTTAAAATAGTTTAGTTTGTTCTTCCATTTAGTGTATGTAAACTGGTATATGGTTTTTCCCATGTGAAAGCTTTGCTCAAAGTTTTCCTTTTCTATTTCCTTTATTTAATAATTGTACTAAAGCCATGAAATAGTGGTTCATTGTGATAAGATATGATTTCAAGTGATTGATTAGTTATAACTTCACTATGTATATATGCAGTAATATATATGAACAATAATTTTCAGTCATTTTTTTACATAATTTCAAGTGTATAAACTTTCTGTAAGTTTAACAAAAAGGCATGTATTATCATATTAATTAAGCTATATTATGAGCATATATATAAATAACACTTGGGATAATTATCTGTAGTTTTGTGTTATATATAAAGCTATATTATTTATGTGATTTGAAAAAGAGAATGTAGGCGTCGTGATTTTTTAATTGTCCTTTTCCGTTACTTGTCCTTTGGTGTTCTCATTTTAGGTGAAATTTGTTTGAAAAAACAAGTGAAAAAGGTTCGACATGTATAATGTCGACGATGGACTGTTAAGAGTCGCCAGTTGATTTTTTAAATGGTTGTACCACCACAACCGAGAAAAGGTTTGCACATTGACCCAGTGATGTGACCCAGTGATGTGACACTGCTAAACGGGTCGGTGAAACCGAGATTCATTAGGGTCCGGGGACTTGGTTATGCGAAGGGAAGGTGTTAGGCACCCCCCGACATCCGTGTTACCACGGTGTCTGCCTCTTTTCAGGAAACTACTATCTGAATGTGTGTGTGTGTATGGGTCAATGTGCTGTTATTTGAAAGTAATGCGAGGCCTCGTTCGCACCTATATACACAGGGTTTGAATTTTATGTAAAAATTCAATTTTAAGCAAGATATGGCAGTGATGTTTTATAAAAGAGGTTTTTTCAAACCCTGATGCTCAATAGTAATTGAGACCTTTCACACTCCCATTTTATTTTGTATTTGGCTGGATTGATTTTATTTGACAGATGCGAGGCATCAGTACGAAAATAATGTACAAAAAGGTGCTGAATTCCTTGTGGGTATGAAAAGCATTTGAGGGAATCCAGACACCGCAGAATAATTTACAAGCTGCTCACAGCTGAAAATGTCCATCACAGAAACCGAATCTAGATCCAATGGGATGAATCTGCGATCACATGATCCCTAGGCGCACAGAATACTACAATTTATATGAAAGCAGTAAGCAGGTATATATATAAAAGCTGTAAATATATATATACAGACATTATCACCAACCACGAAGTACCTCCATGGGGGATCAGAAATATAAATAAAGCTGTAAAAGCTATCAACCGCCACGGAGGAAACTCCAGGCGGGATGAAATGTACAGAAAGCTGTAAAAACGGTCAACCACCATGAAGTAAACTCCAGGTGGGACAAAATGTTAATATATATATATATATATATATATATATATATATATATATATATATATATATATATATATATATATATATAAGCATGTAAACGCACCGGATATAAAATTCAGGCTCATCGGACAAAGTCCAACAACAATTAATATATATAAGTATATATATATATATATTAAAGCAGTAAACGCACCGGATGTGAAATCTAGGCTCACCGAACAAAGTTCGATAGCAGTTCATATATATAATTATATATATAAGAAAGCCATTAAACACACCAGACATAGGTCTAGGCTCATCGAACAGAGTTTGACACGCAGTTCATATATATAAGTGTATATATATACAAAAGCAATTAAAAGCTCCAGACCGAAGTCTAGGCTCAATCGACACATAACTCGATAATGTTAGTCCATAAATATAAATATATATATATATATATATATATATATATATATATATATATATATATATATATGTATGTATACACAAACTAAAAATAAACCACAGACCGAAGTCCGGGCAAAATGTACAACACGACTCTCAACGTGTAGAAGGGTGTGTGCAAAGATGAAGAGAAAAACTTCAAAGTGTAAAAGAAGGCTTACAGTGGGCTGCCAAAGAAGACTTCAATATCTTTAAAGTGGGTAAACACTGGCTTTTATAGGTATAAAATAAGCTATATATGAGCTCACAAGTGTTTAAAATGAGAAAGCACTCAGTCTGGGGTGAGTACAGAGCAAATTGGGCAGGGCTTCTTCGCCGTTTTCTCTTACAAAATGGCCACCCCAAGCCCTCTATTTATAGAGGGTGGAGCCGCAGGTGTACCGAGGCAACCCGGGTGGGACCGAGTTTTTTGGCTCGGGTCATCTCGAAGTACGTGTACTCAAGCACTGTAATGTCCACTCGAACTTTCAGAAGTGCAATTCGGGCATCCGTTTGAGGTATACAGGACCTATTTCGGACCGCCGTTGTCGAGAGTTGTACGATGGCGTGGGATTAGAGTTTGTACGAAGTCATTGAAGATGGGATGGTGCCCTCCGGTCTTCAAGCTTTAACTTTCATCCGTTACCCCGCACAATAGTCACTCGGGATTGATTAGTCTTGTGGGACATTATTGCGTAGATATGTTGAGGCGACGTGGCATGACATCGTGTTGGTCAGATGACGATGTTGCCCCTCACCGGTGTTATCGCTGGATTGGGCTGATAAAACAGGCGTTGCTCAGCTTCGCTGAGATTAGACTGCTGCAATTTATTGAAGGTCTTTATTGTCATCTTTGAGGTGTGTCTGTCTTCCCGATGTTATCGTCGGGCTGGTACAGTGGATCTCGTTATGAGCGCCGAGATTGAAGCTGGTTGCATTTGTAACAAGCATTTCTGGGGTTATCGCCGAAATTGCCTTCCTTGGGGTTATCACCAAGGTTGGTGGCTATTCCCATGGTTGGGACTGAGACTGGATACCTCAGGGTTATCTCCGAGATTAATCGGTCTTCTCCAGTGTGTGTTCCGGTATTGTATCTGCATGCCTCAGGGATATTTTCGAGATTGGAATTGTTACTCCCAGATTACGATCCAGGGTTGATGTTGAACTTCCGGTAGTATCCGGCATGGATATGGATCGTCTTTCAGGGTTCCCTCTTAAAAGACGAATCTGTCCTCCTGCAATGTTAGTGACAGGTGTACAGAAAATTTCGAGTGTCTACAGATGCCCCTCTTTATCATACTCATGCATGGCGATGCATGGGTAGGATAAAGAATCCTAGACACTTTAAATGCAACAAGGTAAACATGATACTATGGATAGCAACATGATACAAATGTATGATGCATGTGTACGGGGTTGTAGCCCAACACGTTGGGGATGATTGTTGGCTCCCTGTTACTTCAACTGGGGGTTGGCAACGATGACCAAATTTAATGTGTAATCCGAATCTATTAGGACGTTGATGTTGGAGTTATCACCAACTTCCTGGATAATGACTTGATCCTACAGATGTACCTCTTTTGTGTAAGAGATCTCTGGGGATAAAGCTTGATCTGTTTGAGGATGTGTATAACATATTACATCATCTATCCTCTTTGATGACATTGACCTCTCCTGGTTAGTATCGCCAGAATATGCCAAGATTATGTTGGGTTTACTGCCAACAGCAAATGCTGTCAGGGATGCCTGACCTTCGTTGACGTGTACTTCACCAACATGTGAATCAACGGCTGAAAAATCTTGTAGGATATACTGTCAAAGCTGTTTGACCTCCGCTGACGTGTGAATCAATGGAACATTACGTTGTGACCCCCGTCGGGGATCTGAGCGGTCGAGTGTGAAAACCTCGAATAGCTCTAGAGCTCTGATAGGTTTAAATCGCTATCGGTTGTAATAATATCAAGGCTGCTTGACCTTCATTGATTTGTGTGTCAACGGATGAGCATGCGTTGTAACCCCCGCCGGGGATTTCACGTTGTATCCCCCGTCGGGGATTGTGTGAAAAGATTAGGGTGACAACCTTACATTAGCGGCATCAGACCTCTGTACGGTATTACCGAATGTGGTATGCAAAGACTTAAATCATCGGTATAGTAAACCCGGTGTTCGGGTGAATACCAATGGATGAAAAGAAAGCCACAGTTGGATCCAGAAAAATCAAGGTTTCAGGCTATTCTGCTCAATCACGTAGCACTTTTATCCCGGGTTTGGCCTTTTCAGCTTGTAAGAACTCCTTTGCAACTCACTGGACCGAGCCGGAGTGATGGGACCCGCATGGGAGTGCCACAGGTGCACCTGCTGCAGCCGCAGATGGGCCTACGGCCAACCGTGGATGATAAATTCCAGCTGGTTGGTCTCACAAGTCACTTTCAACTTGTTGCGCGAAGGAAAATACGTGAGCCTCTTTCAGATCTACTGAGTTTGGGCTGCTTTCTGCAAATTCTATCACCGTACAAGTGTTCTGCACTATCCTGGTAACATATGCCTATATTTTCTCTCGTTTCTGTCCGTTGGATTTTGCGTTATCGCATGAAATGCATCTAAACATATAGTAGTGATTATGTATGCACAAATGACTAGATAAAAAATATTCAACATAGTAAATGTTTGTATTAAACCATGTTGAACATAATGATGTAAAAAAATTTGCCTTTTGATACAGTCAAATTGGCACCTTTTTCTGCTATTTTTTGTCCTACTTAAGGTCCAATGAGCATAAGGTAGCAAGGCAAAATACTCCTGATATTGAGGTTGGCCTGATGTATGATGATTTTAATTTTTAATACATATATTATGTATACGACTTTGGGGCAGGTGTGCTACTGAATGGCCACCTAGACATGCCTGTATGCATGTGGATAGTCCTATTTTCAGAGAGGACTATGGCAAAAATTTTCCAAATGTAGGCATTGGGTAGTCATGCATTTTAACTCTACTATATATGTTAAAGTAAATGCATGCATGCATATAGTCATAAAATGCATTCGAGAAAGCTCCAGGTAAGAAAATACCACACCCTTTCTGAGGTGATTTGGAGACTTATTGTCCAGATACTATGGATCCAGATCAGCCGAGCAGTTTCTATAGGACCACTTCTGGTGTACGGCGGAGGGCTTCTGAAGTACCTCGTCCCCATTCTGTTAGACAACCTCGTCGGTTGGTGGAGGCCGTGATATGTCCTGTACAGGTAGGTGTTCCAGACGTTGAGGATGAGGAGGCAGATATTCCGATAGAGGATCCCGCTCCTGCTGCACATGTCCCTCGCATGGAGCTTTCGAGCATTCAGGTGGTGAAACCAGAGTTGCTGGGTGACTTGGGTAGACATCCATCGATGTATTTATATGCTAACGAGGTATGGCATTAGACTTTGATCTTCCTTCTTTCCTATTGATGAGGATTAAAGGGTTTTGATGTTGATCTGCATTTCATGCAGGTTCCTGGTTTTACACAACCTCGAGGGAACTGGTTCAACATTCACTCCATGTATCAGGCGCTTCATCCTGACTATAAAGCGGTAGTGCATGAGTGGGGATTTGGGGCATTTTTCTCCATCCTTCCCCGTCGTTGTCCCTTGGGTTATCTCAGGGCATTGTTTGAGCGATAGTTTCATCAGACTTAGTCACTCCATCTGCTAGATTGCGAGGTGATGATGACGCATATGGATTGGCAATTTATCACAGGTATGGAGTTTGGAGGGGAGCCAGTGCCTTGTATGGCAAATATTACCCCTACTGCCGTTAGATCCTTATTAGGAGTTCCAGCGGCGGCGCTCAAAGGTAGGACTGTCCGTTCAGGTCCTTTGAGCGTAGATGCTATGAGCGGGCTATTGAGTGAGCCTATGCCTGATGATGTCAGAATTAGGGATCGCATTCTGCGGTGATTGTTCCTGATGATCATTCGAGGCTGCTTCATAGCAGATAACTCTTCTACGGTATCTTTCGCTGTGATCAGTGCCACGCGTGATGTGGACCATATTGGACAGTATGATTGGGGCTCCTACACCTTTGCCTATTTCCTCCAGGGCATGCGTATGCGCTCACAGGGTTTGACCAAGGCTTGGCTAGGATTTTACTCATTTCTGCTGGTGAGTATTTCTCTTATCATTTACCATGTATAGGTTAAGAGTGTTAACTGATAGCAGATGTTTGCCTTTGTGTTGGCAGTTTTGGGCCTATGAGAGGCTTCCATGCTTGCGTCCCGTGAGTGTGTTAGGTTTAGACACCTATCCACGAGGACAACGATGGCATCATTCGATCCTGCCAGAGGTCCCTATAGCTGAGGGATTCACTCATTGTCGTATGCAGCTGGAGTTGCTGACGGCCAACATCATCACATGGCTTCCCTATTCCGGGGAACACTTAACCGTGGGTTTTGAGGATGGATACCCGACTGGAGTCGAGTATGTGATTCCCACTAGGAGAGTTCCTCTCTTCACATATAGAGGCTGTGAGCTCTATTTAGGAGAGCGTGCTATTAGGAGCACCATAGGGGAGATTCGTATACTGATCTTGCCTCCTGCCAGGCATTATTGGCCTGTATCGCAGTCACCTGTCATTGATATCCCATTGTTGGGGGTTGACGGTTTTGCATTGTCAGAGGGTCCATGTACTTAGGAGACGTTCCATCGGTGGTGGTCCCCTCGCACTATTGGAGCTCAGTCTCGCGGCACACAGTTTATGGGGGATATGGTTCCAGGATCTTTGATGATGACGAATTGGATAGCTTGTGTCCGAGATCCGACTCATATGACCCAGATTGATAGTTTAACCCGGCAGTTGGACCAGGCACATATATTTATCTGGCATTTGGGCAGAGACCCGACAGAGGCGGCTTCATTTGATACTTCCAGCTCAGGCGCTGTCCCCTCAGGTGACCCATTCAGATTTGCCGGTGCAGATCCTCCTTTATATAAGCCTGACATCCCTGTTGATAGAGATCCAGTGACTCAAGAGGAGTTACATCAGGTGGACAGGATTGATGATGTGGACATTGACACCATTATCTTCTTCTGATGTATATTGTCGTTATATCTTTTGATAGGCCTCTGTTAGATATTGGGTGGTTTTGCCCAATTATCGCTATATCTTTTGATAGGCCTTTGTTAGATATTGGGTGGTTGTGCCCCATTTTCCTATATTTGTAGCTATACAGAGATGATGTATTAGATGATGATATACTTAGGAATGTATGCACTATTTTTTTTCATCCCTATATCATATTGCCATCTATTATATGTTATGCATGTATCATGTTATGCATTTGTATGTATGTCCAGAGATATTTGGTATTAACCCCTGGATGGTCTTATGACACGGCCCGCACAGATGTCTTCTTCGACAGTTAGCCGCATAGATCATACCCCACCGTCAGTGGTAGCATCGGGTATGAGATCGTGGTATGATAGCATGTCACCACCAGACAGGGTGACTGTAGATCATTTATTGCAGCATACCATGACCTTTTTGACTTTTCAGGTTCCCGCATGATTTGTGGACGGGATGATAGAGCATTGGCTACCGGATAGGCATGTATTTCGATTTGTCACCTATGAGTTGACTCCTACTCTGGAGGAGTATGCACGTTTGACGATGCTGCCTCTAGACAGACCTTGCGTGCATCTGGCTTTGGGAGACATGAGCAGACGATTCATGACTCTCACACGATTGAGGCGCAGAGTGGTGCATGATGAGTTGACATCTGGCCACGTGATATCCCAGCATTTTCTGTACGACAGATTTGGCTTGGAGGATAGCTATTCACGATATTCCGGGGATTTCACCACACCGGAGGCTCATTGGCGCTTGGCCAGAGTTGACGTATTGATGCTATGTGTATTGTCATATGTGTATATGTCGCGATATATGGATGAGATATATATAGGCGTTATCATGGCCGTGAGAGCTCTTAGGGAGGGTCGTACCATTGTACCTATGATTGTAGCAGAGACACTGCGGTCGGCATCATATTGTTGCACGTATCCTACAGGAGTGTTCACAGGTAGCTCAATCATGCTATATGTGTGGTTCATGTCACACTTGAGACCGATTGACACTTTTAGACGGCACAGGTACTACTTCACCCATGATGTAGCTATGTCATACTCTTTTCAGCCATCAGAGTGTATAGATGCTCTGTCCTGGTCCACATTCCTGGCAGATATCAGAGATCCATTCAGCATATTGCAGTGTTCGGGGCTTAGCTCACCATACAACTTCATTACTCACGCTCCGAGCATGGACTATCTCGCTCTGGCTGGTTTGAGGGGAGTGACCACTTATCACCCATTGGTCGTGATGTCACAGTTCGACTACTTCCAAGATTTTCATCCTTTTGAGGGGGCGACAGGTCAGCGTTCAGTTTCTCAGTACCTATCAGCAGAGGACCGATTTCGGGTATACGCCTGTTAGGATTGGCGTCAGATAGCGGCTTTTTCTATCAGTCATCCTAGTTATTCCGCAGAGTATTCCGTGTGGATGGAGACAGAGATTTTATCGACTACAGCAGTATTTGCAGTACCGGAGAGCGAGTTAGATGATGTAGAGCCCATGGAGGACATCGATACCTACATCGAAGAGGAGCCTACTGCTAGGTTGCCAGCATTTCTTTCGGATTCTCCTAGTACCAGTACTGTTGTGATTCAGCACTCGGCACAGTACTTAGAGCAGAGTCTTCATCTGTTGACCTTTGAGAGAGATCAGATTCGATCTATGATGTCGACTGCTCTTGATGGGAGGGAGGCCGCTCTATTGGAGAGAGACGAGGCCTTGGCTCGTAGAGATTCTGCCATCGTTGAGCTGGATGAGGCTATATCAGCCAAAGATGCAGTGATAGTTGAGCGGGATATCGCGATATCTGCCCGGGATATAGCCGTCACAGATAGTACTGCAGTGAGATCCCTTACCACTGGCATGATCGTAGAGATGAGCACATATATTGATGATCATATGGTCACCATGCAGATGGCTACAGATCTGTTGGGTCGTATAGATATTCTCATACAGGAGACCACAACTTTACCTCCATCTTCTGAGAAGGACACCATATTGGGCTTGTTAGCTCGCATATACCCTGACTTGTAGGTGATCTTGTATTTTCCTGCACAGACTAGCTTAGCCATTTTGTCATGTACAGTTTACATTGTGTATATCAAACAACATTATATATATGACAGGGAAATATATTTTTGATCACTTCCCTTTTAGATATGCCTTGCTGCTTGCTTGATATTTTGCCTGCTGCTTCAGGGCTTGTGATCATGATGTATTCTGAATTCCTTCTCGGTGGATGGACATTGAGTTGTCTCTGGATAGTTCAGAATGGATCATCGATCTGTATGTATCCCTACCATCTCTTGGTGTCTTGGGACTATTTTCTGTATGGAAATGAGGAGAGGAGTGTGGCTTTCCTCTCTGAGATTGACCGCACCATAGATGGTCGCCAGCACTTTTATTCAGGAGAAGCCTAGTTAATTTCATCTCTTATGGATTGGTGTTGCTCTTCGAGGTACAACCGCCGCTTAGATGGTCGCCGAATCTCCTATTTAGGAGGAGTTCATGTAATTCCATCCCTTTGGTCTGAAGCCAAATGAAATGTAGTGGATTGAAGGATGATCCCAGTACCAACTGACAAGGGTTTGTGTTTTGGTAGGGGGTGAGACCGCACCATAAATGGCTACCTACGTACTCCTATTGAAGAGGAGATCAGGTCTGCATAGTTCGAACCTGGTGTAAGAGGTTCAATGTTGTATGTGGCAGGAATGGTGTGGGAGTGTTTTTGTTTTATTGCGACCAGGCCATATGAAATGGTTGCCTACGTACTCCTATTGAAGAGGAGATCAGGTCGACGTAGTTCACCCCTCAGGGCGAGATGAAAAACGTAATCCCATGTGCAGGTCAGAGTGCGGGGAGGAGAGAGTTTAATCCTAGGTTGAGGATAAACTGTAGGTAAAAAGTTTGATCCCATGTATGGGTAGCCAAACTGTATACGCAAGAGGTTTAATCCACGGTGGGATGACCTAAATTGTAGGAACACAAAGGAGAAAGCCAGGCTGTTGGCTTGAAAGGTATGTTTCCCTGAGGGGAAAAGTGTAGAAAAGTTGTTTGTGGTAAAGGTTTAAAGAACTGGAATGACTGGTGACCTGATGGTCTACCACCAGGATGTTTACTTGATGGTAACTTCAGATATAGTACCGTTTCACGGCGTCTGAGTTGATGAGTTGTGGAAATTCATCGCCGTCCATTTCTTGCAATCTGAGAGCACCTCCTGTCAATACTTCCTTGACAATAAACGGGCCTTCCCAGTTAGGAGTGAATTTTCCCTTAGACTGATCTTGGTTGTCTAGTATTTTCTTCAAAACCAAGTCATGTTGTCTGAATTGCCGTAGCCGAACTTTTTTGTTGTAGGATCGGGCGATCCTTTGCTGATATAACTGACCATGGAAGATAGCCGCGGTTCACCTTTCGTCTATTAGAGAGAATTAGTGATACCTATCTTGTACCCATTGGTCTTCATCCAACTGAGCGTCTATCAATACTCTGAGGGATTCCATCTCAACTTCTATGGGGAGCACTGCTTCCATCCCATAGGTTAATGCGTAAGGGGTTGCCACAGTGGAAGTGCGCATTGAGGTTCTGTAGGCTAACAGAGTCAGAGGCAATAGGTCAGGCCAATTTTTGTGATTGGTGGACATCTTTTGCATAATCTTCTTGATGTTCTTGTTAGCAGCTTCAACAACACCATTCATCTTTAGACAATAGATGACTGAGTTGAGGTGTTTGATGTGGAATTTACTGCATAATTCCCCCATCATTTTGTTGTTGAGGTTCTTGGCATTGTCGGACACAATCACCTCTGGTTGTCCATTTCGACAAATAACATTGTTTATGATGAAAGAAATGATGACTTCTTTAGTAACCCTGGGGAAGGAGGCTACTTCTACCCACTTGGTGAAGTAGTCGATCATGGTAAAGATAAATCGATGACCATTACTAGCTTTAGGCTCAATGGGCCCGATAACGTCTATTCCCCACATTGAGAAGGGCCAAGGTGAACTCATATTGTGAAGTTCCCATGGAGGGGCGTGTATAGCATTCTCATTAATCTGGCACTGATAGCATCTCCTAACATGGTCATTGCAATCAGCTTTGAGAGATAGCCAATAATGTCCCATCCTGAGGACTTTCTTAACAAGGAGGGGGGCCACTCATGTGGGGGCCATAGACTCCGCCATGGATTTCATCCATAAGCCTTTGGGCTTGATCTTTGTCTAAACATCTGAGGAGACCCAATCCTTCATCTCTTTTGTAGAGCACATCTCCACTCAGGTAGAATTTCATAGCAAATTGATGGATCCGTTTTTTCTCAGTCGGGCTCGCCTCAGCGGGTGTAGATCCATCTCGCAGATATTCCTTGATATGCTAATACCAAGGATGTTGGATGGGAGGTAGCTCATCCGATACTTCTCTAACGTAATTCCCATAGGCTGGGGCCTTGTGCAGGGAAATTGTGACGCTTGGCAAGTGTTCCTTGTCTGATATGCGAATCAAGGAGGCCAAAGTTGCTAACGCATCTGCGAAATCATTCCTATTACGAGGAATGTGTAGAAAGGATATTTCTTCGAATCCCAAAGCCATCTTTAAAACCTGCCGATGGTAAGGCAGTAAATGTAGTTCCTTGGTTTGATAGATTCCGGTGGATTGTCTGATTACCAACTCTGAATCTCTAAGGACAGTTAACCACCTAATGCCCATTGAATGGGCAAGTTTTAGCCCCATACGACAGCCTTCAAACTCAGTCATATTGTTGGTGCTGACAAACTGTAATTTGACAGCGACGGGATACTGCTCCCCTGTATCAGATACTAGAACTGCTCCAGCTCCAGAACCTTCCATATTAACATCTCCATCGAAATACATCTTCCACGATTGGCGTGTATCGTACTGATGGTGTTGCTGAACTGTCATTACTCCTTCATCAGGGAAATATGTCTCCAAGGGTTTGAAATCCCCAGATGGTGCGGCGGCCAATTGATCCGCAATTCCTTGACCTTTGATGGACTTTTGAGTCACACATACGATGTCAAATTGTTGTAGGATCAACTGCCATCTGGGCAGTCGACAATTCAATATGGGTTTACTGAATACGTACTTGAGAGGATCCACGCGGGATATGAGATGGGTTGTGTGACTATGGAGGTAATGTTATAACCTCATGGCAGCCCATGCTAAAGCACAACACGTCTTTTCGATCAGAGTGTACTTATGTTCACAGCTGCTGAATCTTTTGCTGAGGTAATAGTTAACTCGTTCTAGGCCTCTATCGTCATTCTGTCCCAGCATGCAGCCCATGGCATTGTCACTTACGGACAGATACATAAACAGGGGAACATCATCCCTGGGTGGTACCAGGATGGGAGCTTTGATTAGCTATTTCTTGATTGTAAGGAAGGCATTCTGGCACTCCTCATTCCATTTCATGGAGGAGTTCTTCCTTAATAGCTTGAAGATTGGCTCACAGGTTGCTGTGAGTTGAGAGATAAATCTGCTAATGAAGTTGATTCTTTCCAAAAATCCCCGTATTTCCTTTTCTGTATGAGGAACGGGCATTTCCGTGATGGCTTGGATTTTGGCAGGATCCAGCTCTATCCCTTTGTGGCTAACTAGAAATCCTAGCAACTTGCCTGATTTAACGCCAAAGGCGCACTTAGCTGGATTCAACTTCAAGTTGTACTTATGCAACCTATTGAACAATTTCCTAAGATGGTCTATATGGTCATCCTCCTTCCGGGATTTGACAATAATGTCATCCACGTAGATCTCGATCTCTTTATGCATTAAGTCGTGGAAAAGAGCCATCATAGCTCGTTGATAGGTAGCTCCAGCATTGATGAGGCCGAATAACAACCGTCTATAGCAAAAAGTTCCCCAAGGAGTGATGAAAACAATTTTTTAACGATCTTCCTCGGCAACCATGATCTGATGATACCCCTCAAAGCAATCTACAAAGGAGTACATGTGGTATTGCACAGTATTGTCAATGAGAATTTGGATAAATGGCACGGGAAAGCTATCTTTTAAGCAAGCTTTGTTCAAGTCCCGATAGTCCACGCAAACTCGCACCTTTCCACCAGGTTTAGGTACGGGCACGATGTTGGATATCCACTCAGGATATGTAGACACCATTATGATGCCAACTTGAAATTGTTTCACAATTTCTTCTTTCACCTTTAAACTCCATTCAGGTTTCAATCGCCAGAGCTTTTGCTTGACTGGTTTGAATCCCTCTTTGATGGGAATGCGATGAAGGACAATGTCAGTGGACAAACCCACCATATCCTCATGAGACCATGCAAACACATCCTGGAACTGGGTTAGTACCATAACCATGTCATTCCGTTGGTTTGAGTTAAGGTCTGAACCAATCTGGATTAACTTAGGGTTTTCTAAGGTTCCGAGATTGAAAGGAGTGGTTTGATCAAGGTTGGGTTTAGGTTTGTCTTTGACCCATTCTTGAATTTCTGGAGGCACCTCAATGTCATCCGGTATATCCACCAAGGCTGAATTCATCTCTACATCAAAGGTACAATCCTTGTGGAGAAGAGGCACCGTATCAACAAGTACAGACACATCTAAATTCAGAGTCCTGAAAAAAATACTTTCACTTAGTATATATGAAATGTGTTGATCATATACAGTGTTAGCATATACTGGCAAAATAAACTGCTAATACTGTACAGAAAAGTAAGTAGTTATTATATCTACAGGGCATAAAGAGTTTCTGCCCGCTTTACCCTTGACGACCAATGCAAGGAATGATGTTCCAATTGGCAAGAGCAAATTCTGGGTGAACCGCATTGATAGAGGGATTATCATCATCTTCTCTGTCACGAATGATAGCCATTACATCTAGACAATCATTGTCTGGGGTGTAACTATTGGTATGCTCATCATGAATGATGATGTGTATGCCAGACATCATCCTGATGACATCTTGCTTGACTCTTTGTTCCTCTTCCTCCACTGCGGGATCTGGAACAAAGATTTCTTTCTCCTTCACCGGTACTGGCTTGGGAAATAACTTCTCCATTATATTGGCTGGCACCTTTACGGGAGGTTGTGTGGACTTGGAGCTTGAAGGCGAAGCTAAACGCTGCATGGTTGAAGCTGAAGGAATCTGCTGATGCTTATGAGGATTCCTGTGACTAGAGTTGGCAGAATAGCCTAGTCCAGTTGTCCCAATTTGCTTGGTTAAGAGAATAGGGTACTTGATACCCTGGCAATCTTTACCCAACCCTTGTCCCGATTTATGACCCAACGACATCATTTCTTGTGTGGCCGACATTACCTCGACAGAAATCTGGGGTTCGGGCAGTGGCGTTCCAATAGCATGGTATTGGGTATTGCTTATTTCCAAAGCATGAAAACTAATTGGCTCAACATCATTATTGGCATTGATGAGCGGCATGTCCCCGTGCAGAGGAATCTCTGGTTCAGCGTTGACTGTGACCAGGCTATTGTTGATGATGTATTTCAACTGTTGGTGAAGAGTGGAGGGGACTGCCCCTGCCATGTGAATCCATGGTCGTCCCAAGAGTAGGTTGTATCTCGAATCTATCTTGAGCACATGGAAGGATACGCAGAATGTATGAGGACCAATCTCAATTGGCAACTCAACTACTCCTACCGAGTTACGGCAGACTCCATCAAAAGCTTTGATGATGGTATAGCTACTCCGAATTTGATTAGGATTGATATTCATCTTCACCAAGGTAGCATATGGGCAGATATTCAGAGAGGAACCTCCATTTATTAAAACTCCCGCCACCATATATCCGGAGGACAAGACCGTAATGTGCAACGGTTTGCAATGACCGGTCCCTTCGGGCAGTATGTCATCATCAGTGAAGGATATCACATTGTTGTTGAAAATGTGATCAACCAGATGTTAAAACTTTTTCGTATCAACTGATGTCGGTAGATAGGCTTCCTCTAAAACCTTTACCAAGACCTTCCGGTGATTCTCGAAGGTCAGGACCAAGTCCAAGATTAATATCTGTTGTGGAGCTTCTTTCAAGCTTAAAACCACCTTGGCTTCGTTATGACCCACAGTGCGGAGGAAATTTTCAATCTTCTCAATGGGTACTTTCCCTTTAGACTTGATGACAGGCTTTATTACCCGTTGGGAAAGATACAGTGGATTTTCCTTTGACACTGCAGCAGTTGTACGCGAGGTGGATCCTTCACCTTCTCCATAATTCCACAGAACTGCACGCAAGCTAACAATAGGATATTGTGCTCTACACGGCAAGTTGATTGGCTCGGGAGCGGCCACTTTCAAAGGATTGTTGATTCCCTTGAGTTGAATTCCTGGCATGACAAGTGATTTGTTAACCCCATTATTTTCAGTGGATATGACTGCTACTACACTCTTCCACTTAGTAGGACACGAATCCTCACTTGCCCGCAACACAATGTCATTATTTGCCAGACGTAGTACGCCACTATCAATTAAATTTTGAATAAGGTGGTAGAGTGCCCAGCATTCTTCTGTGATGTGACCGCGAGATTGAGAATGATATTGACATACTCCCTCAGAGTTGAATCGTCCTGAACGGGGGTTGATTGGAGGTAGAAGGGAACTAATCCTTCCTTCATTGATTAACATATGAAGGATTTCCTCCATAGGTTGGCCCAAATATGTGAATTCCCTTTGTTGGCAAAATCCCAACGGGCCTTAGCATTCGCTATCTTCGTCACTTTGTCTTCCAGCATTTCATTTTCTGAAAGTGAAGAGGGAATATTCATGACAATAGGTAGGAGACTGGCATGCTCCTGGCTGATTAGCTGACGAGTCACTTGATGCTGATAAGTGACCAGTTTCGCCAATTGCTCAATTTGTTTACAGAGAGCTTTCATCTTTCGTTCCATTGTGAATTGGAACTTGGCATAATCCCATCTGTCATCACCATATTTGGGGGTCTGGGAGGATTCACAGCTGAAATTGGAACTTTGTCCACTACTCCAATTGATCATATTGACCTCTTCTTCTTTGTGTTGAGGAAGAGGGTTGTCTTGAACGTGAGGCTGATCAGGTTTGGTGACCACGATTTCCCCGTTGTCTATCAGGTCTTGGATTTTGTGTTTCAAGGCCCAACAATCCTGAGTATCATGTCCAGGTGCCCCGGCATGATAAGCACATTTCCGAGCAGCATTAAAACCCCGACCATTAGGGCTGGCTGGTGGAAGAAGATGCGTGATTTTCTTCTATGTTGTTAGAAGATTGAGAATGTTCTCAAGGGTGTCCCCTAAGGGTGTGAATACTCGAGGTCGTTTGACTTCTCCACCTTTTGGTACTGGAGGGTTTGAAGATTGTGCTTGAAAGGGAGTGTAATTTCTCCGTTGGATAGGCATGTTTTGATTGCCTTTTTGACCCTGTAGTATCAGGAAAACATCCTCTTCTTTCTTTTTATGGACCCTCCGGGGGTTGTACCCATAATTTCCAGATTGGATGTGATCAGCAATAGCTTTGAGTGCAGTTAGGTCTTGAATATTTCCAGATTTCAATCCCATTTCAGCCATCTCCCCATGTTTGACCATTTCGGAAAATGGTTTGTCGATGCCGGCTAAAACTCTTTCATAGAAAGGTGCTTCTTGTATGTCTATGAAAGTTATGACCATCTCTGATTCTGTCATGGAAGGACTAACTTGGGCAGCCAAGTGTCTCCAATTATTCTGGCTAGACGAACATTTATTAGAACTTGATAGGTTCGAGAAGAGAATTCAACTATTATTGATAGATCGATGCCAATTATTTTGGCTAGATCGAGAAGTGATTAAATATTGAAATCTTTATATTTCGTTGTTATAAATCAAACTCTGATTATAAGACTGAGAAGAATAACCTTTTATACAAAGGGAACATTTATGGCCGTATATTCGGCCTTTACGCGCGTGTAAATATTATGCATAATATAGGGTACAAGGAGTTGGCCGCTCTAAGTACTTGCAGAGGGGTATGCTTTAATCTTTATGGTTATCTGATACACCTAGGAATATCAAAGTAAAATCTTTGATAGTTACTTGAGAAGAGAAGTTCAAGATCCAATGGATCGCTCAACATAAATCTAGAAAACATTCCACTTGGTTATTTCGTAGAATTGATTCTTGATTATTCATTAGAATATCGTAAAAACTTTAAAAGCGTTGTACTATTTCGTTATCAGATTATTGTGTTGCATATAATGCGAGAAGACTTGTTAGTTATTAAAGATTTGTTCAGCTATTTCAAAGTTCTCTGAACTTTGGTGTTATTCTATCAAATTAGATAGTCTATTATTATTGATTCTTATACATTCATTGTATATCTTAACTTGCGGGGCAAATTTGTTGCTCACCCTTGCTAAATAAAAAATTTCAACTAGGAACGAAGAGGCCAGCGGGTCTATGAAGAACAAAGGCAAAGGCAAAATGTTGGAATAGTTATGAATAAGCATATTTATTATGTTGTTTTGTAAACCCTTTTTGTATAACTGAAGGGTAAGTTTGTAATATTAAGGTTAGATGACTTGGGATGATGTTGTTAACCTATTAATTAATGTTATGTAAGTTTATATTCATCAATGAATGGGTAGTTAGATGTAATTATATTGTGGATCGTGAGCACCAATGTAACAACCCGATATTTTCTACATAAATAAAAAAGAAATTTTGCGTATAATTTTTTTTTATTTATTTTTATTTATTTATTTAAGGATGAGAATTTGTACAAGATAATGTGTATGTGTATTTATGTGGTAAATAAAAATATAGTTATTTACATAAATATTTACAAGTAATTTTATTTTAGAATTATTGACTATTATAGAGTATATTCTAATAATAATTAAATTATGGTAGAAATATTTTATTAATTATTTTCCATGAATATATAGTCATATATTATTTAAATAATATATGAAGTGATTTTTAGAATAATTATAATAATTATTTTATTATATGAATTTTAGTACAAATTATTAAGCTAATTATTTTACCTTAATTATTAAGTTTAAATAGGAAGAATAAATCAGATATGGAATCCAAACCCTAATTTTGGGTTATTGTCGAGGTATGAGAATAATAATATAATATTAATTATATTTTTATTTTTAAGTGCTATGAATATGTACTGTATTTTCCGTATTGATAATGGTAGGTCAATGGTGTATTATGACCAAACCCTAGTAATAATGCTAAACCCTAATTTGAGATCCAAATTAGAGTGTAAGATTATTTTATAAGTGTGTTATATAATTTATGTTGTGTATTAAATATATTAATTAGGTGAACCCTAATTAAAATTCTAAAAATCCTAATTTCTAGAAAACCCTAATTATAATCTAGAAACCCTAAATAATTTTTGGAAATGTAGAACCCTAATTTGAAATTTAAATTAGAGTTCGAGATTGGTTGTAATTGTGTTAATGAGATTAATTAGCAAGTCTTATAATTTCAATTGCTAATTTTGGAAACCCTAAAATTTTAAACCCTAATTTGATAATTAGAAAACCTAATTATAAATTAGTAACCCTAATTATCAAAATCGTAAACCCTAATTGCTATTTTAGCAATGTTAATGATAATTATATGATATTAAACCCTAATGTTCCTATATAGCGTAATTAAAAAATTACTCATAATTAGAAAATCAAAATTTCAAAATTTTAGAAACTAAAAGTTATTTAATTTTTATTTAATTTTATTTATTTTTGTGTAAACTTTAATTGAAAATCCTATTATTATTTTATGCTAAACTTTAGGGTTAAACCCTAAGGATCAAACCCTAAGGGTTTGCCAAGTTCTATTTTGCCCTTAAAAATCCAAACCAAATGACCATTATACCCCTAAATGCATTATTTTGGCTACCTTGTAGGTTTTGACAATAGGTTGAGTGGGTGAACCACTTCAACCACCCCCATGTGCTCAAAATAATAGCAACAAGCAACATACACCAGCCATTCATGCATCTAGCAAGTTGTATAAATAGATTTGAATAGAGAGAAATTTCATTTGTTACTTATATTTTTCACAACACTCAAACCTTTTCTCTCAAGCCCCAAACCTCCAAAATTATTTAATAATATAAGTCAAGAAACAAGCCCCACGTTCACCATAAACAAATCAGCAACACAAAATCAGAAATTGATCATTAAAGGTATAAAACCCTTGCATAATTTTTGTCCATCGATTCTGTGTTAGGTGTTAGTTTTTATTGTTAAAATATGTTGGTTGTAGTCCATTTTGACGATCTGGGTTGCTAAATGTTGGATCCATAACATTTAGAAGCTCGAATTTGTGTTTTTCAAAAATCTGAAAAATTTGTTCTTGGTGGTCTGACAACGAATGTCAGACCTTATATCTCTGTGATCTGTTACGAATTTTGTGTTTTGAAACTTTGTAGTTGTAGTCTGATATGTTCTCTTGGATCTGGGCTTGGAATCAGGCTTAGATCGTATGTATATTGCAAGTTATGGAAGGTCAAACTACGTTGACCGACCATGACTTGCAAGGTTTCTGGGTAACCCAGAACGTGTTTAGCAGCGTCTGACAACGTTTTCTAATGCCTTAATCTGTTCAGTTATATAGGTATTGTTACGTTTGTTGTATTCAGGTTGTAGTATGTTGATTTATCTTTAGATCCATGCTTTTAGAACCCCTAGATATAATATATATTGGATTTGGTGGCCAGTCAAACTAGCTATGTCGAACATGTTCTCTGTTTTCTGGGTAACCTACAAAACATATGAACATGTCGACTGACATGGTTTGACCGGATTATAACTCTTGATTCTCTTGATGTTTGATTGATGTTTTGTTATAGATCTCTTAAGTTACATGTTTTCTACAAGCTGAAATAGTTAGATCACAAAAACATCAACAGGATTGCAAGATGTGGAAGCCCAAAAGTGTATGCTCGAGCTGTTCTTCATTTCTGGGTAACCCAGAAAGGAAGAACAGCCTCTGACAACACTTTTGGAGGCTCAGATCTTTTTCGTTTATTGCTTGTTGTTCATGTTTATTGTTGGATAATGTAGTCCTACACTAACACTACACGATCAAACCAACAACATGCCCAGAAACTACTTGAGAAGTGTTTAATCAGTGGTTAAAGAAGGTCCCTCGAAACTGTCTATGGTGTTTTGGGTTTTGGCCAAGAACATGAAGAACACCTACACCGACGGTTCTGTCGCTATAGGTGGCCTTTAGCGACAGATAGCTTATTATTTTCTGGAAATTAATAAAAAATAGAAAAATTAGTTTTAAATTATTAAAAATATAAAATAAATTATTAAAAATTATTTTAAATTCTGAAAATTAGTTTTTAATTATTTTAAATATATTTCATAAATATTTAATATTTTTGGAATATTAAAAGTATAAAATTTATTTAATTATAATATTAAATAAATTATTTAAAAATGATTTTAATATTGGAAAAATTATTAAAAATTATATTATGATATAAGAAAATATTTTAAGTTATTTTTAATGACTTTTAATACTTTGTGATAAATTTCATTAATATTTAAATATTAATGGTAATTAATTTATTTACTAAATGAATTAAATAAATTAATTAAAAATGATTTTATTATATTAAAAATTATTTTAAATAATAATAAGGTATTTAAAAATATTTTAAGTTATAAAATATAACTTTTAATATTTAAAGATAAATTTCATTAATTAATTATTATTAATGATATTAAAGTTATTTAATAATTTAGTTTAAGAAATGATTTTACTATTATAAAAATTATTTTAAATGAAAATAAAGTGTTTAAAAATATTTGAAGTTATAAAATATAACTTTTAATATTTAAAACATAATTTCATTAATAGTTTAATATTAATGATTATTAACTTATTATTAAAAATAGTAAATTTATTTAATAATTATATTAAATAAATAGTTTGAAAATAGTTTTCTTAAGTTAAAAATCATTTAAAAGGGATAGAAATGAATTAAAAATATTTTAAGTTATGAATAATGACTTTTAATGTTTTGATAAATAGAACATTAATACTTTGACAATAATGGTAATTATTTAGAAATGATTTTAAATGTTTTAAAAATCATTTAAGGGTAATTTTAATACTTTAAAAGTATTTCAAGTTATTATAAATAACTTTAATATTTTAGAAATGATTTCATTAATAGTTTAATACTAATTAAATATTAATGATAATAGAATTGATTAGTATTTAAATCATATTAATGTGATTCCGATGTTTGAAATTTCGTGATAAATTATAATAAATATTTTAAATTTATTATAAGACATTTAAAAATAATATGACTGATACGTACAGATATTGAGTTGCAGAATAGAGTCTTAGACTCGATAATTATCCGATAAAGCTGTCGGTAGACCGACATGTTTCAGAAATTGATCTGGACTTAGATAATGTGATTAGATAAGTGATTATTTGTGATTCAATAGTTGTTAAATCTATGTGCCAATGTGATTAGGGTATGTGCTGACTGCAATAAGCAGTGTTATGTGTTATATTATATTGTTCTAATCGAACGAATGATCTGATTAATGATAGGTCGTGATGTGACAACCCCAAAATAGGTCCATTCCATCCAACCTATTCTGAGTCGCCAAATACATGGTACAGAAAATAACTACAACTTTATTACAATAATTGTCGTGCAAAATACAACAACACATATGTTGTGAGTTTGATTACAAATATATACCAAATGTAACTCTTGTTCCAACCGTGGACATCACCTCACAATGACACCTTACATAAAGGTATAGTCAAAAACTGTTTTAGAAATTAGAATATTTGGGAAGTGCTCAAGGAAACCTTCATACATGGGAGGCCATGCGTCTAGGTTATGATAGATATCATATGGCCACATAATTATCCTTGGTTGACCCAATAGACCCCAAAGAAAAATGAGAAGATTACTATCATATTCTTCCCAATGGTGAGTCTTCTCTTGACATATCATTATCTCTACTGTCTCTAATTAAAAAATTATACTTCAAACAAACACCAATATTATATAGGTAGTGCTCGTATATAAACTCAGCAAGTGGATGAGCACATCCCTGTCTTACGATGACACGAGGTTGTATGTCGTTAGACATCTTGTATGATAGTGGCAAAACACCCTTCCAACGTTGGGTACACCTTACCCTATTGGATTCACCAAATAAAACTACTAAATGAACTTTTCTATACTGCTTCGGGAGAACATCCACAGCTAGAGACCACCGTTCTATTTTCCCGTTACCCTCGCTCGACCCAGCTACACTCTTATTTCCTGAAAGAAATTGTGAAGTAAAAGGGTGAGCACAACTAGCTCAGTAAAGAATATCATGACTAAAGATAATTAAATTATCAATAGCCTTCATCAATAATAAACCAGAGATTTAGAACATATGGTAAATGATAAAAATTTCAACCATAGTTGCAGCGGAACGAGCAATCCATTAGAAGAGTCACATAGACTATAAAGTCTATTATCTTCTCCATGTTAAAAATCCACCAACAATGTTTTATCCCTGTAACATCAATCAACAATTCTGGTCTATAATCATATAAATAACTCATAATCATAACTGTAGTTCTAAATTCCTCTTCTCATCCAGGACGAAGATAATTTTCATCACCTATCTTTACCTGAAACATCAAAGATTATGGTTACACCAAATCACATTTTCTGTTCATAATCATACTAATAACTTCATCTTTGCACTACGGCCAAAGATATTCATTTGTATCACCAGTTGGTCATGTTCATCTCAACATCTGTTCATCTTTGTACTACTGGCCAAAGATATTCAACAACATGTCATCTTTGCACTACGGGGCAAAGATATTCATCAACAATTCATCTTTCCACTACAGGCCAAAGATATTCCTCAACAGTTCATATTTGCACTACGACCAAATATATTCATCAACAGTTCATATTTGCACTACAGGCCAAATATATTAATATCTCAAAGAAATATATAATCATTTCAGAATTTATATAAATAATAATTATAACCATGTTGATCAATTCACCTTTTTACTTAAGCTAAAGATATTCACTTATAAATTCAATGGTCATGATCATACCAGTCAACAATTCAACTTTGCACTACTGGCCAAAGAGAACCCATGGTCATGATCATACCAAAAATCGACCCATCTTTACACTCAAGTCAAAGAGAAATATCATCATTAGGGTTATAAAAATGTTATATAAGATAATAAAATCAATACAATCAGCATATAGATTTAATCTCAAGAGTAATATTCATAAACCAACTATAATTTGGTCAGAAAAAGAAACCAATGTTGTCGTGAATAGTAACTCGTGAATAGTAACTCGTGAATAATAACTCATGAATAGTAAACTCGACACAAAAAGGTAGAAATTTCACAATAAAATACATACCAATATTTCGGTATAATGATATTGAAAGAATAATATTTCTTAAGCTTATAAACAATTTATTTTAATTGTTTACACTTTACTAAATAATACATTTAATCATCCTAAAATGTCAAACTCATAAGATTTCATCACCAATAACCAAAAATCCTCATCAAAAATCTGCATGTACCTCATATAGGATTCTCAAGCCATAAAATCATATTGTCTAATTTTTTTACTTCACAAAACATATTTAATTCATTTACTCATAACTAGACCATTTTCATGAAAAATACCAAATCAGTTCCAAAAATATTTCTTTTCTGAGATTTAGCATAATATAGTCCCATAGTGAACATATATTTTTCTCAGAATTTTTAAAAGTCATTTACTATTTTTCATATGGCCAAAACAGCCGAATATTTAGACATTTATCATAAATTGTACTTTTATCTAAAAATTCTAAAATTCACAGAGTATACTCCTATCATATACATGTACTCCCAATAAAAATTTCATCAATTTTGGAGTTAACCACAAGAAGTTATAAGTGGTTACTTTTAAAATAGTCTTTTCTCATAAAATTCATAACTCTTAATCTATACATCCAAAAATCACCATTTTTGGACACAATCAAGAAAACTCATCAAAATATCATTTCAAATTTTTCTAGAATTTTTGAAGGTCAGAAAAATTACGAATCTGAAAAACATAACAACCCTTAAAATTCTTTACTATCCCTTACCTCAAAAGTGCAGTATTTCTGACTGGAATGCAAAGCCGAAGGAAACTTGCACTGAATAGCAACTCTCAAAGTATCTAAATACTGACAAAATATGCTTCATAATATAGAGAGAGAAAGAGAGAAAGCTTATGTTTCTGGTGTGATTTTCAATTCTAACTTAGCCCTCTATTTATAGGAAAATGTTAGCACGCCGAAGCAGACTTAACCTGCAACCTGATGGCTTTACCTGCTACTATTCCCACCAACCACATTTGAATAAAAATCTCAGCATATTTCTTCACCAACCAAGAGTGGGGCCCACCAATTCTAGAATTTTCTACCAAAATGATTAACTCCGAAAATTCAACAATTTCTGAACCAGTCATCTCGTAAAATTCATAACAAATCATACGTTCATTTTTAACGATTCAAAATTTGTGGACATATACTCAACTTATATATGTATAACATGTCCAAATATTACCATGATCCAACGGTCGGATTAAAAATTATAACCCTCGCAAAATATCTTAAAAATCCTAATTTGATTTTCAATACCTCCGTTCCGACAAAAATACAGATAAAATACCTCAACATTAACTCTTTCATTTTTAACCACAAAAATATATCCCACAATTATATCCGCATAAAATAAATATTTCCTTATCATATGAATCAATAATTAATTATTCACAAATAATATTACATAATCACAATTATGACAACCAGGTCGTTCCCAGGAAAGAGGAGGCTTTCCAATAAGAATTTCTCCTTACTGCCGCACAATTAGGTGACCAAACCTCTCCTTAGACAGAACTTTCTAGACATTGCCAATAATGTTATCTAATAATATTATTCAAATAATATGAATTATTGATCTGATAATGGGAAATACTGTGCAGTGACAATTATTGAATAACAATAATATAAAATTTCAACGTAGCAATTATTGAATCAATAAAATAAAATATTGAACAGTAATTACTGTAACAATTATTGAGTAGTGCCTTCTTACGTAAGAATCAATAATTTCAAAAATACTATGCAATATCGTGTGCTACTATGCAATAACACGTATTACTGTATTTTAACTACCGGGTATTACAACAGTGTTAACGGTAACAACTACACCGTTATTTATAAAAACTCAAATTTGTCATTTTCTTCACCCGACAGTTATTCAGTTATGGAGCCCACAAATGGCTGCGCCGTCGTACGAATATTCCCCGACAGAAAGAATATTTCACGACCAAACGAATATTCCCCGACAACAATGAATATTTTATACCCACTTGTATATTTTGAAAAAAAAATTTATATATCACCCTTAACTTTAACATTTATCAATTTAACCATTTACTGAATAGTAATTATAAGAAAAATTGAATACTTTTATTTCATAAAATTCAGGGTCTTACAATCTCCCCTCCTTATGAAATTTCGTCCCCGAAATTTACGTACCTGGTATTTCGAAGAGTTGAGAATACCTTGCTTTCATTTCAGATTTCATCTTCCATGTCCTCATGATTTCTCCATTGCTCATCTCCTGTATTTAAGATATCATTCTAGAATACAGCTTTAAAACAAAGGTTAATTGAACAAATTAACATATCACATAATATCCCGATATTATGACTGACCAACAAATAAGCTTAGGTAGGACACACTAGTGAAGGATTCACTCATCTCTCCCCTCCTAGTTAGACCATATCCCTAAGCTCTGATACCAAATATGACAACACCAAAATAGGTCCATTCCATCCAACCTATTCTGAGTCGCCAAATACATGGTACAGAAAATAACTACAACTTTATTACAACAGTTGTCGTGCAAAATACAACAACACATATGCTTTGAGTTTGGATACAAATATATACCAAATGTAACACTTGTTCCAACCGTAGACATCACCTCACAATGACACCTTACATAAAGGTATAGTCAAAAACTGTTTTAAAAATTAGAATCTTCGGGAAGTGCTCAAGGAAACCTTCATACATGGGAGGCCATGCGTCTAGGTTACGATAAATATCATATGGCCACATAATTATCTTTGGTTGACCCAATAGACCCCAAAGAAAAATGAGAAGATTACTATCATATTATTCCCAATGGTGAGTCTTCTCTTGACATATCATTATCTCTACTGTCTCTAATTGAGAATTATACTTCAAACAAACACCAATATTATATAGGTAGTGCTCGTATATAAACTCAGCAAGTGGATGAGCACATCCATGTCTTATGATGACACGAGGTTGTATGTCGTTAGACATCTTGTATGATAGTGGCAAAACACCCTTCCAACGTTGGGTACACCTTACCCTATTGGATTCACCAAATAAAACTACTAAATGAACTTTTCTATACTGCTTCGGGAGAACATCCACAGCTAGAGACCACCGTTCTATTTTCTCGTTACCCTCGCTCGACCCAGCTACACACTTATTACCTGAAAGGAATTGTGAAGCAAAAGGGTGAATATAACTAGCTCAGTAAAGAATATCATGACTAAAGATAATTAAATTATCAATAGCCTTCATTAATAATAAATCAGAGATTTAGAACATATGATAAATGATAAAAATTTCAACCATAGTTGCAGCGGAACGAGCAATCCATTAGAAGAGTCAAATAGACTATAAAGTCTATTATCTTCTTCATGTTAAAAATCCACCAATAATATTTTATCCCTATAACATCAATCAACAATTCTGGTCCACAATCATATGAATAACTCATAATCATAATAGTAGTTCTAAATTCCTCTTCTCATCCAGGACGAAGATAATTTTCATCGCCTATCTTTACCTGAAACATAAAAGATCATGTTTACACCAAATCACATTTCCTGTTCATAATCATACTAATAACTTCATCTTTGCACTACGGCCAAAGATATTCATTTGTATCACCAGTTGATCATGTTCATCTCAACATCTGTTCATCTTTGTACTACTGGCCAAAGATATTCAACAACATGTCATCTTTGCACTACGGGCCAAAGATATTCACCAACAATTCATCTTTGCACTACAGGCCAAAGATATTCCTCAACAGTTCATATTTGCAATACGGGCAAATATATTCATCAACAGTTCATATTTGCACTACAAGCCAAATATATTAATATCTCAAAGAAATATATAATCATTTCAGAATTTATATAAACAATAATTATAACCATGTTGATCAATTCACCTTTGCACTTAAGCTAAAGATATTCACTTATAAATTCAATGGTCATGATCATACCAGTCAACAATTCAACTTTGCACTACTGACCAAAGAGAACCCATAGTCATGATCATACCAAAAATCTACCCATCTTTATACTCAAGTCAACGAGAAATATCATCATTAGGGTTATAAAAACGTTATATAAAATAATAAAATCAATACAATCAACATATAGACTTAATCTCAAGAGTAATATTCATAAACCAACTATAATTTGGTCAGAAAAAGAAACCAATGTTGTCGTGAATAGTAACTCGTGAATAGTAACTCGTGAATAGTAACTCGTGAATAGTAAACTCGACACAAAAAGGTAGAAATTTCACAATAAAATACATGCCAATATTTCGATATAATGATATTGAAAGAATAATATTTCTTAAGCTTATAAAAAATTTATTTTAATTGTTTACACTTTACTAAATAATGCATGTAATCATCCTAAAATGTCTAACTCGTAATATTTCATCACCAATAACCAAAAATCCTCATCAAAAATCTGCATATACCTCATATAGGATTCTCAAGCCATAAAATTCTATTTTCTAATTTTCTTACTTCACAAAACATATTTAATTCATTTACTCATAACTAGACCATTTTCATGAAAAATACCAAATCAGTTCCAAAAATATTTCTTTTCTAGGATTTAGCATAATATAGTCCCATAGTGAACATATATTTTTCTCAGAATTTTTAAAAGTCATTTACTATTTTTCATATGGCCAAAACAGCCGAATATTTAGTCATTTATCAAAAATTGTACTTTTATCTAAAAATTCTGAAATTCACAGAGTATACTCCTATCATATACATGTACTCCCAATAAAAATTTCATCAGTTTTGGAGTTAACCACAAGAAGTTATAAGCGGTTACTTTTAAAATAATATTTTCTCATAAAATTCATAACTTTTAATCTATACATCCAAAAATCACCATTTTTGGACACAATCAAGAAAACTCAACAAAATATCATTTCAAATTTTTTCAGAATTTTTAAAGGTCAGAAAAATTACGAAACTGAAAAACATAACAACCCTTAAAATCACTTACTATCTCTTACCTCAAAAGTGTAGTATTTCTGACTGGAATGCAAAGCCGAAGGAAACTTGTACTGAATAACAACTCTCAAAGTATCTAAATACTCACAAAATATGCTTCATAATATAGAGAGAGAAAGAGAGAAAGCTTATATTTCTGGTGTGATTTTCAATTCTAACTTAGCCCTCTATTTATAGGAAAATGTTAGCACGCTGAAGCAGACTTAACCTGCAACCTGATGACTTTACCTGCTACTATTCCCACCCACCACATTTGAATAAAAATCTCAGCACATTTCTTCACCAACCAAGAGTGGGGCCCACCAATTCTAGAATTTTCTACCAAAATGATTAACTCTGAAAATTCAACAATTTCTGAACCAGTCATCTCGTAAAATTCATAACAAATCATACGTTCATTTTTAACGGTTCAAAATTTGTGGACATATACTCAACTTATATATGTATAACATATCCAAATATTACCACGATCCAACGGTCGGATTAAAAATTATAACCCTCGCAAAATATCTCAAAAACCCTAATTTGATTTTCAATACCTCCGTTCCGACAAAAATACAGATAAAACACCTCAGCATTAACTCCTTCATTTTTAACCACAAAAATATATCCCACATTTATATCCACATAAAATAAATATTTTCTTATCATATGAATCAATAATTAATTATTCACAAATAATATTACATAATCACATTTATGACAACTAGGCCGTTCCTAGGAAAGAGGGGACTTTCCAATAAGAATTTCTCCTTACTGGCGCGCAATTAGGTGACCAAACCTCTCCTTAGACAGAACTTTCTAGACATTGCCAATAATGTTATCTAATAATATTATTCAAATAATATGAATTATTGATCTGATAATGAGAAATACTGTGTAGTGACAATTATTGAACAACAATAATATAAAATTTCAACGTAGCAATTATTGAATCAATAAAATAAAATATTAAACAGTAATTAATATAACAATTATTGAGTAGTGCCTTCTTACGTAAGAATCAATAATTTCAAAAATACTATGCAATATCGTGTGCTACTGTGCAATAACGCGTATTACTGTATTTTAATCACCGGGTATTCCAACAGTATTAACGGTAACAACTACGCCGTTATATGTAAAAACTTAAATTTGTCATTTTCTTCACCCGACAGTTATTCTGTTATGGGGCCCACAAATGACTGCGCCGTCGTACGAATATTCCTCGACAGAAAGAATATTCCACGACCAAACGAATATTCCCCGACAACAATGAATATTTTATAACCACTTGTGTATTTTGAAAAAAAAATTCATATATCACCCTTAACTTTAACATTTATCAATTTAACCATTTACTGAATAGTAATTATAAGAAAAATTGAATACTTTTATTTCATAAAATTCAGGGTCTTACAATCTCCCCTCCTTATGAAATTTCGTCCCCCAAATTTACATACCTGGTATTTCGAAGAGTTGAGAATACCTTGCTTTCATTTCAGATTTCATCTTCCATGTCCTCATGATTTCTCCATTGCTCATCTCCTGTATTTCAGATATCATTCTAGAATACAGCTTCAAAACAAAGGTTAATTGAACAAATTAACATATCACATAATATCCCGATATTATGACTGACCAACAAATAAGCTTAGGTAGGACACACTAGTGAAGGATTTACTCATCTCTCCCCTCCTAGTTATATTCCCCGATCTCCGCCAGAGACCATATCCCTAAGCTCTGATACCAAATGTGACAACCCCAAAATAGGTCCATTCCATCCAACCTATTCTGAGTCGCCAAATACATGGTACAGAAAATAACTACAACTTTATTACAACAATTGTCGTGCAAAATACAACAACACATATGCTGTGAGTTTGGATACAAATATATACCAAATGCAACTCTTGTTCCAACCGTGGACATCACCTCACAATGACACCTTACATAAAGGTATAGTCAAAAACTGTTTTAAAAATTAGAATCTTTGGAAAGTGCTCAAGGAAACCTTCATACATGGGAGGCCATGCGTCTAGGTTGTGATAGATATCATATGGCCACATAATTATCCTTGGTTGACCCAATAGACCCCAAAGAAAAACGAGAAGATTACTATCATATTCTTCCCAATGGTGAGTCTTCTCTTAACATATCATTATCTATACTGTCTCTAATTGAGAATTATACTTCAAACAAAAACCAATATTATATAGGTAGTGCTCGTATATAAACTTAGCAAGTGGATGAGCACATCCCTGTCTTATGATGACACGAGGTTGTATGTCGTTAGACATCTTGTATGATAGTGGCAAAACACCCTTCCAACGTTGGGTACACCTTACCCTATTGGATTCACCAAATAAAACTACTAAATAAACTTTTCTATACTGCTTCGGGAGAACATCTACAGCTAGAGACCACCGTTCTATTTTCTCGTTACCCTCGCTCGACCCAGCTACACTCTTATTACCTGAAAGGAATTGTGAAGTAAAAGGGTGAGCACAACTAGCTCAGTAAAGAATATCATGACTAAAAATAATTAAATTATCAATAGCCTTCATCAATAATAAATCAGAGATTTAGAACATATGGTAAATGATAAAAATTTCAACCATAGTTGCAGCGGAACGAGCAATCCATTAGAAGAGTCAAATAGACTATAAAGTCTATTATCTTCTCCATGTTAAAAATCCACCAACAATGTTTTATCCCTGTAACATCAATCAACAATTCTGGTCCACAATCATATGAATAACTCATAATCATAATAGTAGTTCTAAATTCCTCTTCTCATCCAGGACGAAGATAATTTTCATCGCCTATCTTTACCTGAAACATCAAAGATCATGGTTACACCAAATCACATTTTCTGTTCATAATCATACTAATAACTTCATCTTTGCACTACGGCCAAAGATATATTCATTTGTATCACCAGTTGGTCATGTTCATCTCAACATCTGTTCATCTTTGTACTACTGGCCAAAGATATTCAACAACATGTCATCTTTGCACTACGGGCCAAAGATATTCATCAACAATTCATCTTTGCACTACAGGCCAAAGATATTCCTCAACAGTTCATATTTGCACTACGGCCAAATATATTCATCAACAGTTCATATTTGCACTACATGCCAAATATATTAATATCTCAAAGAAATATATAATTATTTCAGAATTTATATAAACAATAATTATAATCATGTTGATCAATTCACTTTTGCACTTAAGCTAAAGATATTCACTTATAAATTCAATGGTCATGATCATACCAGTCAATAATTCAACTTTGCACTACTGGCCAAAGAGAACCCATAGTCATTATCATACCAAAAATCTACCCATCTTTACACTCAAGTCAAAGAGAAATATCATCACTAGGGTTATAAAAATATTATATAAGATAATAAAATCAATACAATCAACATATAGATTTAATCTCAAGAGTAATATTCATAAACCAACTATAATTTGGTCAGAAAAAAACCAATGTTGTCGTGAATAGTAACTCGTAAATAGTAACTCATGAATAGTAACTCGTGAAGAGTAACTCATGAATAGTAAACTCGACACAAAAAGATAGAAATTCCACAATAAAATACATACCAATATTTCGGTATAATGATATTGAAAGAATAATATTTCTTAAGCTTATAAACAATTTATTTTAATTGTTTACACTTTACTAAATAATACATTTAATCATCCTAAAATGTCAAACTCATAAGATTTCATCACCAATAACCAAAAATCCTCATCAAAAATCTGCATATTCCTCATATAGGATTCTCAAGCCATAAAATCATATTTTCTAATTTTCTTACTTCACAAAACATATTTAATTCATTTACTCATAACTAGACCATTTTCATAAAAAATAACAAATCAGTTCCAAAAATATTTCTTTTCTGGAATTTAGCATATTATAGTCCCATAGTGAACATATATTTTTCTCAGAATTTTTAAAAGTAATTTACTATTTTTCATATGGCCAAAACAGCCGAATATTTAGACATTTATCAAAAATTGTACTTTTATCTAAAAATTCTAAAATTCACAGAGTATACTCCTATCATATACATGTACTCCCAATAAAAATTTCATCAATTTTGGAGTTAACCACAGGAATTTATAAGCGGTTACTTTTAAAATAGTCTTTTCTCATAAAATTCATAACTCTTAATCTATACGTCCAAAAATCACCATTTTTGGACACAATCAAGAAAACTCATCAAAATATCATTTTAAATTTTTCCAGAATTTTTGAAGGTCAGAAAAATTACGAAACTGAAAAATATAACAACCCTTAAAATTCCTTACTATCCCTTACTTCAAAAGTGCAGTATTTCTAACTGGAATGCAAAGCCGAAGGAAACTTGCACTGAATAGCAACTCTCAAAGTATCTAAATACTCACAAAATATGCTTCATAAAATAGAGAGAGAAAGAGAGAAATCTTATGTTTCTGGTGTGATTTTCAATTCTAACTTAGCCCTCTATTTATAGGAAAATGTTAGCACGCCGAAGCAGACTTAACCTGCAACCTGATGGCTTTACCTGCTACTATTCCCACCAACCACATTTGAATAAAAATCTCAGCACATTTCTTCACCAACCAAGAGTGGGGCCCACCAATTCTAGAATTTTCCACCAAAATGATTAACTCCGAAAATTCAACAATTTCTGAACCAGTCATCTCGTAAAATTCATAACAAATCATACGTTCATTTTTAACGATTCAAAATTTGTGGGCATATACTCAACTTATATATGTATAACATATCCAAATATTACCATGATCCAACGGCCGGATTAAAAATTATAACCCTCGCAAAATATCTTAAAAACCCTAATTTGATTTTCAATACCTCCGTTCCGAGAAAAATACATATAAAACACCTCAACATTAACTCTTTCATTTTTAACCACAAAAATATATCCCACATTTATATCCATATAAAATAAATATTTCCTTATCATATGAATCAATAATTAATTATTCAAAAATAATATTACATAATCACATTTATGACAACCAGGCCGTTTCCAGGAAAAAGAGGGGGCTTTCCAATAAGAATTTCTCCTTACTGGCGCGCAATTAGGTGACCAAACCTCTCCTTAGACAGAACTTTCTAGACATTGCCAATAATGTTATCTAATAATATTATTCAAATAATATGAATTACTGATCTGATAATGGGAAATACTGTGCAGTGACAATTATTGAACAACAATAATATAAAATTTCAACGTAGCAATTATTGAATCAATAAAATAAAATATTGAACAGTAATTACTGTAACAATTATTGAGTAGTGCCTTCTTACGTAAGAATCAATAATTTCAAAAATACTATGCAGTATCGTGTGCTACTGTGCAATAACGCGTATTACTGTATTTTAACCACCGGGTATTCCAATAGTGTTAACGGTAACAACTACGTCGTTATTTGTAAAAACTCAAATTTGTCGTTTTCTTCACCCGATAGTTATTCTGTTATGGGGCCCACAAGTGGCTGCGCTGTCGTACGAATATTCCCCGACAGAAAGAATATTCCACGACCAAACGAATATTCTCCGACAACAATGAATATTTTATAACCACTTGTGTATTTTGAAAAAAAAAATCATATATCACCCTTAACTTTAACATTTATCAATTTAACCATTTACTGAATAGTAATTATACGAAAAATTGAATACTTTTATTTCATAAAATTCAGGGTCTTACAATCTCCCCTCCTTATGAAATTTCGTCCCCGAAATTTACGTACCTGGTATTTCGAAAAGTTGAGAATACCTTGCTTTCATTTCAGATTTCATCTTTCCTATCCTCATGATTTCTCCATTGCTCATCTCTTGTATTTCAGATATCATTCTAGAATACAGCTTCAAAACAAAGGTTAATTGAACAAATTAACATATCACATAATATCCCAATATTATGACTGACCAACAAATAAGCTTAGGTAGGACACACTAGCGAAGGATTTACTCATCTCTCCCCTCCTAGTTATATTTCCCGATTTCCACCAGAGACCATATCCCTAAGCTCTGATACCAAATGTGACAACCCCAAAATAGGTCCATTCCATCCAACCTATTCTGAGTCGCCAAATACATGGTACAGAAATTAACTACAACTTTATTACAACAATTGTCGTGCAAAATATAACAACACATATGCTGTGAGTTTGGATACAAATATATACCAAATGTAACTCTTGTTCCAATCGTGGACATCACCTCACAGTGACACCTTACATAAAGGTATAGTCAAAAACTGTTTTAAAAATTAGAATCTTTGGGAAGTGCTCAAGGAAACCTTCATACATGGGAGGCCATGCGTCTAGGTTATGATAGATATCATATGGCCACATAATTATCCTTGGTTGACCCAATAGACCCCCAAAAAAACCGAGAAGATTACTATCATATTATTCCCAATGGTGAGTCTTCTCTTGACATATCATTATCTCTACTGTCTCTAATTGAGAATTATACTTCAAACAAACACCAATATTATATAGGTAGTGCTCGTATATAAACTCAGCAAGTGGATGAGCACATCCCTGTCTTATGATGACACGAGGTTGTATGTCGTTAGACATCTTGTATGATAGTGGCAAAACACCCTTCCAACGTTGGGTACACATTACCTTATTGGATTCACCAAATAAAACTACTAAATGAGCTTTTCTATACTGCTTCGGGAGAACATCCACAGCTAGAGATCACCGTTCTATTTTCCCGTTACCCTCTCTCGACCCAGATACACTCTTATTACCTGAAAGGAATTGTGAAGCAAAAGGGTGAGCACAACTAGCTTAGTAAAGAATATCATGACTAAAGATAATTAAATTATCAATAGCCTTCATCAATAATAAATCAGAGATTTAGAACATATGGTAAATGATAAAAAATTTCAACCATAGTTGCAGCGGAACGAGCAATCCATTAGAAGAGTCAAATAGACTATAAAGTCTATTATCTTCTCCATATTAAAAATCCACCAACAATATTTTATCCCTGTAACATCAATTAATAATTCTAGTCCACAATCATATGAATAATTCGTAATCATAACTGTAGTTCTAAATTCCTCTTCTCATCTAGGACGAAGATAATTTTCATCACCTATCTTTATCTGAAACATCAAAGATCATGGTTACACCAAATCACATTTCCTGTTCACAATCATACTAATAACTTCATCTTTGCACTACGGCCAAAGATATTCATTTGTATCACCAGTTGGTCATGTTCATCTCAACATCTGTTCATCTTTGTACTACTGGCCAAAGATATTCAACAACATGTCATCTTTGCACTACGGGCCAAAGATATTCATCAACAATTCATCTTTGCACTACAGGCCAAAGATATTCCTCAACAGTTCATATTTGCAGTACGGCCAAATATATTCATCAACAGTTCATATTTACACTACAGGCCAAATATATTAATATCTCAAAGAAATATATAATCATTTCAGAATTTATATAAACAATAATTATAACCATGTTGATCAATTCACCTTTGCACTTAAGCTAAAGATATTCACTTATAAATTCAATGGTCATGATCATACCAGTCAACAATTCAACTTTGCACTACTGGCCAAAGAGAACCCATAGTCATGATCATACAAAAAATCTACCCATCTTTACACTCAAGTCAAAGAGAAATATCATCATTAGGGTTATAAAAATGTTATATAAGATAATAAAATCAATACAATCAACATATAGATTTAATCTCGAGAGTAATATTCATAAACCAACTATAATTTGGTCAGAAAAAGAAACCAATGTTGTCGTGAATAGTAACTCGTGAATAGTAACTCATGAATAGTAAACTCGACACAAAAAGGTAGAAATTCCACAATAAAATACATACCAATATTTCGGTATAATGATATTGAAAGAATAATATTTCTTAAGCTTATAAACAATTAATTTTAATTGTTTACACTTTACTAAATAATGTATTTAATCATCCTAAAATGCCAAACTCATAAGATTTCATCACCAATAACCAAAAATCCTCATCAAAAATCTGCATATACCTCATATAGGATTCTCAAGCCATAAAATCCTATTTTCTAATTTTCTTACTTTACAAAACATATTTAATTCATTTACTCATAACTAGACCATTTTCATGAAAAATACCAAATCAGTTCCAAAAATATTTCTTTTCTGAAATTTAGCATAATATAGTCCCATAGTGAACATATATTTTTCTCAGAATTTTTAAAAGTCATTTACTATTTTTCATATGGCCAAAACAGCCGAATATTTAGACATTTATCAAAAATTGTACTTTTATCTAAAAATTTTGAAATTCACATAGTATACTCCTATCATATACATGTACTCCCAATAAAAATTTCATCAATTTTGGAGTTAACCACAAGAAGTTATAAGCGGTTACTTTTAAAATAGTCTTTTCTCATAAAATTCATAATTCTTAATCTATACATCCAAAAATCACCATTTTAGGACATAATCAAGAAAACTCATCAAAATATCATTTCAAATTTTTCTAGAATTTTTGAAGGTCAGAAAAATTACGAAACTGAAAAACATAACAACCCTTAAAATCTCTTACTATCCGTTACCTCAAAAGTGCAGTATTTCTGATTGGAATGCAAAGTCAAAGGAAACTTGCACTGAATAGCAACTCTCAAAATATCTAAATACTCACAAAATATGCTTCATAATATAGAGAGAGAAAGAGAGAAAGCTTATGTTTCTGGTGTGATTTTCAATTCTAACTTAGCCCTCTATTTATAGGAAAATGTTAGCACGCCGAAGCAGACTTAACCTACAACCTGATGGCTTTACCTGCTACTATTCCCACCCACCACATTTGAATAAAAATCTCAGCACATTTCTTCACCAACCAAGAGTGGGGCCCACCAATTCTAGAATTTTCTACCAAAATGATTAACTCCGAAAATTCAACAATTTCTGAACCAGTCATCTCGTAAAATTCATAACAAATCATACGTTTATTTTTAACGGTTCAAAATTTGTGGACATATACTCAACTTATATATGTATAACATATTCAAATATTACCATGATCCAACGGTCGGATTAAAAATTATAACCCTCGCAAAATATCTTAAAAACCCTAATTTGATTTTCAATACCTCTATTCCGACAAAAATACAGATAAAACACCTCAACATTAACTCCTTCATTTTTAACCACAAAAATATATCCCACATTTATACCCACATAAAATAAATATTTCCTTATCATATGAATCAATAATTAATTATTCAAAAATAATATTACATAATCACATTTATGACAACCAGGCCGTTCCCAGGAAAGAGGGGGTTTTTCAATAAGAATTTCTCCTTACTGGCGCGCAATTAGGTGACCAAACCTCTCCTTAGACAGAACTTTTTAGACATTGCCAATAATGTTATCTAATAATATTATTCAAATATTATGAATTATTGATCTGATAATGGGAAATACTGTGTAGTGACAATTATTGAACAACAATAATATAAAATTTCAACGTAGCAATTATTGAATCAATAAAATAAAATATTAAACAGTAATTACTGTAACAATTATTGAGTAGTGCCTTCTTACGTAAGAATCAATAATTTCAAAAATACTATGCAATATCGTGTGCTACTGTGCAATAACGCGTATTACTGTATTTTAACCACCGGGTATTCCAACAGTGTTAACGGTAACAACTACGCCGTTATTTGTAAAAACTCAAATTTGTCATTTTCTTCACCCGACAGTTATTCTGTTATGGGGCCCACAAATGGCTGCGCCGTCGTACGAATATTTCCCGGCATAAAGAATATTCCACGACCAAACGAATATTCCCCGACAACAATGAATATTTTATAACCACTTGTGTATTTTGAAAAAAAAATCATATATCACCTTTAACTTTAACATTTATCAATTTAACCATTTACTGAATAGTAATTATAAGAAAAATTGAATACTTTTATTTCATAAAATTCGGGGTCTTACACGTGAGATATGCGATAAATCTAAATTACAAACTGTAAGCAGCGCTTCAGGCAAGTATCTAACCTTTGCATTTTCTTTATGCAATGGACATGAGTAAGAATGTTTCTAAATTATATTATTCATTTACAGATTATTAACCTTATATTATATAAGCCCATTGATTATCAACATGTTAGTATATAGTAACTTAGATATATATATTCTGTTCGTTAAATGGTTAAACAAGTGTCCCCACTTAGATAATCATTGTATTTAATCACATGTTGATATACCTTTGTCAATTACTCGTATATATATATATATATATATATATATATATATATATATATATATATATATATGTTGAATTATAGACTATTGTTGAAACAAGATAAAACCTTTGATTTGGAACCCAGACAAGTATGAACATCCCTACACGGGAAAACTTTTATGCGCCCAAGGCGGAACAGAGTGAACGATCCAATTGTTCTTGCAATGTAGTATTGATCAATGCAGGGCATAACGGGCTGATCACCCCCCGTGCCCGTAAGTTATGTCAGTTTACAGATGAATTTCTGTTTAACCTTTTCGAAAATGAAAACAATGTTCATGGCATGTCACCATAACCCCAATTATAGTCATTATATAGTTTCAAAAATTTGAAAGAGAGTTGTTATGCTATTATTATCGGTTCAGAATACTTCACAACTATTGACTTGTTGTAGAAGAATAGTACAAAGAAAATATTTAAATCCTTTCAACTTATATATATAATTGTTATTACTTGCTGGACACTCAAATGCTCATCCTTGCTTAAATTTAAATGTTTTCAGCTAAGTGCGAATGACCAGAGAGCTCTGCTAAGAACAAAGAAAAAGGGAAGGTTACTGAATGAACGAATTACAATGTTATGTAATAGTTTGGTATTATTAAGACAAGTATGACATATATTATCTATCATGGGTTGTAATGAATGTTTAAAGGTTACGTACTTGGGATTAGACTCTGATGATATGTAAATTAAGTTGATCTTTGTATTATTGTTATTATTATTAGTATTATTCCGCTCATAGAAATAGTATCGTGAAGAACCGAGTTCGGGTTTCAAGTACCCGAGTTTGGGGTCCTCACAAGTTGGTATCAGAGCTTAGGGGTTAAAAACATTAGGTGGGCTAGACCTTAGGCTATAACCTTAGATCAGAGGGAAACGTTGAAAATATAAATAACTCATATAGAGTTTAAAAAGAGATGAATTGACTAAATTCATCGTCAAACTAAATAAAAGATAACTTGTATAAAACTCTTATTTATTGTATGTATATACTATATGCTAATCAGGATAATTTATGTGTGTAGATGTCAGGTGAAAAAGGATTCGATTACCCTCGGATCGTAAAGAAGGAGCCAATATCGAAGCCAATAGCTGACATAGAGGCTCACAATGAAAATAACTCAGAAGATGTGGTTATTGTGGAAAACATAGTACCAGATCCGGAGATGGTGGAGCTGACAGATAGCGATTCAGACACTAAAGTTGAAGCTGATCAAGCATCAACAGAGGTGCAGAATCTGAAGAACAAGGTTTTTTCTCTGGAAAGGTTGTGGAAGATAGAAAAGATGTTGAATAATCCGTTGCGTCAAGCGTTAATAGAAACAATGGAAGGACAAGATAAGCTTAAGATCCAAATTGGTCAGATGGGAGCCACAAGCAACACATCGTGTGCAGCTCCGGAAAAGAAGGGGAAAAGAAAGATAGAAGACCATGACTTAGGAAAATCCAATAAGAAGAAATGGAAAAGAATATGTTATCTTTGCGACTATGAGGGACATACTACTCTGTATTGTCCTGACTACAAAAAAGGAGCATGTTTTATTTGTGGGATAGAAGGTCATCAGGCAAAAAGTTGTCCAATGAAAAAGAATAATAAATAAGTAGTATAGGTTCTGTTATGATGTAGGTGTGTTTAATGTAATATGTTCGCTTAGTATGTCTGTGTAAGGTAATGTTTCAAACTTTTGTGTTAAGCCAAGTTTGTAAATCTCGACTTTTGTAGTCACAAAGGGATGAATGATGTTTAAAGCATTATATGCTATGCTATGTAAAATATTTGTTGAATGAATATGAATCTAAGTTTGAGAAATAAAACAAGTTTAGAATATTAAACTTATTTGATAAGGTTTAGAATGTAAGTTAAATTGTAATTTTATTTAATCAGATAATGCCGCCAAGACGTCGAACTCGCAACCAAAGGGCAGAAGAGTCTGTCAATAATGTTGAGGGACAACATCAAGCTGATCCAATGCAGCAATTTGCAAACATGTTAGCTCAGGCTATGCAACAGGAAATACTAGTCGCTGGAAACTAGCCGGACAACCGCTTAGCGAACTTTAAAGACTTTAAGGTTGTAGGACCACCGGAATTCAAAGGTACAACTGACCCTATTGAAGCCCAAACTTGGGTTAAGGAAATTGAAAAAACATTCGTGGTAGCTAGGGTATCTGAGAGGCAAAAGACTGCTTTTGCCACCTACATGATGAAGGGTGAGGAAAACTTTTGGTGGGAAGCAAATCAGGCTAGGGCAGGAGAAGGTTTAGTCACATGGGATAGATTTAAAACTTTGCTTTTCAAGAATTATTTTTCCCCTGGTATTAAGGCGAGGATGGAGGTTAAATTTTTAGAGTTGAAGCAGGAGAATATGACGGTGTCTGAATACGCCGCCAAATTTAATGAGTTAGCTAGGTTTGCCCCGCATCAAGTCGATACGGAGGGTAGGAAATCGAGAAGGTTTGAGCTGGGATTGAAACCCTGGCTCTACAACAAAGTAGCGGTGTTACAAATTCTTACATTTACAGCACTCATGGAGAAAGCGATCATAGCTGAGGAGGGAAGTGAGGCCATGAGCATTTACAATAAGGAGAGGAAGAATAAGGGTAAGACCGAAGGAGCTGGAAAAGTAGGAGTTAATAGTGGGAGCAGGAGTGGAGATAGCAAGAGGAAGGTAAGCAGTTTTACAAGTGTACAAGTGAAACATGAAGGTGTTAAGAAACAGATAGTGCCATGTAAGACATGTGGAAAGAATCACTCGGGGGAGTGTTTGAAAGGAAAATTTGTTTGCTACAAGTGCGGGCAGGAGGGCCATATCTCTCCCAACTGCCCCAATCCTAAGATGAATAGTGGATGTTTTATATGCGGATCGACAGAGCACAGGGTGAAAGATTGTCCGAAGAGGAGGGTGGAGACAGGAAGTGTGAACATGGGCACTGGCAGTGGGACGTTAGCAATCACGGGACCGACTTCGTCAAGCAAGCCAACAAAATCTACTGTGAGGGCCTACAACATGACGGTTCAGGATACGGCAGCAGCTGGCACTGGAACTCCAGGTATTATTCGTATGCCTTTTATTTTCTTATACATGATTTTTCTGTATGTAGTAAATTATTTTATAAAGAAAGTTTGAGGAGGAATTTGAGTTCTTTTAGAAACCAATTTTTTCCGTTTAATCAGAAAGACAAGCTTTATGTGAACAGTTAAAGATCAGTTCGATCAAAGTTGATTGAGATCTACTTGCGATGATTGTGTATGTTATGCACCCTTGTATGTAAAGGTTTTAAAACGGTGATTCCAGGGACGGAATCTTTATAAGGGAGGCTGAATGTAACAACCCGATATTTTCTACATAAATAAATAAGAAATTTTGCGTATAAATTTTTATTATTATTATTTTTTTATTTATTTATTTAAGGATGAGGATTTGTACAAGATAATGTGTATGTGTATTTATGTGGTAAATAAAAATATAGTTATTTATATAAATATTTACAAGAATATTTATTTTAGAATTATTGATTATTATAGAGTATATTCTAATAATAATTAAATTATGGTAGAAATATTTTATTAATTATTTTCCATGAATATATAATCATATATTATTTAAATAATATATGAAGTGATTTTTAGAATAATTATAATAATTATTTTATTATATGAATTTTAGTACAAATTATTAAGTTAATTATTTTACCTTAATTATTAAAGTTAAATAGGAAGAATAAATCAGATATGGAATCCAAACCCTAATTTTGGATTATTGTCAAGCTATGAGAATAATAATATAATATTAATTATATTTTTATTTATCAGTGCAATGAATATGTACTGTATTTTCCGTATTGATAATGGTAGGTCAATCACGGTGTATTATGACCAAACCCTAGTAATAATGCTAAACCCTAATTTGAGATCCAAATTAGAGTGCAAGATTATTTTATAAGTGTGTTATATAATTTATGTCGTGTATTAAATGTATTAATTAGGTGAACCCTAATTAAAATTCTAGAAACCCTAATTTCTAGAAAACCCTAATTATAATCTAAAAATCCTAAATAATTTTTGGAAATGTGGAACCTTAATTTGAAATTTAAATTAGAGTTCGAGATTGGTTGTAATTACGTTAATGAGATTAATTAGCAAGTCTTATAATTTCAATTGCTAATTTTGGAAACCCTAAAATTTTAAACCCTAATTTGATAATTAGAAAACCTTATTATAAATTGGTAACCCTAATTATCAAAATCGTAAACCCTAATTGCTATTTTAGCAATGTTAATGATAATTATATGATACTAAACCCTAATGTTCCTGTATAGCGTAATTATAAAATTACTCAAAATTAGAAAACCCAAATTTCAAAATTTTAGAAACTAATTTTTATTTAATTTTATTTATTTTTGTGTAAACTTTAATTGGAAATCCTATTATTATTTTATGCTAAACCTTAGGGTTTAACCCTAAGGGTCAAACTCTAAGGGTTTGCCAAGTTCCATTTTGCCCTTAAAAATCCAAACCAAATGACCATTATACCCCTAAATGCATTATTTTGGCTACCTTGTAGGTTTTGACAATAGGTTGAGTGGGTGAACCACTTCAACCACCCCATGTGCTCAAAATAATAGCAACAAGCAACATACACCAGCCATTCATGCATCTAGCAAGTTGTATAAATAGATTTAAAGAGAGAGAAATGTCATTTGTTACTTATATTTTTCACAACACTCAAACCTTTTCTCTCAAGCCCCAACCTCCAAAATTATTTCATAATATCAGTCAAGAAACAAGCCCCATGTTCACCATAAACAAATCAGTAACACAAAATCAGAAATTGATCATTAAAGGTATAAAACCCTAGCATAATTTCTGTCCATCGATTCTGTGTTAGGTGTTAGTTTTTATTGTTAAAATATGTTGGTTGTAGTCCATTTTGACGATCTGGGTTGCTAAATGTTGGATCCATAACATTTAGAAGCTCGGATTTGTGTTTTTCAAAAATCTGAAAAATTTGTTCTTGGTGGTCTGACAACGAATGTCAAACCTTTTATCTCTGTGATCTGTTACGAATTTTGTGTTTTGAAACTTTGTAGTTGTAGTCTGATATGTTCTCTTGGATCTGGGCTTGGAATCAGGCTTAGATCGTATGTATATTACAAGTTATGGAAGGTTAAACTGCGTTGACCGACCATGACTTGCAAGGTTTATGGGTAACCCAGAACGTGTTTAGCAGCGTCTGACAACGTTTTCTAATGCCTTAATCTATTCAGTTATATAGGTATTGTTACGTTTGTTGTATTCAGGTTGTAGTATGTTGATTTATCTTTAGATCCATGCTTTTAGAACCCCTAGATATAATATATATTAGATTTGGTGGCCGGTCAAACTAGCTATGTCAAACATGTTCTTTGTTTTCTGGGTAACCCAGAAAACATATGAACATGTCGACTGACATGATTTGACCGGATTATAACTCTTGATTCTCTTGATGTTTGATTGATGTTCTGTTATACATCTCTTAAGTTACATGTTTTCTACAAGCTGAAATAGTTAGATCACAAAAACATCAACATGATTGCAAGTTGTGGAAGCCCAAAAGTGTATGCTCGAACTGTTCTTCATTTCTGGGTAACCCAGAAATGAAGAACAGCCTCTGACAACACTTTTGGAGGCTCAGATCTTTTTCGTTTATTTCTTGTTGTTCATGTTTATTGTTGGATAATGTAGTCCTACACTAGCACTACACGATCGAAACAACAACATGCACAGAAACTACTTGAGAAGTGTTTAATCAGTGGTCAAAGAAGGTCCCTCGAAACTGTCTATGGTGTTCTGAGTTTTGGCCAAGAACATGAAGAACATCTATAGCGACGGTTCTGTCGCTATAGGTGGCCTTTAGCGACAGATAGCTTATTATTTTCCGGAAATTAATAAAAAAAATAGAAAAATTAGTTTCAAATTATTAAAAATACAAAATAAATTATTAAAAATTATTTTAAATTTCGAAAATTAGTTTTTAATTATTTTAAATATATTTCATAAATATTTAATATTTTTGAAATATTAAAAGTATTTAATTTATTTAATTATAATATTAAATAAATTATTTAAAAATTATTTTAATATTGGAAAAATCATTAAAAATTATATTATGATATAAGAAAATATTTTAAGTTATTTTTAATGACTTTTAATATTTTGTGATAAATTTCATTAATATTTAAGTATTAATGGTAATTAATTTATTTACTAAATAAATTAAATAAATTAATTAAAAATGATTTTATTATATTAAAAATTATTTTAAATAATAATAAGGTATTTAAAAATATTTTAAGTTATAAAATATAACTTTTAATATTTAAAGATAAATTTCATTAATTAATTATTATTAATGATATTAAAGTTATTTAATAATTTAGTTTAAGAAATGATTTTACTATTATAAAAATTATTTTAAATGAAAATAAAGTGTTTAAAAATATTTTAAGTTATAAAATATAACTTTTAATATTTAAAGCATAATTTCATTAATAGTTTAATATTAATGATTATTAACTTATTACTAAAAATTGTAAATTTATTTTATAATTATATTAAATAAATAGTTTAAAAATAGTTTTATTAAGTTAAAAATCATTTAAAAGGAATAGAAATGAATTAAAAATATTTTAAATTATGAATAATGACTTTTAATATTTTGATAAATAGAACATTAATACTTTGATAATAATGGTAATTCTTTAGAAATGATTTTAAATGTTTTAAAAATCATTTAAGGGTAATTTTAATACTTTAAAAGTATTTCAAGTTATTATAAATAACTTTAGTATTTTAGAAATGATTTCATTAATAGTTTAATACTAATTAAATATTAATGCTAATAGAATTGATTAGTATTTAAATCATATTAATGTGATTCCGATGTTTGAAATTTCGTGATAAATTATAATAAATATTTTAAATTTATTATAAGACATTTAAAAATAATATGACTGATACGTACAGATATTGAGTTGCAGAATAGAGTCTTTGTGACGCCCCCAAAATTAGGTATACGTCACCCATCTTGGGTCGTCAAAAACATAGTACAGAATATAAATACAACTTACTAATACAATTATCTTGTACAATACGACAAAACATAAACTGTGAGTTTGAATACAAATATTATCTTCTAGAGAGTATTCATACTCAAAAGGAGTCCTCATTACATTTATTAACACACTATTACATAGAATAGTGAGGACTACTAACTAATACTATCATTCGAACCATCACTCCGTTCCCCGACTTGCCCCAGCTACGTTCTTATTTCCTGAAGAGAACAGTGAAAGAAAGGGTGAGCTCAACTAGCCCAGTAAGAAATATTATGACTAAGATAATGCAGAATAAATTATCATTAGCCTTCAACAATGTTAAACTGATAAAATATAATAGACATCAAGTTTAACTGCAGCGGAACAAGCAATCCATTAAAAGAGTCAAGTAGAAAATAAACTCTACTATCTTTTATGATTTAAAAGGTTTTTCAATACTGCTATCGCTGGGACTCAGCTTAATAAAATAATCCACATCATCGAATCACCCCTGCACTACGGCCAAGGATATTCGTGTATTCATTAATGGGCATGATCATGCCAACAACTGTCCATCAATGCACTACGGGCCAATGAGGACTTTTACCACATCATTTGTAACATTACGGTCATGATTATACCGAATAATCCCTGGTCATAATCATACCAAGTCCATCTATGCACTACAGGCCACAGATGACTTTCAACATTTTATAAACATGAGGATGATGACAATGATATAAGAATTCAATAAAACAAGTTCAAGAATTAATTTATCCAAGAATTAACAACGTCCAAATTGTCAACATGATACTGCTTTGTGGAGTAAAATTCAAGAATGCTTAGAAGAATATTTTCATGAAAAGATACTGGATGAAACGCAATTATCAAGGATATTCCACAAATTTCATGGAGTATAGAAGTAAAAACTTAACCAACTAAGTACAATAAAGAATGGAATAACAAAAGAAATCACCATGCATGCGATAGACCGCACAGACAGGTTATTCCAACAGAATAATAAATAATGGAACCAGGTCCGGCGTAAACGCACAGACAGGATATTCCGACAGAATAATAAATAATGGAACCAGATCCGGTGTAAAACACACAAACATAATGTTCCAACAGAATATTAACAAAGACGGAACCAGGTCCGGTGTAAAACTCACAGACAGGATGTTCCAACAGAATAATAATAAAAACGGAACTAGGTCCAGTGTAAAACACACAGACAGGATGTTCCAACAGAATAATAATAAAAACGGAACCAAGTCCGGTGTAAAACACACAGACAGGATGTTCCAAGAGAATAATAGAAGAATGTCACCAAGTATAGGGTAGACCGCGTATACTGGTTATTCCAACAGAATAATAAAGAATGGAATAACAGAAGTTCTCTTCATGAATATAAAAGAAATAATATTCCCTACCTTAAAAGAACTGGATATTGGAAAAGTGAAGTAGCAGAATACTTTTATTCTCTCTCTCTTATTCTCTATATACTTTCTCTCTCTATAGCTTGAATGAATTCGTGAAAAATAATGAAGCCCTAGACCTCTATTTATAAAAAAACTGAGGGTGGCTCTTGGTCTTAACGAAGGGTCAAATGACTCTTGGTCTTAACGAAGGGACAAATGACTCTTGGTAATATTGAAGGGACAACTACTATTGACGAAAATAATTACTATTGACCAAGGTAAATACTATTGACGAAGGTAATTACTATTGACCAAGGTAAATACTATTGACGAATGTAATTACTATTGTCCAAGGTAAATACTATTGACCAAGGTAAATACTATTGACGACGGTAATTACTATTGACGACGGTAATTACTATTGACGAAGAGACTCTTAGATGATGACATATGACCCCCCATAAAAATAACCAAACTTACCACAACGTCTCAATTATTGATTTAATAATATAACATATTATACAGATGATACTATGACAATAATTTAAGAGATATGATGCAGCAATTACTGTAGCAATAATTGAGTATAGCTGAGTGACTTCTCACGTAATCATCAATAATCAATACCGTGTGCTACTATGCAACCACGCGTATTACTGTACTTTTACTACCGGGTAGTTCAACAGTTTTAACAGTTTTAATGGTAACACCTCAGCCGTTATTTTTATAGAAAGATAATTTTGTCGTTTTCTAACTACGACTATACTTCTGTTATGGGGTCCACCAATGATTGTGCCGTCGTACGAATATTCCCCGACAAAAAAAATATTCCCCGACCAAACGAATATAATATGACAACATGCATACTTTGCAAAATTTATAAATACTACCCATAACTATTATATCAAATTCACACCATAATATATAAAAAAAATTATTTCGAGAAAAAATTAAATATTTATTCATAAAATCCGGGGTCTCACAATCTCCCCTTCTTATGGAATTTTGCCCTCAAAATTTACGTACGTACTTGGTATGCCGAACATGTGAGGATACCTTGACTTCACTTCAAATTCTAACTCTTGAGGTATAACCTTTAAGCATCGAATATGATCCTTCTTATCCAAGATGTTAACACGTATCTCCTCATACGTTAAATCTTTCGCTATCTCGTTCGGTTCTAAATTAATACTGTGGTTCGGGCCGTCCACATATTTACGTAACATCGATACGTAAAAAAAATGTTCTGAACACGCAACATACTTGGCGGTAAAATGAGTCTATAGGCCACAGTTCCTACTTCATCGAGGATTTCAAATGGGCCAATTAAATCGAGAGTTGAAATTTCCTCTCTTCGTCGATTCTTGCTTCTAGAATAACGCCCTCTTGAACCTTCTTCTTCACATTTATCAGCTCTGAGTATGTAGCTTGAGCGGCTTTAACTTTATCGATTAAAGTCGATTTTAATCGTATATTCGTTATCTTCACGTGGGTTCGTATTTTCGCACTTGTAACCGTATACGATCTTCTACACAACGCGTCAGCTATCACGTTCGCTTTTTCACGATGTTATTGAATGGTACGATCGTAATCTTTAACAGCTCGAGCCAACGTCTTTGGCACATAATACGTTCGTTTTAGTTGAAGAAATATTTGAGGGTTGAAGAAATGGGTTTTGTACTGGGGACAATACAAATTCAATTTTACGCTCTGGGTAGGCGAAGAAGTCTTCAAGAATACGTCAAGAAATTTATTAACAATAGAAATATCGTTCAAAACTGTGACCCTCATCCAAGACTTGGATAACACGTCACATTGATACCTATCAACTTGCCATCGTCATTTACAACGTCTCCTACGGAAAGTCTAGCTTTGGTGCATTCCACACCAGGAAGTCAACAACGAAAGGGACGGAGATTTTTACTTATGGCTTGATATGACAATGATTGACTTTAGTAGTTTGGTTACTTTGAATTTTCATAACAGATTGGTTAGGAATATGAAAGCTAACAACCTTACGAAAAGCATGATGAGCAGTTAACCAATCGTTTCCAAAAATCACATCAATACAAGTATTTTCAAAGAGATAAGATCAACAGGTAACGTGAAAGTGTTGATTTGAACAAGATTTATAAATAGTGGAGGTAACAAAGGTTTCTCCCAACAGAATTTCAACAGAGAAATCAAAGTCTAACTTCTCCGGAGTTAAGTTCAAATATTGAACACAACTAGGTGAAATAAAAGAGTGAGTAGAACCGGTATCTAACACGGTATAGACTTCGCAAGAGTTTATGACTAATATACCTGTGATAATTTTATTCAGGTTCCTCGTCACGAAAAAAAAATGCTCTCTCTTAAACTACTGGCTTTGGCTTTTCTGGGACGGTCTTTGGTGCCTCCATCCTATCTGAACTTGTCTTCGGTGAACGACAAAATCGGGCTAAGTGACCTTTTCTTCCACAATTATAGCATGCTATGGATGGCATCGCGCAGTTTGGACTGATGTGTCCCTCCCCTCCGCATTTGAAGCATATGATAGGTGGTCGTTCTCCTTCCTTAACAACGGGTGCTGGTGCTGACGTCTTTCCATCATTGTTGAATTTTCTCTTCTTGAAATGTCCATTCTTATTGTTTTGACCATGATTACCATTGAAGTGGTTACCATTTCTGGCATGTTGATTCCCTCCATGCTTATTGTCACCGCTTTGATGACTGTTGTCACCAGTATTATCATTTTTCCGGCTGCTCTCTTTTGGTTGCGTTGACTCGTTATCACGCTCCACTAACTGAGCCATATTCACAACATCTGAATACAAACACAGTTTATGAGAAATAAGATATTGACGTATCTCCGATTTCAAAACTCTTAAAAATATCCGCGTCATTCTCTCTGCATTATCCACCAAGTGGGTTGCAAATCGGGACAACTCGGTAAACTTGGCTTCGTACTGCGGCACGGTCATGTTGTTTTGCTCCAACTTGATAAATTCCACCTCCTTCATATGACGAATACTTTCGGGAAAGTACTTGTCATTGAACAGTTCTTGGAACTTCTCCCAAGACATCTTGAGTGCGTCAGGCTGGGTACGTTTTACAGATTTCCACCAGTAATCTGCCTCTTCACGCAACATAAAAGTGGCAAAGGGAACCTTTTGCTCCTCGGAGCATCCCAAGACATCAAATATCTTGGTGATCTGCTTTAACCACGTCTCCGCATTAAGTGGTTCTGGCTTTCCCAAAAACTCTGGTGGTCATAGCTCCTTGAATTGCTTAGCGGTGACCAACCGTGGGTTGTCATTGTTTCCTCCTTCATTTTGGATAGGAGCCGCTCTCGCCCGTTGTTGCATGAATTGCTCCTTGAACTGCTTAGCGGTGACCGTTCGAGAGTTATTTTGTTGTTGCATGAATTGCATAAAGTCTCTGACCATCCCATCATTCACCGGTTCATCGGTGTTATTATTTTCATGAGGATTATTGTCCTCTGGTTGCACCTTACCCTGAGCATTGATCGTTGGTGATTCAATGGTCTCATGTGCTTCATTGTTTATCTTAACATTTTCGGATGCCATTTGAAAATACTGCAACAAAACAAGGGTTAATTAACATATAACATATTATCCATATACTTTGACCGACCAATTAAATACCAAATAAACTTAGGTAGGTCATACTAGCGAAGTAATTCCCCGTCTCTCCCCTCCTAGTTCTATTCTCACATCCTAGCCAGGGATCATATCCCTAAGCTCTGATACCAACTGTGACGCCCCCAAAATTAGGTATACGTCACCCATCTTGGGTCGTCAGATATATAGTACAGAATATAAATACAACTTACTAATACAACTGTCGTGTACAATACGACAAAACATAAACTGTGAGTTTGAATACAAATATTATCTTCTAGAGAGTATTCATACTCAAAAGGAGTCCTCATTATATTTATTAACACACTATTACATAGAATAGTGAGGACTACTAACTAATACTATCATTCGAACCATCACTCCATTCCCCGACTTGCCCCAGCTACGTTCTCATTTCCTGAAGAGAACAGTGAAAGAAAGGGTGAGCTCAACTAGCCCAGTAAGAAATATTATGACTAAGATAATGCAGAATAAATTATGATTAGCCTTCAACAATGTTAAACTGATAAAATATAATAGACATCAAGTTTAACTGCAGCGGAACAAGCAATCCATTAAAAGAGTCAAGTAGAAAATAAACTCTACTATCTTTTATGACTTAAAAGGTTTTTCAATACTGTTATCGCTGGGACTCAGCTTAATAAAATAATCCACATCATCGAATCACCCCTGCACTACGGCCAAGGATATTCGTGTATTCATTAATGGTCATGATCATGCCAACAACTGTCCATCAATGCACTACGGGCCAATGAGGACTTTTACCACATCATTTGTAACATTACGGTCATGATTATACCGAATAATCCCTGGTCATAATCATACCAAGTCCATCTATTCACTACAGGCCACAGATGACTTTCAACATTTTATAAACATGAGGATGATGACAATGATATAAGAATTCAATAAAACAAGTTCAAGAATTAATTTATCCAAGAATTAACAACGTCCAAATTGTCAACATGATACTGCTTTGTGGAGTAAAATTCAAGAATGCTTAGAAGAATATTTTCATGAAAAGATACTGGATGAAACGCAATTATCAAGGATATTCCACAAATTTCATGGAGTATAGAAGTAAAAACTTAACCAACTGAGTACAATAAAGAATGAAATAACAAAAGAAATCAACATGCATGTGATAGACCGCACAGACAGGTTATTCCAACAAAATAATAAATAATGGAACCAGGTCCGGCGTAAACGCACAGACAGGATATTCCGATAGAATAATAAATAATGGAACCAGGTCCGGTGTAAAACACACAGACAAGATGTTCCAACAGAATAATAACAAAAACGGAACCAGGTCCGGTGTAAAACACACAGACAGGATGTTCCAACAGAATAATAATAAAAACGGAACCAGGTCCGGTGTGAAACACACAGACAGGATGTTCCAACAGAATAATAATAAAAACAGAACCAGGTCCGGTGTAAAACACACAGACAGGATGTTCCAACAGAATAATAGAAGAATGTCACCAAGTATAGGGTAGACCGCGTATACTGGTTATTCCAACAGAATAATAAAGAATGGAATAACAGAAGTTCTCTTCATGAATATAAAAGAAATAATATTCCCTACCTTAAAAGAACTAGATATTAGAAAAGTGAAGTAGCAGAATACTTTTATTCTCTCTCTCTTATTCTCTCTATACTTTCTCTCTCTATAGCTTGAATGAATTCGTGAAAAATAATGAAGCCCTAGGCCTCTATTTATAGAAAAACTGAGGGTGGCTCTTGGTCTTAACGAAGGGTCAAATGACTCTTGGTCTTAACGAAGGGTCAAATGACTCTTGATAATATTGAAGGGACAACTACTATTGACGAAAATAATTACTATTGACCAAGGTAAATACTATTGACGAAGGTAATTACTATTGACCAAGGTAAATACTATTGACGAATGTAATTACTATTGACCAAGGTAAATACTATTGACCAAGGTAAATACTATTGACCAAGGTAAATACTATTGACGACAGTAATTACTATTGACGATGGTAATTACTATTGACGAAGAGACTCTTAGATGATGACATATGACCCCCCATAAAAATAACCAAACTTACCACAACGTCTCAATTATTGATTTAATAATATAACATATTATACAGATGATACTATGACAATAATTTAAGAGATATGATGCAGCAATTACTGTAGCAATAATTGAGTATAGCTGAGTGACTTCTCAAGTGAGCATCAATAATCAATACCGTGTGCTACTATGCAACCACGCGTATTACTGTACTTTTACTACCGAGTAGTTCAACAGTTTTAACAGTTTTAATGGTAACACCTCAGCCGTTATTTTTATAGAAAGATAATTTTATCGTTTTCTAACTACGACTATACTTCTGTTGTGGGGTCCACCAATGATTGTGCCGTCGTACGAATATTCCCCGATAAAAAAAATATTTCCCGACCAAACGAATATAATATGACAACTTGCATACTTTGTAAAATTTATAAATACTACCTATAACTATTATATCAAATCCACACCATAATATATAAAAAAAATTATTTCGAGAAAAAATTAAATATTTATTCATAAAATCTGGGGTCTCACAGTCTTAGACTCGATAATTATCCGATAAAGCTGTCGGTAGACCGACATGTTTCAGAAATTGATCTGTACTTATATAATGTGATTAGATAAGTGATTATTTATGATTCAATGGTTGTTAAATCTATGTGCCAATGTGATTAGGGTATGTGCTGACTGCAATAAGCAGTGTTATGTGTTATATTATATTGTTCTAATCGAACGAATGATCTGATTAATGATAGGTCGTGAGATAAGCGGTAAATCTAAATTACAAACTGTAAGCAGCGCTTCAGGCAAGTATCTAACCTTTGCATTTTCTTTATGCAATGGACATGAGTAAGAATGTTTCAAAATTAAATTATTCATGTACATATTATTAACCTTATATTATATAAGCCCATTGATTATCAACATGTTAGTATACGGTAACTCAGATATATATATTTTGTTCGTTAAATGGTTAAACAAGTGTCCCCACTTGGATAATCATTGTATTTAATCACATGTTGATATACCTTTGTCAATTACCCATATATATATATATATATATATATGTTGAATTATAGATTATTGTTGAAACAAGATAAAACCTTTGATTTGGAACCCAGATAAATATGAACATCCCTACACGGGAAAACTTTTATGCGCCCAAGGCGGAACAGAGTGAACGATCCTATTGTTCTTGTAATGTAGTATTGATCAATGCAGGGCATAACGGGCTAATCACCCCCCCTGCCCGTAAGTTATGTCGGTTTACAGATAAATTTCTGTTTAACCTTTTCGAAAATAAAAATAATGTTCATGGCATGTCACCATAACCCCAGTTATAGTCATTATGTAGTTTCAAAAATTTGAAAGAGAGTTGTTATGTTATTATTATCGGTTCAGAATACTTCACAACTATTGACTTGTTGTAGAAGAATAGTACAAAGAAAATATTTAAATCCTTTCAGCTTATATATATAATTGCTATTACTTGCTGGGCACTCAAATGCTCATCCTTGCTTAAATTTAAATGTTTTCAGCTAAGTGCGAACGACCAGAGAGCTCTGCTAAGAACAAAGAAAAAGGGAAGGTTGCTAAATGAACGAATTACTATGTTATGTAATAGTTTGGTATTATTAAGATAAGTATGACATATATTATCTATCATGGGTTGTAATGAATGTTTAAAGGTTACGTACTTGGGATTAGACTCTGATGATATGTAAATTAAGTTGATCTTTATATTATTGTTATTAGTATTAGTATTATTCTGCTCATAGAAATGGCATCGTGAAGAACCGAGTTCGGGTTTCAAGTACCCGAGTTTGGGGTTCTCACAACCAAACTCTGGGGTTAGGTAACCCAGATTTGGGGGCGTCACAGGTTGGTATCAAAGCTGTAGGTTATAAACCTTTAGTGGGGTGGGAAAACCCTAGGATTATAACCATAAATGAGATAGTGAAAACTCATTTAGAGTTCTAAGTGAGGGATTGCCGAAGTGCATCAATAAAAAGATGTGTGGACACATCGTGTGTATTAAGTTTGTATTATTGAAGTATTAATCAAGGTTTTTTAGCTGACTATAGGATGTCAGGAGAAGATGAAATGAGTGCAGAGATGCTAGCGGCTGTTGCACCAATGCCAGTAGTCGAGGTGCCAGCGCAAAGCGAATCAGTTGAGAAGGTGGGAAAAGATGAACCTATGATTAATCTGGAGAGTGATCATGACGATTATCCCGAGATGTATCTAAGTGGTGATTCCGAGGACAAAATCCTTATAAGGAGGGGAGAATGTGATAACCCAGGATTTCGAATAATCTAAATTTTACGGATTTTTTTAATATTAATATTGATTATCAATTTTGTGACAAGTATCTGCGATACGAGTCTCGAGAAGTAGTCAACTTGTGTAATAGTTGAGAAAATAAGAGTAGAGTTGTGCTTAATAGAGAATAGAAACCCTAACCCTAAGTCTAGATAGGGATTCGATAGAAAATATAATTAAAATAATTATATTATTGAGTATGTGTTTGTACTGTTTAGAATTATTGATCAAAGATTGATCGGGTAGGGTACAATAATAGTAAATCCTAATAAGGGATTAGAAACCCTAATCTCAAGATTAGAAACCCTAACGCGTAGTTAGGAACCCTAATCGAATGTTGGGAAACCCTAATTTTAAATTCGGGAATCCTAAACCCTAATTAGGAAACCCTAATCATAATTAGTAAGCCTTAAAGTGATTAGTAAACTTTAAGGATTTGGACAATTGTCAAGTATGCCAATAAATTTAGAATGCAAAAGACAAAAATTCCCTTTTTGGATTTTTATTAGTTAGCTTGCAAATCTTGCCAATATGAGAGTTGGTGACCAACTAATTTGACTTTTGACTCATAAAACTCCAGCAAATTAGTCCCACATCATCAGCCATATACAATGTATCTACTTATAAGAGATTAAGAGAGAGAAAGTCACAAAACTTTGCTCATTTTGCACTCTGGCTCTCAACAACTCTCTCTCTCTCCCAACCTCCGAATTTACTAAATAAATCAGTCACTCTTTAACCTCTTCGAACACCTATATCAGTTCAGGAGATCAAAGATTAAGGATTGGACTAGAAAAGGTATAACCCTAAACTCAACCTAGATCTTGTATGCTAAGGTAAAGTTCGTGTTAATGTGTTTAGATTTGCGCTAAAGGATGTTTTATGATGATCTATAATAGATCCATAACACCAAAGTGGGTAAAAATGATGTTTTTCAAAAATTGTCCAAGAACGCAAAAGGTGGCCTGACAACCGAATGCTAGTGACCCTAGATTCTTTCCTGTTTTTGATTTTTGTTGTTTTAAAGTTGTAACCTGTAGCTTGTCATGTGGTCTTTGATCTGGAAGTGGAATCACAACCATTATAGGTCTAGATCGTGAGTTATTAACGGTCAAAACCTGTTGACCGAGATTGACCGGGCGAATTCTGGGTAACCCAGAAAGCCATGAATAGGGTCTAACAAGTTTTTTTAAGGCCATGATCTGTCAGTTGTTAAGCTTTTTATTGATGTTGTTGTAACATACTTGTAGCCTGTAATATGAACTCTATATCAATGTCTTTAGACCCTTCAAGATATCAACAGATCGAACGCAGCCGGTGGTCAAAGTAGGCAATTCGACCATGACTTGGAATTTCTGGAATTTCCAAAAACGGTTAGCATGAATTTTCTGACAATGTTTGACCAAATTAAATCTGGTGATTATGATGTATTTGAACTGAGTTAGTGTTATGTTATCGTTCCTTGTCATGTGTACTTCTTGTTTAGACCAAGAACACACCAATACAATGACCAGATCCTTGATCAAATCGTGCTAGAAAGTGTCTAGTTGACACTGTCTGGGTTTCTGGGTTACCCAGAAAACCCAAATTTGGTCTGAAAGAAAGTTTGAGAGCCCAGATCTCTTTGTTATGATGTTGTATAACCAAGTTAATGAGTGGAACTTGTAGTACTACATACCTACTACAATATCAATGCTTTAGATAACACAGAAAAACAATGGATTGAGAATTAAAGGTGGTCAAATGTGACCCCTTCCTATCTGACTGTCAATGTTCTTGAGTACCAAGAACACCTACAGCGACAGAAAAGTGTCGATATAGCATATAGCGACGGTTTCTATTTATTTTATTTTCTGATTTTCCGGAAATTAATTAAAAATAGAAAATAAATTCTAAAAATTACAAAAAATGGTTTTAAAAGTCATTTTAAATTATGAAAAATAACTTTTAATTATTTGGGATATTTTTCATTAATATTTATAATTATTTGAATATTAATGATATTTAATTTATTTAATTAGTGTATTAAATAAATTAGAGAAAAATGATTTTAATATTATAAAAATTATTTAAAATGAAAATAAAGTGTTTAAAAATATTTTGAGTTATAAAATGTAACTTTTAATATTTTTGAGTAATTTTCATAATGATAATAGATTTATTTAATTATTATATTAAATAAATGAATTAAAAATAGTTTTATTGATTTAAAAATCATTTAAAAATGAGAAAAATGATTTAAAAATATTTTAAGCTATAATTAATGACTTTTAATATTTTTGTGATAAATTCATTAATATTTAAATATTAATGATGATGGTTTAAAAATAATTTTAATTATTTTAAAAATCATTTAAGTAGAATATTGATGATTTAAAAATATTTTAAGTTATTAATAATAACTTTAATATTTTGACAAGTATGTCATTAATATTTTAATATTATTAAATATTAATAATGATAGAATTAATTAGTATTTAAATCATTTAAAAATGATTATAGTGTTTGAAAAATTATTATAAATTATGTTATTTCATGGAGGTTATCTAGAAGGGGGGTGAATAGATATTAAAAACTCTTTTCATTTTACTTTGTTAGACTGATAATGATTAAAAGACAGCAGAATTAATCTTTGTTTTAATATCCCTTAAAATAGTGAGTTAATGAGAGTGAGACAGTTATAGCAGTTATGACAGATATAACAGTTATAGCAAGAATGTAATAGACACAGTCATTTTAAGTGGTTCAGAGCACTTAAAGCTCCTAGTCCACTCTTCTATTCCTCGAGTAGGAAATCCACTAAGGATGCCTTTTACACTTTCTGAATCACACAAATTCCTTCTAGACCAGTAGTCTAGGAACTTCTTAGTTCACTCTTGAACTCTTCAAGTCCAGCAGACTTGGCTCTTCACAGTTCACTTAGAACTCTTCAAGTCCTTCTGACTTGGAACTGTTACTTTAGTTGATTGGGAGTTGTTGAGTTCTTGGTTGGTGCTACTCAGTTGCCGTTAAGCACTTATTCGAAAGAACTGGGTAGCTGAGCAAGCTTTCTCTTTTTCTCATATCGTAGAGTTGAGCGTTAAGTGTTCTTCAGCCTTTTGTTCAATGCTTGCTTATTTTTCTCATCTGCATATGTTTTGCATATATGTGATCTTGAAATCTATCCGTTGAATCCATCCATTGAAGCATTAAATGCGTTTGACATTTCTATACTTTGATGGATACTTTTTTGTGCATCTTCTTAATTACAATCTGGCCCACTGACACAGCAGACTGCTTTCTCACCCAACACCTAAAAAGATGTTTTCCTCTTACCAATGGTACTTTCCTTAGCTTCTCCAATACGCTTCTTTGTTGTATACTAAGGATATCTTTTATACCTTTGAGACTGGTGAGTACTTAAACGATTAGGACCCATTCCACATTTGTTGAGATTTATCTTCAAACAAAAAGGTAGGGCTCGATTCTTCTGACACAAGGCAGATAATACTCTATGATCCAGATCATGGTGCCTTGTCACCTTGGTGCTTGGTCTGATGCTATCAGCAGAGAGCACTACGATTTATCTTAAAGACTTGCACACTACAATCTTCACTTGCATGTCTTGCAAGCTCTACGTTTCTGAGAGCACACTACGATCTCTGAGTTGGCTCGAAAAATGTTGAGACCAGTCTACGATTTCTGACGAGGCCCTTCAAGGCAGGCACACTACGATCCTCGATGCTCTACATTTCTACTTGGCTTCTGCAATCTTGATCAGCTTGATACATTACGATCTCTTCAAAGCCTATCTATTACATCTCAAGATCAACCTAATAGCTTTGATCTCTTTATATATACATTCATTTACAGAATGATACACATTAAGAGTTTAGATCAACCTAACAAGTTTGATATATCACTAAGTCCTTGTACATATATTCCTTGAAGGACTTTACATATAATCATGAGTATTTATATTTAAACATCAAATCAAAATATGCACTCTCTCAATAATTTTCCCCTATTTGATGTTGACATAACAAAGGAGATTTGTTGTCATGATTATTAGTTTCTAGATGCATTTGCAAAAAAGTTAACATGACTTAATATTTCAGTGAGCAACTGAAATTTTTAGAGAACAAGCATGAATTTATTGATGTTCGAAGAATATTACAATTTAGCTTTACATCAATAAGAATTTAAACATTCACTTATCTCTATTTTTTCGATCTTTTGCATGAAGGATTGACATACTCCTCAGCTCTCCTTTTCCTGCTTGCTTCATCTCTCCTGGCTATATCTTCCAGCTCACTTGGACTTAGCCTAAGATTGTGATCATGCCTATTCATGAATGTAGGATCTCCAATTGGCATTTTAAGGCCCGTGGTGGTCACATTTTGTGAGTTGGTAGCTGGCCCTAGACTCCTTATTGGCTGAGCCATTAAGACTTCCTGTTGATCAGATCGTTGAGTCTGATGTTCGAATCATGGAGTCTGTTGGTGAGTCTGCCTCGTAGGATGACTCCTTGAGGATTGAGTGTTGAATTGCCCTCTGCCTTTGCCCTTGCCTTGATCTCCTTTCCTTTCATTCTCCCCCTTTACGTCAGCATCAAGGGTTCGAATATCTTAAGAAATGAGAGTCACTTCTTGGACGAGCTCGTTGAGTTGGCTTTGAGTTTGGGTAATGTCCTCTTGATTTTCCTTGATCAGAGCGTCAGATCGAGCTTCCTTGTTTCGGAGGACGGTTAGAACATTGTCAGTCTATTGTCATTGGGTGACGTAGAATTGTTGAAATTCTTTTACTGCAGTTTGCAGATTAATGATGCTTTCCAATATAAGTTTATGCTGGGCGTTTTGAGCTGTTTGTAAGGCAAGAACAACATCTCTGCATCTTTTAGCTGATTGAAAGTGAATGTCATCCCTGTCCTTTATACTCTTAACCATTTCCTTGATGATCTCCCTCAATTTCTTTGTTAGCTCAGAGTTTAGGGTGCTTGGGAGATCATTAGCAGTATGGATCATTTTAGACAGTCTTAGTTGATTGAGTTCAGTGTGAGCTTCAAGACTGTCATCTATGTCCTTGATCACTTTCTTTGATACTTCTGAGAACTCAGATTTGGTGGGCAGATCTGAAAGAAGTTCACTGAGTCGTGGATTGTTTGGAGGAGGAGGAGGTGGATATCTTGTGTATTGATCTTGCAAGGTGGAGATAGCAAGATCAAGGATGAAGTATTCATTTGAGGACGAGGAGGGAATATCTGATTGAGGGGCCTGTGTTTGGGTGTCTGGAGTAGGTGGCTCTACGATTTGACCTTGGGACTCGACGATGGGGCTAGAGTTAGTGATCGTAGAGATAATGGGAGTTGGGATCAATATGAAGTTAGGCACATTTGGTTCATCAGTTACAAAATTTTGGAATTCTTTAATTGGGGATTGACTTGGTGGATTTAGAACCACTTCTAACTAGCTTGGAAATTCATAAAATTTGCTGGAAAAAGACAGTGGATAGTGATTCACTCTAAAAGAGGATTGAGATAGTTAATACCTCATGCACCATTCTTGAGGAGGGACCATTTGTGATCAGCTTTTTGGCAAAGTTTAAGTTTCCTGGAAATCCATGAGCTAGCACAAAGATGGATGGATATTCTTTGAAGCTCCAAAACATGTGACTCCAGGAGTTTAGAATATGAGCTTGATGATAAGGTATCATGGGGAGATAAGAGAACAGCTGATTGTAGAGATAACTCATATACCCATCACGGCCCACACCTGTGATCTCAAGTTCATCATCATCTTTGTCTTCTTCTTCTTCTCTATCTCCTTTTGAGGATTCTATTATATGAATGACTTCCTTTTGACTTTCTTGCTTAGGCTCTTCCTCATTTTCTATAGGAGTAGCTTCTTCTGTCATGGGGATGTCATGAGGCTCCCCCTCAACATGATCATCCATCTATAGAACTGGTAGCTCCCCCTCAGCTGAAGCATTTTCTATGGTAAGAACTTCAGGTATCTCCCCCTCAACTTGAGCTATGTCCTTTTGGCTTTCTTTGGATAGTTCCTTTTCAGCAGCCATCTTTTTGTCTTCCTCTTTGAGTACTCCTTCATTGATAATGATGAACTTTTTAACTAATTTTCGTCTTGGTTTTCTAGGCTGAGCCACAGCCTCAAGACTTTCTTCAGCTTCAGCTCTGTGTTGTTGATCAGTTAGACCATCTAGTGCAGCGACTTCCTTGTTTGAGGTGTTTAGTCTGGTTTCTACGATCGGTAGAGACTCTACGATCGAAGTGACAGATGGCCTCTTGGACTTGTGACTATTTTTGTTCTTCTTCAGCAGCTATGATATAGTAGCTCTATCCTCATCAGCCTCAGCCTGCTGTTCTTTTCTTCTTAGGATCCTCAGAGTCTCAATATCAGAGGACTCTACAGGTATATCAGTGGTAGACCCTTGAGGTTCTTCTACCACCCTAGTCTTTAGCTTTCTCTTGCCCTTACTTTTTCTGATAAAGGCAGTTGGTTCTCCCTTGTTGATTTTTTCCTCTTCTTCTTCAGTCTCTTTGACGACTGACATGTTTCCTGGAATTCCTGATTCCTTTATATCACAAGTTCTTCCATTGGACTCAGACATCATACGTACATTTTCTACTGGATTCCTTTTCTAATTTTCAAATAGTTGCTGGGTCATCCATCTGTTTGGATTGATGGACTCTCCTTCATCATCCCCAATCTTATCACCTAGAGCAAACTGTAGAATAATGCTTATAAATTACACGTATAGCATCTTTTTAGAGCCCTTTGTCTTCTTCGAGCTAAGGATCCATTTTCCTATCCATTCAAGTAGTAGAGCTCCATAGTTAAGCTGTATTCCACAACTTATGGCAGTGATGAGTTTTAGCTGCATCTCATTTACAGAATCGTGGCCAGAGCTTTTGCAGCAAATACACTTCCCAACAATATCGGCCAAAAATTCATACCTCTGAGGAAACTCCTTCTTCTTGTATCCCTTAATAGTGGGGAATTTCTTGTGATGCATCTTCTTTAGGCCTTCAATAAAAGTCAATGCCATTTAAGAACAGGAACCCCTTATTTTTGAAGCTTAGAGCTAGGTTGATGTTCTCAGCCTTTAGCTTGATTCCCACGTCCTTGACTCTCGTTGTGAGGACTTCATTTTTGAATGCACCATTTCTATAAAACTTCTTTACTAACTTCGGGTAGATCCACGTGCTCATACCCAGGGCTTCTTCGAGACTAGCCTTCTTTATCAATGTCAGAATCTTGTTAAATTTGGTTTCAGTGGTTTTGAACTAATCAAAGCACAGGCTGTAGCCAGAGACGACGTTGGAGGCTTCCATTGATTTCTTTCCATGGAGTATGGTTGTCTAAACTCTCTTAAGGGTTAGGGTTTTTGCTTGTAGAGAGATAGAGAGGTAAGCTTTTTGAACTTCTAATTTTAAAAAGGCGTTTTCAAACTGTACTTGTAACTTCCCTCTCTCCATTTTAGTTTAGTAGGGCAGGTGTCAACTTCTGTTTGGCTCTACGAATTTGACTGAGGAAGATTGTACTGATTTGCCCTTAGCTCCTTTTGAGCTAATGTGTCCTTAGGGAGGACTACGATCGTTGAGGTGGCCTTTGTGATCGTTGAATCTTCTTTTGCATTCGTCGAGTCTGAATTGCAATCGTCGTGTCTGAACTACAATCGTCGAGTATGACCGAGTCCTTGTGATGAACTTTTGACTTAGTATTCTTCTTGGTTTTAAGGTAGCTCAGGAAGGGCCAACCTCATGGAGTGAGTCAAGGATTAGGTTTGTTCCTAAGGCGCTTATTAGAGAGATTGCCTTGTGTTGAACTTTGTCATCATAGGATGCTCCTTTATTTTGTTGATGGGACTCTACTATCGTTGAGTCTGTACTACGATTGTTTTCTTTTATGTCACTGCAGCTCTGCGATCGTGGACTTCCCTTGATCATGTCTACGATTTCAACCATAGCCTTTATATTTGAATGGTTAGCACACACTAGAGCATATATTTCATAGTTGTAAATTAAGCATTCCTAGCTCACTTATTAACTTGTTAAATCTGGATTCATCTAGAGGCTTTGTAAAGACATCAGCAAGTTGATTTTCAGTAGGGATATATTGTAAATATATAGTTCCATTTTGCACATGATCCCTAATGAAGTGATACCTTATTTCTATATGCTTAGTCCTAGAATGCATGACCGGATTATGAGTTATTGCTATGGCACTTGTGTTATCACAGTGAATAGGTATTGATTTGAACTCAAACCCATAATCTGCTAGCTAATTTTTCATCCATAGGATCTGAGCACAGCAGCTGCCAGCAATAATGTATTCAACTTCTGCAGTTGAAGTAGATACTGAATTTTACTTCTTGCTAAACCAGGACACAAGTATGTTTCCTAGAAATTGACAGGTACCACTAGTACTCTTTCTATCTATTTTGCAGCCTGTAAAATCAACATCTATGTATCTGTTAGTTCAAATGAGAACTCCTTGGGATACCAAAGCCCCAAGTGAGGTGTACCCTTGAGATACCTAAAAATCCTATTTACAGTAGTTAAATGTGATTCTTTAGGATTAGCCCGAAATCTAGCACATATGCATGTTGTAAATATTATATCTGGTCTACTGGCAGTTAGATATAGAAAAGAGCCTATCATACCTCTATATTAAGTTTTATCAATACTTTTACCTTTTTCATCTTTGTCAAGCTTGGTTGTAGGAGCAATTGGGGTTTTCATGGGAGAGGCTGATTCCAAGCCATACTTCTTAAGTAAATCTTTGATGTATTTGGCTTGGTTTGTGAAGATTCCTTCATCAGTCTGCTTTACTTGCAGTCCAAGGAAGAAGTTCAGCTCACCCATCATGCTCATCTCAAACTTGGTCTGCATAAGCTTGGAGAATCTCTTACATAGCTTTTCATCAGTAGAACCAAAAATAATATCATCAACATATATTTAAACCAATAGGACTTTGTCTTTATACTTTATAAGAAATAAGGTAGTATCTACTCTACCTCTAGTGAACCCATTTTTAATAAGAAAGTTAGTTAGTGTTTCATACCTTGCTCTAGGTGCTTGTTTAAGACCATATAAGGCTTTGTCTAATCAATAAACATAATTGGAAAGAGATGGATTGATGAAACCTGGAGGTTGCTCAACATAGACTTCTTCTTGAAGTTCTCCATTCAGGAATGCACTTTTGACATCCATCTGGAAGACCTTGAATTTCATGTGAGCAGCAAAGGCAAGGAATATTATGATAGCTTCTAGTCTGGCAACAGGTGCAAATGTCTCATCATAGTCAATGCCTTCTTCTTGAGAGTATTCCTTGGCCACTAGTCTTTCCTTATTCCTGGTTATTACTCCATCTTCATCCATCTTGTTTCTGAAGACCCACTTAGTTCCAATGACAGGATTACTTTTTGGTCTTGAAACCAATCTCCATACTTTGCTTCTTTCAAACTGATTAAGTTCTTCTTGCATGGCTTCTATCCAGTTGGAGTCTTCCATATCATTCTCTTTCTTCTTAGGTTCCATATGTGACATGAAGCTTAGATAGAAACATTCATTTTGAGTTGCAGCTCTTGTTTTGACTCTTGCACTCGGATCTTCAATGATTAAATCTTGAGTGTGGTCTCTTGCCCATCTATTTCCTGTTAGAACGTCTGTCCTGATGCCTTCTTGTCTTAGGACTTCAAGATCTATTTCTTTTTGTTGGTGTGGAGGTTCGTTGTCTTGCATAGGCCTCACTATGATTTCATTTTCTTACTCAACGATTTCACTATCTGGCACTACGATCGTAGTGTTGAGCTCGACGACCTCATTCGTAGTGTCTGAACTGTTGGTCGTAGTGTCTTGAAGCACTATTTTATCTAAGTCTGTCTTATCCAAGATGATGTGAATCGAGACTTCAACACTTAATATCTTCTTGTTGAACACTCTGTAGGCCTTATTGTCTGTGGTATTCCAAGAAAGATTCCTTCGTCTGACTTGGGTTAAAACTTTGTCAAGTACTGCTTTCCATTGTTGAGAATGTAGCATGCACATCCGAATACATGAAAGTAGCTAACACTTAGCTTTTTTCCTTTCCACAGTTCGTAGGGTGTCTTCTTGATCGTAGAGTGTATCAGTGATCTGTTCTGCGTGTAGCATGTAGTGCTGACAGCTTTTGCCCAAAAGTATTCAGGTAGATGGGCTGTTGCTAGTAACGTTCTTTCGGCCTCTATTAAAGTTTTGTTCTTTCTCTCAGCTACTCTATTTTGTTAAGGAGTTTGTGGAGCTGAGAAGTTATGACTGATGCCATTGTCTGTGTAGAACTGGTCCATTTCTGAGAAGTCGAATTCTCTACTATGATCACTCCTTATAGCCTTGACTTTCTCTCCTTTCTCGTTCATCACCAGCCTAAACATCTTGATCAGTTAGGAGATTGTCTCATCCTTTGAGGTTAGAAAGAGCACCCATTTGAACCTGGTGTAATCGTCGACTATAACCAGTGAGTATCTTTTCCCTCTCAGACTTGTGGTTGGAATTGGCCCAAATAGATCCATGTGGAGCAACTACAGGGGCTTGTCGACTGAGTTCGTAATTTTGCTTTTGAATGAGCTTCTGGTTTGCTTTCCAAGCTGACAAGCATTGCATGTCCTTTATTTGACTAAGCTGAACTTGGGTAGGCCTGTAACAAGTTCTTTTGAGGCAAGTTTGGACAGGCTTTTGAGGTTTAAATGAGATAATCATCTATGCCATAGCCAGCTCATTTCTTCAGATGCTTTAGCCAGAAAGCATATTGTCTCATCTGAGCTTAGCTGTCCAAGATCCACTGTGTAGACATTTCTTTCTCTTTTTTCGGTTAGCTTTACAACAGATGTCTTCAAATCTCTGACTTGACACTGATTATTGAGGAATGTTACTTGATGGCCCTTGTCGCAGAGTTGGCTAATGCTCAGAAGATTGTGTTGTAGTCCTTCCACATAAGCCACTTTACTGAAGGATACTACACCATTTCCATCTATGCCATATCCTCTTGTCTTGCTGGAGCCGTTGTCTCCAAAGATGACTAAGGGACCTTATTTCTCTATGTAGTTAGACAGAAGGGCTTTATTCCTAGTCATGTGCCTTGAGCATCCACTATCCAGATACGAAGTTGTGATCGTGGAGCTATTTTCCTGTGACAATATTAAACCTTCATTTTGGTACCCATATTTGCATGGGTCCTACTTTGTTAGTGCCCTTGGGGACCCAAATTTACTTGATTTTGGGTCTCACATGCATGGAGCTATAATAGCAATTTGTAGCCTTGTGACCAACTCTATTACACACAAAACACCTAGTATGATGCATGCCTGTGTTTGTGAGAGACTTCATCCTCCATTTGGACTTTTGTGGTTCTTTAGTCATCCTTCTGTTAATCTGATTTTTCTTCTTCCACATGTCCTTGGGTTTCATGAAATGTGAGGAGTATACCTTACCTCTACTGTACCTTCCCAGTTGGTTCGTAGAGTTGGTCTTACTTGACTCTACGATCCTTCGAGGTTGGTGAGTAGAGGATGTGTTACTCTTCTCTTTTCTGAAAACCAGGCCAGCATGAGATCCTTTACTCCTTGGAGTATGGATTGAATCAGTAGAACAGGGTTGGGCTGGCTCTTCCTTCTGTGAGGATTTCACAAATGTAATGCCTCTACTAAAACTTGAAGCTTTACTAGTGCTAGTTTCCTTTATCTTTTCCACACATGGCTCTGAGTCTCCCAAAGCCTAAGCCTGTTCTGTCAAATGCACTTCTCTGACTAAAGAGCAGGGAGTCCATGGATGATGAGGATTTAATCCACGTAGAGATAGTCTTTTCTAGTTCCTCAATTTTAGAGGTTAGACTTGACTCTCTTTGTGCATTGAGCTCATTGGTCTATTGTAAGAACTTATTCTCAGCCTCAAGCTTGGAGAGAGAGTATTTACTTAGAAGGGATGTTTCCAATTCTTCTTAAACTTTCTTTTTCTCCTCTTGAAGAAGTTAATAATCCTTCGACAGAACTCTGAACCATTTCATGTATTGATGTAGATCAGATGTTATGCCATGCAGTGCAATCCTTAAATCATCAATGTTTACATCAGGAGAGTTAAAGTCAAATACCTCATTGATACTTACTTCATGTATGTTGGAATTCCATTTGTCCTTTGCATGTTTGGCCTTTAGGCACAAATTTGCTATTTGAGGATCTTCATCATCTCCAAAATCGGGAGTTGAGTCATTATCTGAGTCAATCCACGATCCACCAGCTACAAGGCCTTTGTCTCTCTTCTGAGGCCTTTTGTTGCCTTTGTATTCCTTCTTTGGATATGATTTCTTCTTTAGTTCTTCTCTAAGAGGTTTGTTGTAGTTGGCAATGAAATGGCCAGGCTTCTTACAGTTGTAGCATAGATCATTCATTTGCTCCTGGCTGCTGTAGTTGCTGACCTTCTTTGGCTTGCTAGTTTTGCCTTGACGCATGAACCTTATGAGTCGTTTCACCAGCATAGCAAAGTCCTCATCATCACCTTCATTATAGTCAGAGTCAATTTCAGTGTTGACCTTGGAGGTACTTTCAGTTACTTTGAGAGCAACACCCTTATCCTTCTTTCTTCCTTCTGGCAGAGTTTCTGCTCGTTGAGTCAGCTCCAGTTCGTATGTAAGAAGGTTGTCATATAACTGTTGAATAATCATTTCATAGAGATTCTTTGACTCTCTAATAGCAGTGGTTTTGGCATCCCACCTGCTTGGTACGACTCTCATGAACTTTATGACTAGATCTTTGTTTGGATAGATCTTTCCATAGGCTCGTAGAGAGTTGAGTAGAACGTTGAATCTCTCGTAGGTGGCAGTGACGTTCTCTCCTTGAACGTGTGCAAACATTTCATATTGTTGTGTCAGGAGAGATTGTTTGTTTTCTCTGACTTCTTCAGTTCCTTCATGCATGATGAGTAGTGCTTCCCAAACCTCCTTTGCTGTTTTGCTATTAACCACATTTTCGAATAGATCGTCTTCTAAGGATTGAAACAAAATGTTCTTGGCCTTCTTGTCGAGTTAAACAGCACTATTCTCGTTGTCAGTCCATTCTTCTTTGACCTTGATCTGTATTATGTTTGGATCGTCTGTAGTTGGTACAAGCTTCGTAGGAATGTAGGGCCCATTTTGAACAGTTTTAAATAGATCTTCATCTATTGAATCCATGTATGCTTGCATCGTAACTTTCCAGTTGGCGAATTTATCTTGTTGCACATAGGTGGCTTGCTGCCTCCTCCAGTCTTTGATTCGCTTGGTAAGTGTGCCATTGAATCTACTTAAGCTTTGTAGGCTATATGGTAGAACCTGCTCTGATACCAATTGTTAGTTTCCGAAGGCACAATAGTTATCTAGAAGGATGGGGGTTGAATAGATATCAAAAACACTTTTTGTTTTACTTTGTTAGAGTGATAATGACTAAAAGATAGCGGAATTAATATTTGTTTTAATCTCCCTTAATATAGTGAGTTAATGAGAGTGAGACAGTTATAGCAGTTATGGCAGATATAGCAAGAATGTAATAGACACAGTAATTTTGAGTGGTTTAGAGCACTTAAAGCTCCTAGTCCACTCTTCTACTCCTCGAGTAGGAAATCCACTAAGGTTGTCTTTTACACTTTCTGAATCACACAGATTCCTTCTAGACCAGCAGTCTATAAACTTCTTAGTTCACTCTTGAACTCTTCAAGTTCAGCAGACTTGGCTCTTCACAGTTCATTTAGAACTCTTCAAGTCCTTCTGACTTGGAACTCTAACTTCAGTTGATTGGTAGTTGTTGAGTTCTTGGTTGGTGCTACTCAGTTGTCGTTAAGCACTTGTTCGAAAGAACTGAGTAGCTGAGCAAGCTTTCTCTTTTTCTCTGATCGTAGAGTTGAGCGTTGAGTGTTTTTCAGCCTTTTGTTCAATGCTTGCTTATTTTTCTCATCTGTATATGTTTTGCATATATGTGATCTTAAAATCTATTCGTTGGATCCATCCGTTGAAGCATTAAATGCGTTTGACATTTCTGTACTTTGATGGAGACTTTTCTGTACATCTCCTTAATTGCATTATGGCCCACTGACACAGCAGACTGCTTTCTCACCTAATACCTGAAAAGATGTTTTCCTCTTACCAATGGTACTTTCCTTAGCTTCTCTAATACGCTTCTTTGTTGCATACTAAGAATATCTTTTATGCCTTGAAACTGGTGAGTACTTCAACGTTTAGGACCCATTCCACATTTGTCGAGATTTATCTTCAAACAAAAAGGTGGGGCTCGATTCTTCTGACACAAGGCAGATAATACTCTACGATCCAGATCGTGGTGCCTTGTCACCTTGGTGCTTGGTCTGATGCTATCAGTAGAGAGAACTAAGATTTCTCTTAAAGACTTGCACACTACGATCTTCACTTGAATGTCTTGCAAGCTCTACGTTTCCAAGAGCACACTACGATCTCTGAGTTGGCTCGGCAAATGTTGAGATCACTCTACGATTTTTGACGAGGCCCTCAAGGCAGGCACACTACGATCCTCGATGCGCTACGTTTCTGCCTTGGCTTCAACAATCTTGATCAGCTTGATACACTATGATCTCTTCGAAGCCTATCTATTACATCTCAAGATCAACCTAACAGCTTTGATCTCGTTATCTGTACATTCATTTACAGAATGATACACATTAAGAGTTTAGATCAACCTAACAAGTTTGATCTATCACTAAGTCCTTGTACATATATTCCTTGAAGAACTTTACATACAATCATGAGTATTTACATTTAAATATCAAATCAAAATATGCACTCTCCCAACAAATTATAATAATTGTTAGAAAATTATTAAAAGCTTCTGAAAAATATTATAAATGATATATGATTTATCTAAAATAATATTGAAGCTTTGAGACCGAGTTTAAGTGACAATAAATGTGTAAATTGTCGGATAAGGTGACCAAGACACCGAAATGAGACCGAAGTCCAACCAGACCGAACTAGTTAGACTTAAGAAGTGTTTATATAGGTTATAAACACTGATGTGACTATGTGATAATGTGCATAGGAGAAAGACTGACTATAAATTATAGTGTTATGTGTTGTGATTTAATTGTTCTAATCGTGAGACCGATATTGTGATTATAGGTCTTGTGAATGCAGTTAAGTATATTGAGTAGCAGTAATCAACGCGGAAGGCATGTTTCCTTAACTTAACCTTGGGTTATTACTTTTCAAATATTATGGTGGTAAATTATTGTTAATTAGACCACGTCTGAGAATTATTGTTGATTATTCGCAGTTAGTGCATGTTTATCAATTCAAATTGAATTATTGATTTTTAGAATATGATTGGGGAATAACAGTTATTGGTTATTCACATCCGTAAAAGTTATTATTGATTGTAAATAGTACACTTGATTTTTGTCTATTGTAGAATCGTATTAAGCAATGTCTTAGCTAAGTATTCTGGCTAGACGAACATTTATTAGAACTTGATAGGTTCGAGAATAGAATTCAATTATTATTAATAGATCAATGTCAATTATTTCGGCTAGATCGAGAAGTGATTAAATATTGAAATCATTGTATTTCGTTGTTATAAATTAAACTCTGATTATAAGACTGAGAAGAACAACCTTTTATATAAAGGGAACATTTTTGGTCGTATATTTGGCCTTTGCACACGTGTAAGTATTATGCATAATATAGGGTACAAGGAGTTGGCCGCTCTAAGTACTTGCAGAGGGTATGATTTAATCTTTATGGTTATCTGATACACCTGGGTATATCAAAGTAAAATCTTTGATAGTTACTTGAGAAGAGAAGTTCAAGATCCAATGGATCGCTCAGCATAAATCTGGAAAATATTGCACTTGGTTAATTCGTAGAATTGATTCTTGATTATTCATTAGAAGATCGTAGAAACTTTGAAAGCGTTGTACTCTTTCGTTATCAGATTATTGTGTTACATAGAATGCGAGAAGACTTGTTAGTTATTAAAGATTTGTTCAGCTATTTCAAAGTTCGCCGAACTTTGGTGTTATTCTATCAAATTAGATAGTCTGTTATTAGTGATTCTTATACATTCATTGTATATCTTAACTTGCGGGGCAAATTTGTTGCTCACCCTTGCTAAATAAAATATTTTAGCTAGGAACGAAGAAGCCAGCGGGTCTATGAAGAATAGAGGCAAAGGCAAAATGTTCGAATAGTTATGAATAAGCATATTTATTATGTTATTTTGTAAACCCTTTTTGTATAACTAAAGGGTATATTTGTAATGTTAAGGTTAAATGACCTAGGATGATGTTGTTAACCTATTAATTAATGTTATGTAAGTTTATATTCATCAATGAATGGGTAGTTAGATGTTATTATATTATGGATCATGAGCACCAAACTCTGGGGTTTGGTAACCCGGATTTGGGGCGTCACAAATAGTACTTCATAACTATTGTTCAATTATTAAAGATATACGATTCCTATGTTTCAAGCATGCTGTTTATTGAAATTGTCATACTTACTGAGCTAGTTATGCTCATTCTTGCTTGAACCATACGAATGCAGCTAAGACCGAATGGACTGAAGGACCTAGTAAGGATAAAGCGAATGCTAAGGCAGACCGTTAAACTGTCTATGTAATATTGTAGGTTTAATGTTGTAATGTATTTGATATTATGACAAAGAACATATGTAATGGTTATAAAGAACCTAGGGAATGGTAATATTGTTTGGAATATATATAAGACATATTCGTTCTTTTGAGGCTTTTCAATTGAATGTATTTGTGAACTGTAGCACCGTATATCACCATATGTCGTGTTGGAAGATACCCGGATTTGGAGGCGTCACATATCATAACAGACTTCTTATTTATATCAAAGATTGAATAAATATTACCATAAATCATTTTATCTTTAATCAACACATTTTTAATCTTCCAATAATTATTCATCATTAATATTATAACTCACAATATTTAACAACCAGATCATTCTTAGGAAAGAGGGGTGTAAAGCCCCCAAATTCGGGTACTTGAAACCCGAACTAGGTGCTTCACGATACCATTTCTACGAGCGGAATAATAATAATAATAATAATAATAATAATAATAATAATAATAATAATAATAATATAAAGATCAACTTAATTTACATGATTATCAGAGTCCAGCTCCCAAGTACGTAACCTTTAATACATTCCTTACATAACATGATAGATAATTTATATATCATTGTCTTAATAATAATATCAAATTATTACATAAACTATCACAAATCATATTTGGTTAGCTTTCCTTTTCCTTTGTTTCTGCATGAGCCTTCTGGTTCTTCACACTTGGCTGAAAACATTTAAATTAAGCAAGGATGAGCATTTGAGTGCTCAGCAAGTAATAACAATTATGGCAAAAAGCACTTTTTCACCACTGTGGTCATAGTGATTTAACGAAATAGCCACTGTACTTTTAAAATATTCAATTTGCCCACTGTACTTTTTAAAAATGTTCAATCAGGCCATTCCGTCCATTATTTGTAACTGCCGTTAACAAAGTGCTTACGTGGCTTTTAAAAAATAAAATAAAAAATGACATGGTAATTACGTGGCAATAGATTAACAAATCTGTTTTTTAAATAAAATAAAAAATGACATGGTAATAACAACAAATCTGTTTTTTAACTAATTCTGTTTTTTTTTAAAATCTGTTTTTAAAAAAAATTATTTTTTAAAAAAAAACGGTTTTAAAGAAAAACAATTTTTTTTAAAAAATTATTTTTAAACAAATTCTTCTTTTAAAAAAAATTCTATTTTTTTAAAAAAATTTGTTTTTTAAAAATAATTATATTTTTTAAAAAAAATCTGTTTTTTAAAAATTTCTATTTTTAAAAAAAATTATGTTTTTATAAAAATCTGTTTTTAACAAATCTGTTTTTAATTACGTGGCAAATCTGTTTTTTAACAAATCTGTTTTTAATTAAAAAAATCTGTTTTTAAAAAACAATTTTTTTTTTAAAAAACAAAATTTTTTAAAAAACGGATTTTTAAAAAAAAAATTAATTATTTTAAAAAAATAGATTTTTTTTAAAATATAATTTTTTTAAAGCAGAATTTGTTAAAAGACAGATTTTTTTTAAAAATTGTTTTTTTTAAAAAAATAGTTTTTTTAAAAAAATAGTTTTTTTTTAAAAAAATAAAATTATTTTTTGTCTCGTAATTAATGATTTTTTATTTTTATTTTCTTGTTGAAATTAATGTAATGTTGTAATAGATCTCATTGATACAAAAAAATTAATATATTATTTGTAATTTTTTTTTTTACAAAAACTGTTTTTTTAAAAAACAAATTTTTTAAAAAATCTATTTTTTAACAAATTCTGCTTTTAAAAAAAATTCTGTTTTTTAAAAATAGATTTGTTAAAAACAGATTTGTTAAAAAACAGATTTGCCACGTAATTAAAAATAGATTTGTTAAAAACAGATTTTTTTAAAAAACATAATTTTTTAAAAAAACATAAATTTTTAAAAAACGGATTTTTTTAAAAAAATATTTATTTTTAGAAAACAGATTTTTTTTAAAAAATAGAATTTTTTTAAAAGCAAAATTTGTTTAAAAATAGATTTTTTTTAAAAAATTGTTTTTCTTAAAAACCGTTTTTTTAAAAAGTAATTTTTTTAAAAAATAGATTTTTTAAAAAAAGAGAATTTGTTAAAAAATAGATTTGTTGTTATTACCATGTCATTTTTTATTTTATTTAAAAAACAGATTTGTTAATCTATTGCCACGTAATTACCATGTCACTTTTTATTTTGTTTTTTAAAAGCCACGTAAGCAATTTGTTAACGGCAGTTACAAATAATGGACGGAATGGCCTGATTGAACATTTTTAAAAAGTACAGTGGGCAAATTGAATATTTTAAAAGTACAGTGGCTATTTCGTTAAATCACTATAACCACAGTGGTGAAAAAGTGCTTTTTGCCTAACAATTATATATATAAGCTGAAAGAATTTAAATATTTTCTTTATACTATCGTTCTACAACAGATCAATAGTTGTGAAGTAATCTGTACCGATAATAATAACATAACAACCCTCTTTCAAATTTTTGAAACTACGTAAAGACTATAACTAGGGTTAAGGTGACATACTATGAATATTGTTTTCATTTTCGAAAAGGTTAAACAGAACTTCATCTGTAAACCGTCATGACTTAAGGGCATAGGGGTGATCAGCCTGTTGTACCCTGTATTGATCAATACTATATGCAAGAACGATGTTATCGTTCACTCTGTCCACCTTGGGTGAATAAAAAGTTTTTCCCGTGTAAGGGATGTTCATACTTGTCTGGGTTCCAAACCAAAGCAATTCAGTTGGATAATAATAAGGTTTTATCTGTTTAACAATAATCTATCATTCAACATCTATATATATACGGGTAATTGACAGAGGTATATCAACATGTGATTAAATACAATGATTATCCAAGTGAGGACACTTGTATAACCATTTATAGAAATTAACGAACAGAATATATATATATGAATTACCATATACTAACATGTTGATAATCAATGAGTGTATATAATATAGGGTTAGTAATCTGTATATTATTAATATAATTTAGAAATATTCTTACTCATGTCCATTGCATAAAGAAAATGTAAAGGTAAGATACTTGCCTGATACGCTGCTTACAGTTTGCAACTTAGTTCTATCTTTTGTATAGCAACCTATCAGTAATAAGATCATTTTATTGATTAGAATAACACATCTCAACACATAACACTGCTTATTACAGTCAATACATAACATAATCACATTATCACATATGTTTAACAACCACTGAATCACAAATAAACACATATCTAATTAAATTATCTAAGTCCATATCAATTTTTGAAACATGTCGGTGTACCGACGATTTTAACGGGTAATTATCGTGTCTAAAACTCTATCCTGTAGCTCAATAACTGTAATTATCAGTCATATTATTTTTTAAATGACTTATAATATTTTTTAAACATTTATTATAATTTATCATGAATTTTCAAACATCAAAATAATTATTAAATAATTTAAATATCAAATAATTCTATTATCATTAACATTTAATTAATATTAAACTATTAATGAAACCATCGCCAAAATATTAAAGTTATTTATAATAACTCAAAATATTTTTAAAGTATTAATATTACCCTTAAACGATTTTTTTTAAAACAATTAAAATCATTTTTAAATAATTACCATTAATATTTAAATATTAATGTACTATTTATCAAAATATTAAAAGTTATTAATCATTACTTAAAATATTTTTAATTCATTTATATCATTTTTAAAAGATTTTTAAATTAATAAAACCATTTTTATACTATTTATTTAATATAACTGTTAAATAAATTTAATATCATTAATTATAAGTTAATAATCATTAATATTAAATTATTAATGAAATTATCCTTTAAATATTAAAAGTTATATTTTATAACTTAAAATATTTTTAAATACTTTATTTTAATTTAAAATGATTTTTATAATATTAAAATAATTTTCAAAATAATTTATTTAATATATTTATTAAATAACTTTAATAACATTAATAATAATTAATTAATAAAATTTACCTTTAAATATTGAAAGTTATATTTTATAACTTAAAATATTTTTAAATACCTTATTATTATTTAAAATGATTTTTAATATAATAAAATGATTTTTAATTAATTTATTTAATTCATTTAGTAAATAACTTAAATATCATTAATATTAATTTATTAATGAATTTCATCACAAAATATTAAAAGTCATTAAAAATAACTTAAAATATTTTCTTATATCATAATATAATTTTAAATAATTTTTCATATAAGAAAATCATTTTTAAATAATTTATTTAATATTATAATTAAATAAATTAAATACCTTTAATATTTCAAAAATATTAAATATTTATGAAATATATTTAAAATAATTAAATACTAATTTTCGGACCTTAAAATAATTTTTAATAATTTATTTTGTATTTTTAATAATTAAAAACTAATTTTCTATAATTATTTAATAAAAATATAATTTTTATATGTAAACTGTCACTAAAGACCACCTATAGCGACAAAACCGTCCCTATAAGTGTTCTTCGTGTTCTTCATGAAAACGTAGAACACCATGTCAGTTTTCGAGTGGCTTAGTTTGACCAAGAACACTGATCAAATAAATGTGTTTCTAGGTAATCTACTGACTGGAGGTTGTAGTGCAAGTGCAACACTATAAGATCCAACAACAACCAAAGTCATAACATGCATAACATAGAAGATATAAGACCCTAAAGTAGCTGTCAGAGGTTGTTCTTTATTTCTGGGTTGCCCAGAAATGAAAAACAGTTCGAGTATGCATCTTTGGGCTTCCACAACTCGTGATCTAAGTGTTGTTTTTGTGATCTAAAAGTTACAGCTTGTAGACAACATGTAACTTAAGAGATCTATCACAAAACATTACCATAACATCAACAGAATCATTAGATCCAACCTGGTCAAACCTTGTCAGAAATAAACCCCTTTCAGTTTCTGGAAATTTCCAAAAAAGCTAAGTCAGTGCGAGTGGCCTACTTTGACCACTTGCTACAATCTACCTGATGATTATCTACAATATCTAAAGTCATCGATCTATAGTTATACAAACATGCTACACATGAATTACAACAACATCAACAGAACTTGCAAAACCTGACAGATCTAGTCACACAAACATACTGTAAGACCCGATCTGGGCTGCCCAGATTTCTTCCTGTCAATGCCGGTCAACGGTATTTGACCATTAATAACTTCCATTCTAAACATCAAATGACCCTGATTCATTTTACAGATTAAAGACTACATTACAAGCTACACATAACAACTTAAAAACAACAAAAACCATAATCAAGCAAAGATCTGTGGCCACTGATATTCGTTGTCAGACTACAGTTGAACTTTTTTCCAGATTTTATAAATCTTCAAATTCGAGCCTCTAGATGTTATGGATTCAACATCTAGCAACCCAAATCATTATTAGACACTATAACCAACATGTTTTAACAAAAATTTCAAACATCAAACAACAGAAAATTGGATAGAAATCAAGCTAGGGTTTTTATACCTTTATGAACAAATGCTTGGATCTATGGTTCTAATTTGCTAAGGGTGTTCGTGGGGGCTTGAATTGGGGACTGAAACACTTATGAAATTTGTGGGTTTTAGAGAGAGAGAGGCTCAATGTTGAGTGTTTGTGCAAAATATGAGCTAGCAAGTGACATTTTCTCTCTCTCTCTCTCTCTCTTAATCTATTTATACTACATAGATGCAATGTATCTAACTCGCAAGGTGTCAAAGTGGATAAGATTGAATGAGTTTTAGTCATGTGCTATAAATCTAGAGTGGTGACTTGCAATCTAGCTTATTAAATAAATACCAAAAAGGCTATGTTAGTAAACTAACAACGTAATTTAAGGGTATTCTTATCCATGATGCTTGAATCTAGGTTAAAATCAATAGAGCTTAAACCTTAAGGTTTCCCAAATAATTTATAGGGTTTAAAAATTTAAGTTTAAAGTTCAATAAAATTTTAATTAGAACTTACTAATTAATATTTAGGGTTTTTAAATAATTAGGGTTCCTTAATAATATTAGTGTTTTCTAATTAACATTATAATTTACTAAAATAATAATTAAGATCACCATTTTAGTGATTAGGGTTTACAACTAGTAATTAGGTTTTATAATTACTAATTAGGGTCACCTAATATAGAAATTAGGATTGTAAAATATTAATTTAGGGTTTTCACTTAAGAAATTAGGGTTTCTAATTTCACGATTAGGATTTCCCTAATTAATGCTAATCTTAATAATAATTGTCATAAATCACGATTCACAGTTACCAAATAGCTTTGAACTCGTATTCGAGTTTTAAATTATAGTTTCACAATAAAAGTAAGATTTGTCATATAACACCATAATTGACCAACCATTATCGTTCCACGTATACAGTACATATCTATAGCACTGAAAAATTAAAATATAATTAATATTATATTATTATTCTTATTCCTTGATCAAAATCCAAAATTAGGATTTTGGATTCCATATCTAATTTATTCTTCCATATGTAACCTTAATAATTAAGGTAAAATAATTAACTTAATAATCTGTACAAAAATTCATATAATAAAATAATTATTATAATTATTCTAAGAAAATCATTTCATATATTATTTAAATAATATATAACTATATTTTCATGGAAAATAATTAATGAAAACCTTTCTACCATAAAATTAATTATTATAAGAATATACTTTATAATAATTAATAATTCTAAAATAAAATTATTTGTAAATATTCATGTAATAAATATATTTTTATTTATCACATAAATACATATACACAATATCTTGTACAAATCCTCATCCTTAAAATAAAAAAAAATTTATACGCAAAATTTCTGATTTAATTATATAGAAAATATCGGGTTGTTACATTCACCCTCCTTTATAAAGATTCCGTCACCGGAATCACTATTTTAAAACCTATACATACAAGGGTACATAGCATACACAATCATTGCAAGTAGATCTCAATCAACTTTGATCGAACTGATCTTTAACTATTCACATAACGCTTGTCTTTATGATTAAACAGAAATTTGATTTCTAAAAGAACTCAAATTCCTCTCTCAAATTTTCTTTATAAATTAATTTACTATATATAGGAAATCATGTAAAAGAAAATAAAAGTTATACGAATAATACCTAGAATCCCATTGTCAGCTGCCATCGCGTCCTAGACAGTCATGTTGTAGACTCTTGCGGTTGATTTTGTTGCCTTGTTTGATGACGTTGGTCCCGTGATTGCTAAAGTCCCGTTGCCCTTGCCAGTATTCACATTTCCTGCCTCCGTTCTCTTTTTTGGACAATCCTTCACCTCGTGCTCAGTCGATCCGCACAGAAAACACCCACTATTCTAAGGTTATATCCTAAGGTCTAGCCCACCTAAGGTTTTGAACCCTAAGCTCTGATACCAATCTGTAAAGCCCCCAAATTCGGGTACTTGAAACCCGAACTTGGTGTTTCACGATACCATTTCTATGAGCGAAATAATAATAATAATAATAATAATAATAATAATAATAATAATAATAATAATAATAATAATAATAATAATAATATAAAGATCAACTTAATTTACATAATTATCAGAGTTCAACTCCCAAGTACGTAACCTTTAATACATTCCTTACATAACATGATAGACAATTTATATATCATTGTCTTAATAATAATATCAAACTATTACATAAACTACCACAAATCTTATTTGGTTAGCTTTCCTTTTCCTATGTTTCTGCATGAGCCTTCTGGTTCTTCACACTTGGGTGAAAACATTTAAATTAAGCAAGGATGAGCATTTGAGTGCCCAACAAGTAATAATATATATATATATATATATATATATATATATATATATATATATATATATATATATAAGCTGAAAGAATTTAAATATTTTCTTTATACTATCTTTCTACAACAGATCAATAGTTGTGAAGTAATCTGTACTGATAATAATAACATAACAACCCTCTTTCAAATTTTTGAAACTATGCAATGACTATAACTAGGGTTAAGATGACATACTATGAACATTGTTTTTATTTTTGAAAAGGTTAAACAGAACTTCATCTGTAAACCGTCATGACTTACGAGCACGGGGGTGATCAGTCCGTTGTACCCTGTATTGATCAATACTACATGCAAGAACGATGTTATCGTTCACTCTGTCCACCTTGGGTGCATAAAAAGTTTTCTCTGTGTAAGGGATGTTCATACTTGTCTGGGTTCCAAACCAAAGCAATTCAGTTGGATAATAATAAGGTTTTATCTGTTCAACAATAATCTATCATTCAACATCTATATATATACGGGTAATTGATAGAGGTGTATCAACATGTGATTAAATACAATGATTATCCAAGTGGGGACACTTGTATAACCATTTATAGAAATTAACGAACAGAATATATATATATATATATATATATATATATATATATATATATATCTGAATTACCATATACTAACATGTTGATAATCAATGAGCGTATATAATATAGGGTTAGTAATCTGTACAGTATTAATATAATTTAGAAACTTCCTTACTCATGTCCATTGCATAAAGAAAATGCAAACGTAAGATACTTGCCTGATACGCTGCTTACAGTTTGCAACTTAGTTCTATCTTTTGTATAACAACCTGTCAGTAATTAGATAATTTTACTGATTAGAATAACACATCTCAACACATAACATTGTTTATTGCAGTCAACACATAACCTAATCACATTATCACATATGTTTAACAACCATTGAATCACAAATAAACACATATCTAATTAAATTATCTAAGTTCATATCAATTTCTAAAATATGTCGGTGTACCGATGACTTTAACGGGTAATTATCGTGTCTAAAACTCTTTCATGTAGCTCAATAACTGTAATTATCAGTCATATTATTGTTTAAATGACTTATAATAATTTTTAAATATTTATTAGAATTTATCATGAATTTTCAAACATCGGAATCATTATTAAATGATTTAAATATCAAACAATTATATTATCATTAATATTTAATTAATATTAAACTATTAATGAAACCATCGCCAAAATATTAAAGTTATTTATAATAACTCAAAATATTTTTAAAGTATTAATATTACCCTTAAATGATTTTTTTAAAACAATTAAAATTATTTTTAAATAATTATCATTAATATTTAAATATTAATGTACTATTTATCAAAATATTAAAAGTCATTAATCATTACTTAAAATATTTTTAATTCATTTATATCATTTTTAAATGATTTTTAGATTAATAAAACCATTTTAAAACTATTTATTTAATATAATTATTAAATAAATTTAATATCATTAATAATAAGTTAATAATCATTAATATTAAATTATTAATAAAATTATCTTTTAAATATTAAAAGTTATATTTTATAACTTAACATATTTTTAAACACTTTATTTTAATTTAAAATAATTTTTATAATATTAAAATCATTTTCAAACTAATTTATTTAATATAATTGTTAAATAACTTTAATATCATTAATAATAATTAATTAATAAAATTTACCTCTAAATATTAAAAGTTATATTTTATAACTTAAAATATTTTTAAATATCTTATTATTATTTAAAATGATTTTTAATATAATAAAATCATTTTTAATTAATTTATTTAATTCATTTAGTAAATAACTTAAATATCATTAATATTAATTTATTAATGAATTTCATCACAAAATATTACAAGTCATCGAAAATAACTTAAAATATTTTCTTATATCATAATATAATTTTAGATAATTTTTCATGTAATAAAATCATTTTTAAATAATTTATTTAATATTATAATTTAATAAATTAAATACCTTTAATATTTCAAAAATATTTAATATTTATGAAATATATTTAAAATAATTAATTACTAATTTTCGGACCTTAAAATAATTTCTAATAATTTATTTTGTATTTTTAATAATTAAAAACTAATTTTCTATAATTATTTAATAAAAATATAATTTTTATATGTAAACTGTCACTAAAGACCACTTATAGCGACAAAATCGTCGCTATAGGTGTTCTTCATGTTCTTCATGAAAACCCAGAACACCATGTCAGATTTCGAGTGACTTAGTTTGACCAAGAACACTGATCAAATAAATGTGTTTCTAGGCAATCTACTGACTGTAGGTTGTAGTATAAGTGCAACACTATTAGATCCAACAACAACCAAAGTCATAACATGCATAACATAGAAGATATAAGAGCCTAAAGTAGCTATCAGAGGTTGTTCTTCATTTCTGGGTTGCCCAAAAATGAAGAACAGTTCGAGTATGCATCTTTGGGCTTCCACAACTTGTGATCTAAGTGTTATTTTTCTGATCTAAAAGTTACAGCTTGTAGACAACATGTAACTTAAGAGATCTATCACAAAACATTACCATAACATCAACAGAATCATTAGATGCAACCTGGTCAAACCTTGTCAGAAATAAGCCCCTTTCAGTTTCTGGAAATTCCCAGAAAAGCTAAGTCAGTGCGAGTGGCCTACTTTGACCACTTGCTACAATCTACCTGATGATTATCTACACGATCTAAAGTCATGGATCTATAGTTAGAGAAGCAGGTTACACATGAATTACAACAACATCAACAGAACTTGCAAAACCTGACAGATCTAGTCACACAAACATACTGTCAGACGCGATCTGGGCATAATCTGGGCTGCCCAGATTTCTTCCGGTCAATGTCGGTCAACGGTATTTGACCGTTAATAACTTCCATTCTAGACATCAAATGACCCTGATTCATTTTGCAGATTAAAGACTACATTACAAGCAACACATAACAACTTAAAAACAACAAAAACAATAATCAAGCAAAGATCTGTGGCCACTGACATTCGTTGTCAAACCACAGTTGAACTTTTTTCCAGATTTTGCAAATCTTCAAATCTGAGCCTCTAGATGTTATAGATTCAACATCTAGCAAACCATATCATTATTAGACACTATAACCAACATGTTTTAACAAAAAATTCAAACATCAAACAACAGAAAATTGGACAGAAATCAAGCTAGGTTTTTATACCTTTATGAACAAATGCTTGGATTTATGGTTCTGATTTGCTAAGGGTGTTCGCGGGGCTTGAATTGGGGACTGAAACACTTATGAAATTCGTGGGTTTTAGAGAGAGAGGCTCAATGTTGAGTGTTTGTGCAAAATATGAGCTAGCAAGTGACATTTTCTCTCTCTTAATCTATTTATACTACATAGATGCAATGTATCTAACTTGCAAGGTGTCAAAGAGGATAAGATTGAATGAGTTTTAGTCATGTGCTATAAATCTAGAGTGGTGACTTGCAATCTAGCTTGTTAAATAAATACCAAAAAGGCTATGTTAGTAAACTAACAACGTAACTTAAGGGTATTCTTGTCCATGATGCTTGAATCTAGGTTAAAATCAATAGATCTTAAACCTTAAGGTTTCCCAAATAATTTTTAAGGTTTAAAAATTTAAGTTTAAAGTTCAATAAAATTTTAATTAGAACTTACTAATTAAAATTTAGGGTTTTTAAATAATTAGGGTTCATTAATAATATTAGGGTTTTCTAATTAACATTATAATTTACTAAAATAATAATTAAGATCACCATTTTAGCGATTAGGGTTTATAACTAGTAATTAGGTTTTATACTAATTACTAATTAGGGTCACCTAATATAGAAATTAGGATTCTAAAATATTAATTTACAGTTTTCACTTGAGAAATTAGGGTTTCTAATTTCATGATTAGGATTTCCCTAATTAATGCTAATCTTAATAATAATTGTCATAAATCACGATTCACAATTACCAAATAGCTTTGAACTCGTATTCGAGTTTTAAATTAGAGTTTCACAGTAAAACTAGGACTTGTCATATAACACCATAATTGACCAACCATTATCGTTCCACGTATACAGTACATATCTATAGCACTGAAAAATAAAAATATAATTAATATTATATTATTATTCTTATTCCTTGATCAAAATCTAAAATTAGGGTTTTGGATTCCATATCTAATTTATTCTTCCATATTTAACCTTAATAATTAAGGTAAAATAATTAACTTAATAATTTATACAAAAATTCATATAATAAAATAAATATTATAATTATTCTAAGAAAATCATTTCATATATTATTTAAATAATATATAACTATATTTTCATGGAAAATAATTAATAAAAACCATTCTACCAGAAAATTAATTATTATAAGAATATACTTTATAATAATCAATAATTTTAAAATAAAATTATTTGTAATTATTCATGTAATAAATATATTTTTATTTATCACATAAATACATATACACAATATCTTGTACAAATCCTTATCCTTAAAATAAAAAAAATTTATACGCAAAATTTCTGATTTAATTATATAGAAAATATCGGGTTGTTACAAGGGGCTTTCCGATAAGGATTTCTCTCTATTGGCGCGTAATTAGGTGACCAAACCTCTCCTCGACAGAACTTTTTAGACATTGTCAATATTACAAATAATAATATGAATAACTTTGTTGTCTAAATTATTAATTTGATAATATAAAATATTATGCAGATGATATTGTGATAATAATTGAATCAATAATATGAGATACTATGCAGTAATTACTGTAGCAATAATTGAGTATAACTGAGTGGCTTCTTACGTAAGCATCAATAATCAATACCGTGTGCTACTATGCAACCACACATATTACTGTACTTTTACCACCGAGTATTTCAACAGTTAACGATAAAACTTTCAACGTTATTTTTATAAAAAGATATTTATGTCGTTTTCTAACTCCGACAATAATTCTATTGTGGGGTCCACCAATAATTGTGCCATCGTACGAATATTCCCCGATAAAAAGAATATTCCTCGACCAAATGAATGTTTTATAACAACTTGATTACATTGTAAAATTTATGAATATTACCCACAACTATAACATTATATCAAATCCGCACCATAATATTTAAAATTATATTTAGAGAAAATTATTCTTTATTCATAAAAGTTGGGGTCTTATATTTATAATCAATGAGATTTGGTCATCAGTCAATCCACATACTAGTCTCAATGTATTATTGTTGTCCCATCAACAATAATCGTTGATACATGACTAATTGTAATTATACTAATCTCATGTTCAAGTCACATAATTGAAACTATATAATTTGTATCACTATTCTAAAGATTTTTATTATGTTAACATTTATATAACGCAGTAAATAAAACCATCATAAAATCATTCATTTATTCAATCAAATGTAATATCAAGATGTTAAGTAATTATATCAAATAATTGGCCTCTAGGGCATAAACTCTAACAATTTCTTCTATTATCTTGGCCAGGATTACTGTGACGCCCCCAAATTCGGGTCCCTTCGAACCTCGGATCCGGTCCGCCACGATACTACTATCGTCAAACTATTTATATTTTTCATTCATAACTTAATGAATAAACTTTACTTATTACAATTTAGAATATAAATTCGTCCCATTACCAGGATCTGCACAATGACCCTAAACTTTTATAACTTTCTAATCTCGGTCATTTACTATTCTTGTAATACATCACATTCTTTGTTATATAAATATGCGGAATAATTTAAACTTATTCAATCTCCTTTGAAAAATAATCTTGTATTGATTGCTTAACTTGAAATAATTACATATCCTTGAATCGAATTATGTTATGATTCAGTCTATTCGAATTACTGTATCAATTTTTACATCTCGATTCGAATATCTCTATGTACTGCCTAGTACAACTTTACAAGCTAACATATATTACATATTGTAAATTACTATCAAATATATCTACTAGAACCTAAACATGGTTCAAGAGCATTTATTAAATTAAATAAATCAATCTCCTTTGATGTAATTGAACTTTATCAATCAAGTAGCACGTAACTTTACTGTGAGTCCTTAACCTGCAAAAGTGGTTATTTGCAAGGGTGAGCTCGACAGCCCATCAATTCTAACAGTTTTCATGCAACCCATAACATATAATAGCATATTCAGTTCATGCATTCATAATCAATTAATATTTTCTACGCATGTTACTTTTCACATAACAGGCATAGAGATTTACTTCACAAGCATATCATCAAATATCAACTTTCAAATTTCATACATATCTCATATGCATTTCATATATATACATCAACATTCACATAACATAATATAGCTTAACTAGCAGTTATCGAATTCATATATCAAATAGGAACTGAAAGACTTGCCTGATTCGTAGTTTATGAACTACGACTTAACTGCTTAACGCTTAACTGCACTTCGTGTATTCCTACACAGTTATATAATCATGGATTCATATCCATCAGTAACATATTCCATGCATTCTCAATGTAATAACAATGTTACATTGTTTTCTAACTAGGTTCATAAAACCTACACTTCACTTTCTCATCATGCTCTTGGAATAGCTAGGTACGTATAGGTATACCTTAACCACTTGTGCATGACATCAACGTTCATATATATCTATCACGCACTTGACTCGCTAAGTGTTCGATATATTAAAACTCGTATAGGTAAGTTCAAATGTACACATAACGTCTGGCTTAGTTGTAATGTCATACAACATCACCTATACATCACAAATTAGATTACGAATTCAAACACATATCGTTGCTTTATATCTTGAAAACATCCCTTTGGACTTAACTTTTAAAAGTCCTAACTATCATTCATCTCTATCACCTAGCATGCTTCCTACATATTACATAGCATGTTGATCATATATTACAAGTTAAAGAAGTCATATAGGCATGCGTCAAACATCAGTTCAAAAAAAGAAGTCATTCAAGACTGCAACACGACACAGCTGCGCCCTGTCTAGGCTTGGGGACGGCGCAGCTATGCTGTCCCCTGGCCAGACCAGAGCTGAGCTGCTGCCTTTCTGTTTCTACCCAAACCTTACACATCTATGTACTAATACTCTATCATACCTACATGTTAGAGGTGCTCACATAATCACGTAACCGTTCTTGAGTTCATTTGTATAAGTTCGAACTTACATCTTACATGGCATTCAAGCAAAACATTATCAAGCGGTTACCATGACTCATTACTTGGCTATATACCCACATAGAGATTTCAAATTCTATTAATGCATATACTTGTAGTATTCATATTGCTTGTTCCTAGCTATTATTGTTTAAAGCTTGAAATCATGCTTTAAACTTATTTTTGGTTTAGCTATCAACATGTTCAATACATTCAAATCGTGTATAGGAATATTATAGTCATAACATGACATCCTAACCCTTTATAATCTAGATACTCAAGTGATGTAACTAGATTTTGGAAATATGTTCAAGGTTGCCTTTGAAATCATTTTTCATGAATGATGCAACATGGCACATATAAGACAACTTTAAAACTCTTATCATGAGTAAATAAGTTATGATATCTTCTTTTCAAGATCAGAATATATAACATGTAACATTCATGCATATTCACCTAAACCATATCAAGCTTTTTCCCTTAAAACATTTTCTAACACAAAGCTAACAAGTATGATCATGACAAGGACACCATAACACCATAGCTTGCTTATTTCTCTTTGAAAGAAATCATGTATATGAACCATTAAGTTCAGAACTTAAACTCATAAGTTTCCACAAGGTTTGCCTTCAAAACCTTAAGTTTTTGTTAAAGATCTCCTACCAATTTATGTTGAACACTCATACTATAGACGAAAACCTTATACTTCATGATATACCTCCTTTTAGGTAAATAATTAAGTCATGACATCAAGTTCTTAACTTGTAGCATGGACAAGACCAGCAACTGGTTCTGAGGTACGGCGCAGCTGCGCTGCACCCCAGTATAAATAGGGCACAGCTGCGCCATGCCAGAATCAGAAGCAGTAACAGACTCTGTTTTGTAGAGTGTTACCCAACTTCGTTTCCCTTGATTCAAACATGTTCCAAACCATTACTAAAGTGTTCATACATGTAAGTAAACTTCTTAAACACATTATAACATGCTAATTCATCATGCTTGACATAGAAATTCAAGAAATTTCAAGAACTAAACAATACACATTTTAAGAACATAATTAGAATTTATACCTTCTTGAGCTTGAATTGAACTTGCTACACACTGAATAATCTTTTACAATTGCTCAGCCACTTGAACTCTTCACTTAGACTTTTCAGACAACTCTCTTAGCAACACAAAAATTGGAATTGTGGCTTATATTTATAGAAAGAGCATGGACTAGATCTTGACATTACACAAAATTTGAGTCCACGGTGTAATGGAAGAGATCAAAGGTTATTAAGGAGTAGTTGAACAACTCCCTACCAGCCACATTTCTAGCAAATGATCTCCTAGGATTTAGCCACTTGGAGAATACGTAACTTAGTTTTAGTCCACTGTTCATGTACTTGATGACACTCAATTTGGGACAAGAGCAAATAACTTAGCTACTTGTTCAACTAAGGCTTTGTTTGGTCCTTTTAATTCCCATAATGTAATATTAAGGTACAATCGTTACCATGTTAGGAATTTAAAGATAAACTTTATACTCATATCATATAATCTATGTACATTAAATATATGTGATAAAATAACGTAGCAAGATATTATTATCCGAGTAGTTCCATAATTATTTCTACTACTCACATAATCACATTATAACCTTAATATTAATGTTTATTTAAACATTTAATTCATTTCCAGTCACTAGAGTACACAAATAATTGCCTCATCACAATAAATATAAATCTTATAATATTTGTAACCAATATACTTATTATCATGCTATCATTTGCAATAATAATAATAATTCAATATACCATCAAATAATTGCTAGATACTAATATATTGCCCATAATAATAATTAATATTATAAGACAATGTATCTCACCACTGTGCCACACACGACATATCTTACAAGCTCGATCTTAAGCTACTCTCATTCTCCACACTTATTATTCTTTCAATATAATAACAATTAACTATATGTACGACACATGTAAATATATTATATACGGAAAATAGATAATGAGTTTATTTTCTATTATAATAAATTATTTTCATCAATTTATTTACACATAGCAAATATGTTTTAATACATTTACTATATTATTAATCATACCCTATATAAAAATATATAAGGTAATATTATTATTAAAAAATAACATTTCCTCCTTTTATAAAACTAACTCAATATTAGACGTATATAATTATTATACATTCTTCTAATAGAATATAATATTCTATAATACCACTTAATTAAGCATAGTTAATCCGGGTTAATTAATTAGGCATTTATTCAAGTCATGTTTTGCTAACTAAATTTCTTCATAAACACTTAGTCACCATTCATGACCTTATAAGAGTTATTAGTATGCATGGATTGCAAATTACAGTTCATAAATTGACTCAGGATTTTCTACAGACCAGCGCAGCTGCGCTTGTCACAGACTTGGAAATGGCGCAGCTGCGCCATACCAAAATCAGTGGCAGACCAGTTCTACATCAGCAGAACTAAAACGTACGCTTCTAAATACTTTACATATCCTCCTTAAGTGTTAACTCATCTAACATCAATGCCCTCTTTGATTCCACATCATCGGTTACTATTTTCCTTAACAACTTAAGGATCGCACTTCGAGTTTTAAAACTCTATTTCCCTGATTAGTTTAACCAACTATACATATCCTCTATGGTTTTATACCACCAATAACACAAAACTCGAATGCAACATATACATACATACCTTTCATTTCACTCCTTATCGTGTATTGAATTACGTAATAATTCTCTAACTATCTTAAAGGTATAATGATCATCTACTCTCGTTAACAACATACATATATACTAGTCTAAACCTAGCACGCGTCGAGCCTTTAATAGTATTCAATATATTACACTGAGTGGTTTCCCACAAACAACCAACAAATTAGTTTCCGTCTCGTCTACACTATTTTCACAGTGAGTTAGATCGGTTACTAATTCTTATATACCTCCGCTATCTGAAGGAATCGTTTAGCCCAGCTCCTATACATCCACCATTAAAGAGCACGGTCGCACCGCATTAGACTTGATACGTACTCGTACAAATACTCAGGAATTGGTGATTATCAAATAAATTTAATGGCACTAACTACTATTATAAAATAATTCCACATAAATTATTTAATATCAATAGATAAATTCTTATCCATCTTCATACTAATTCATCTCTACAATTTATCACCAATATATAATAATGATATATATTCATTAAATACAACATTACATATTATATAGCGTATTACACTATGTAACACAATACCACACCTTGCAATACAATATATACTCATTCGAACTCATCTCATGCTATAATAATTTTATTCACTAAATTCTTATTTTAATATTTTCTAAAAATATGTGTTCTTACAATTACCACTGAAGTGGTTACCATTTCTGGCATGATAATTTTCTCCACGTTTGTTATCACTGCTTCGATGACTGCTACCACTGGTATGACCATTATTATTTTGTCGGCTGCTATCTTTTGGTTGGGCTGACTCATTATCGCACTCCAATAATTGAACCATATTCACAACATCTAAATACAAGCACAGTTTGTGAGAAATGATGTATTGACGTATTTCGGGTTTCAAACCTTGCAAAAATATTTGCGTCATTCGCTTCTCATTATCAACTAAATGGGATGCAACCCGGGATAACTCAGAAAACTTAGCCTCGTATTGCGATACAATCATATTATTTTGCTCCAACTTGATGAATTCTACCTCTTTCATGTGACGAATACTTTCAAGAAAGTACTTGTTGAATAATTCTTAGAACTTCTCCAAAGACATCTTTAGTGCGGAAGGTTGAGTACATTTTACAAATTCCCACCAATAATCTGCCTCTCCTTGCAACATAATGGTGGCAAAGGGAACCTTTTACTCCTCGGAGCATCCCAAGACATCAAATATCTTGATGATCTGCTTAACCCACGTCTCTGCCTTAAGTGGTTCTGGCTTTTCCAAAAACTCTGGTGGTCCCAGCTCCTTGAATTGCTTAGCAGTGACCAGCCGAGAGTTATCATTGACTCCACCAGCATTTTGAACAGGAGACTCTTTCATTTGGTGTTGCATGAATTGTAGAAAGCTTCTGAACATCCCATCGTTCATCATTTGGTCGGTGTTATTGTTTACATGAGGATTATTGCCTTCCTGATGCACATCATCTTGGATATTGATCGGCGGTGACACAACGGTCTCATGTGCTCCATTGCTTATCTCAACATTTGCATATGTCATTTTCAAACAATGCCACAAAATAAGGGTTAATTGACATGCCACATATTATCCCTATATTCTGACCGGCCAATTAAATAACAAATAAGTTTAGGTAGGTCATACTAGCGAAGGATTTATCCGTCTCTCCCCTCCTAGTTCTAGCCTCAAATCTCAGCCAGGGATCATATCCTTAAGCTTTGATACCAACTGTGACACCCCCAAAATAGGTCCATACAACTCATTCTAAGTCGCCAAATACATGGTAAAGAATTCAAATACAAACTTAATTTACACAATTATTAATTATCGTGTAGAATACGACAAAACATAAGTTGAGAGTTTTAACACGAATATTATCTCGTAGACAATATCCAAACTCAAATGGAGTCCTCATTACAATTATTATCACACTATTTTATAGAATAGTGAGGACTACTATTGTAACACCCGAGAAAATCGGATCTTTATGTGAATTAAATTTTATTTGATTATTTGAATTAAATGAATTTAATTGATTATTTATGTGAGTAAACTATTTGAAGGTCGTTCTATGACCTAGAATGTACGGATGTGGTTAGTATTCTGGCTATGTGCTAGAATTAATTATTTTGAATTTTCAAGACGAAAATAAATGTTTTTCGAGAAATTTTCTTAAAAATACTATTCACCCGTTTCTGCTCAGAGATTAAGTTTGAATTTCTGAGAAACGCGTAATGATAGAATACTAAGACGTGATGGAATATTCAATAATATTTCAGTTATGACAAGCGAAGATTTTGCCTGCGGACTTAAAACCTAAGGGTTAGGAAAAATGAGTTCCAAGAATTTAATGGCTACGTATAATGATTAGGGTTATTATACGTGAGGAATACGAGTACGATACTAGTTATTATACAAGTATAGTACGAAGATTATTATGACGTACAATATGAATATCGTACGAACTATATACGAAGAGAATACGATAAATGTACGAGTAGAATACGCTTAGTCTAAATGGACTTTGAGATTATGGACTTTGTAGAATCCAATTGGATTTGAATTATATCAAGCCCAATGCATTGTGAAATCAAGCCCAAGATAGGCCCAATTTTTATTTATTCTAATGCCCAAACTAAGAAAATAAATTACAGATCGAACCGATGGGTCACTAGTTGGGTAAAACCCATGGGGCAACCCATGGGGGGTGACCCACAAGGCATGTAGGCCGACCACTTGGTCACCAAGTAAAGTGGTTAATTGGTGGCTAAGCCATGAATAGTAAGGAGGTGGGACACAATGACCATTTTACCCTCAATAGGACTTTCCTATATAAGAGAGGCTTGGGTTGGTTTATTAATTTTTTTACCAACTCTTAAGTCAATGTTGAGAGAGAGAAGAAGAGCTTTAACAAGTAATTGATAGCAATCCAAAGCAAAACAAACAAGTTTATTCAACAACGCGAAGAACGTTAAGGTAATATTTTGTAAACGTTAGTCTTCGATCTTTTTCGATTTCTTTTTCGTAGAGAAGTATGAATTGGTGGATCATGTCTCTTCCGGAATCATAAGGATGGCTAATAGTGGATTAAATCATTATAAGTCATGTATGATTAATAATCATAAGAGTTTAAGTAAGTTTTAAATCAAAGAAAACTGTTAAACATTTTTTTAGTTGTTGATGGACAAATTGAAAACCATCATAGGGTATGTGCATCTTGTTTGGTCAGGATGTAGATGATGAATCAATGGAGTTGTTCCATTTGATTTGGCATATAGAACTCGAGTAACGAAGTTAAGGCAAAATTTACAAGATTAGGCGTTAAAAGTTGAAAACGTAGATGTAATGTAAGACCCCAACTTTTATAAATAAAGCTGAATTTTTTATAAATATCATTTTTAAATATTATGGAGTGAAATTGATATAATGTTATAGTTGTGGGTAATATTTATAAATTTTGCAAAGTATGCAAGTTGTTATATAATATTCGCTTGGTCGGAGAATATTCATTTTAACAAGGAATATTCGTATGACGACACAATCATTGGTGCACCCTACAACGGAATTATTGTCGAATTGAAAAAACGACAAAAATACTTTATGAAAATAACGGTAGAAGTTTTACAATTAATACTGTTGAACTACTCGGTAGTAAAAGTACAGTAATACGTATGGTTGCATAGTAGCACACTATATTGATTATTGATGCTTACGTGATAAGTCACTCAGTTTTATTTTATTAGTATTAGTAATGTAATAAAACAGAAAAGCTTTTTATATAAAACATAATACTTTTATAAAGTTATTCGTTTTATTAGGCTAATAGTAAAATCTTTTTATATAAAACAGAATACTTTTATACAGTTATCTATTTTATTAGACAATAATTAGAATATATTATATTTTATTATGCATAGTTTTTGCATAGTGCCTGCATAGTGTTTGCATAGTAAATTTTTTTATAAAGTTATTCGTTTTATTAGATTATAAATATAATATATTATATTTTATTTAAAAGATTTTGCTTTAAATATGGACTGTCAGATTAAAGTAAATCAATCTAGACCGTTCATGAGTTAGTTACTATGCAGTCCATTTTTCTATAAATAGAAGCTCATTCCTTCATTATTTTCTTACGAATTCACTGAAACTCTAGAGAGAGAAACTATAGAGAGAAAGAAGAAAAATATTCTGCTACTTCACTACTCCGATATCAAGTTTCTTTTACGGTAAGGGATATTATTTATTGTACCCGTAAGGAGTATTGTTTTCTTTTGTATTCATGAAGAGAACTTCTGTTATTCCATTCTTTATTATTCTGCTGGAATAACCAGTATACGCGGACTACCCTATACTTGGTGACATTCTTCTATTATTTTGTCTTTATTATTATTCTGTTGGAATATCCTGTCTGTGCATTTTACGTTGGACCTGGTTCCGTCTTTACTATTATTCTGTTAGAATATCCTGTCCGTGCATTTTAAGCCCGACTTGGTTCCATTATTCATTATTCTGTCGGAATATCCTGTGTGTGCGTTACGCCGGACCTAGTTCCATTATTTATTATTCTATCGAAATATCCTGTCGGTGTGTTTACGCATGACCTGGTTCCATTATTTATTTTCCTGTTGGAATAACCTGTCTGTGCGGTCTATCGCATGCATGATGATTTCTTTTGTTATTCCATTCTTTATTATATTGAGTTGGTTAAAGTTTTGACTTTTATACTCCATGAAATTAGTGGAATATCCTTGATATTTGCGCTTCATCCAGTATCTTTTCATGAAAATATTCTTCCGAGCATTCTTGAATTTTACTCCACAAAGTAGTATCATGTTGACAATTTGGACGTTATTGGTTCCTGGATAAATTAATTCTTGAACTTGTTTTATTGAATTCTTATATCATTATCATCATCCTCATGTTTATATTCTGTTGAAAGTCTTCTGTGGCCTGTAGTGCATAGATGGACTTGGTATGATTATGACCTGGGATTATTCGGTATAATCATGACCGTAATGTTACAAATGATGTGGTAAAAGTCCTCATTGGCCCGTAGTGCATTGATGGACAGTGGTTTGCATGATCATGACTATTAATGAATACAGAAATAATCTTGGCCTGTAGTGCATGGATAATTGTGGTCGTGATACTAAAGAATATCCTTGGCCGTAGTGCAAGGGTGATTCGATGATGTGGATTATTTTTTAGCTGAGTCCCAGCGATAAAAGTCATGAAAAATCTTTTAAATCATAGAAGATAGTAAATTTTATCCTCTACTTGACTCTTCTAATGGGTTGCTTGTTCCGCTGTAGTTAAACTTGATGTTTGTTATATTGTATCAGTTTAACACTTTTTAAGGCTAATGATAATTTATTCTGCATTATCTTAGTCATAATATTTCTTACTGGGCTAGTTGAGCTCACCCTTTCTTTCATTGTTCTCTTCGGGAAATGAGAATATATCTGGGACGAGTCGGGGAACGGAGTGATGGACCAGATGATAGTATTAGTAGTCCTCACTATTCTGTTAAATAATGTGACAATAAATGTAACGAGGACTTATTCTGAGTGTGGATATTGTCTAGAAGACAGTATTTGTATTAAAAGTTACAGCTCTCTTGTCGTATATTAACGATTGTATTTATATTCTGTACCATGTATTTGGCGACTCAGAATAGGTGATGTATAGCTATTTTGGGGGCATCACAGTTGGTATCAAAGCTTAGGGATATGATCTCTGGCTAAGATGTGAGACTAGAACTAGGAGGGGAGAGACGGGGAATTCCTTCGCCAGTATAACCTACCTAAGTTTATTTGGTATTTAATTGGTCGGTCAGAGTATATAGATAATATGTGATATGTTATTTAACCCTTGTTTTGTGGCAGTATTTGAAAATGACATCCGAGAATGTTGAGAATAGCAATGGAGCACAGCCGACGGTTGATTCACCACATATCAATAATCAGGATAATGTGCATCAGGAAGGCGATAATCCTCATGTAAACAACAACACTGACCAAATGATGAATGATGGAATGTTCAGAGGCTTTATGCAATTCATGCAACAGCAGGCGAGAGCGGCTCCTGTCTAAAATATAGGTAAAAACACTGAAAACTCTCGGATGGTCACCGCTAAACAGTTCAAGGAGCTGGGACCACCGAAGTTTATTGGAGAACCAAAACCGCTTAAGGCAGAAACGTGGATAAAGCATATCACCAAGATATTTGATGTATTGGGATGCGCCGACGAGTAAAAGGTCCCCTTTTCCACCTTTATGTTGCGAGGAGAGGCAGATTACTGGTGGGAATCGGTAAAGCATACTCAACCTGCTGCACTGAAGATATCTTGGGAAATGTTCCAAGAACTGTTCAATGACAAGTACTTTCCCGAAAGTATTCGTCACATGAAGGAGGTAGAGTTCATCAAGTTGGAGCATAATAATATGACCGTGTTGCAGTACGAAGCTAAGTTTGCCGAGCTGTCCCGGTTTGCGTCCCACTTGGTGGATAATGAAGAGAGAATGACGCGGATGTTTTTAAGAGGTTTAAAGCCGGAGATACGTCAATATCTTATTTCTCATAAACTGTGTTTGTATTCAGATGTCGTAAATAATGCTCAGTTAGTGGAGCGCGATAACGAGTCAACGCAACCAAAAGAGAGAAACAGGCAAAATGATAATACCAGTGAAAGCAGTCATCGAAGCGGTGACAACAAGCGTGGAGGGAATCAGCAGGCCAGAAATGGTAACCACTTCGGTGGTAATCATGGCCAAAACAATAAGAATGGACATTTCAAGAAGAGGAGATTCAACAATAATGGAAAGACGTCAGCACCAGCACCCGTGGTTAAGGAAGGAGAACGACCACTGATCATATGCTTCAAATGCAGAGGGGAGGGACACATCAGTCCAAACTGCGCGATGCCGTCCAAAGCATGTTATAATTGTGGAAGAGAAGGTCATCTAGCCCGATTTTGTCGTTCGTCGAAGATAAGTTTAGCTAGGATGGAGGCACCAAAGGACGTCCCAGAAAAGTCAAAACCGGTAGTGCAAGGGAGAGCGTTTGTTGTGACCTCCCAGAAAGCAAGGAACCCGAACGAGGTCATCACGGGTAAGCTTATCATAAACTCTAGCGAAGTCTATACCTTATTTGATACCAGTTCTACCCATTCTTTTATTTCTCCTATTTGCGCTCAACGATTAAATTTGACTCCGGAGAAATTAGACTTTGACTTATCTGTGGAAACTCCATTGGGAGAAACCTTCATTACATCCACTGTTTATAAGTCTTGTTTGGTTCAAATCGGTACCCTCACATTACCTGTCGATCTTATTTCATTAAAAATACTTGCATTTGATGTAATTCTAGGGATTGATTGGCTAACTACTCATCATGCAAAAATTGATTGTTTTCGTAAGATTGTTAGCTTTCATATTCTTAATCAACCTATTATGCGAATTCAAACAACCAAACCATTAAAATCAATCACTGTCATCTCAAGCCATAAAGCTATTCGTTTATTGAAAAATGGATGTCAAACTTTCTTAGCTCATGCCACGGATCTAAACAAAAATACTTCAGTTTTGAATGATATTTCTATTGTTAATGAATTTCCTGACGTATTCCCTGAAGAACTTCCTGGCCTACCCCCAGAGCGTGAAATTAAATTTTGTATCGACCTTGAACCCAATACAAAACCCATTTCCAAAGCCCCACATCGAATGACTCCTATTGAACTTCAGGAGTTAAAGACCCAACTGCAGGAATTGTTAGACATTGGCTTTATTCATCCTTGTACTTCTCCTTGGGGTGCTCCTGTTCTATTCGTGAAGAAGAAAGATGGGAGTATGCAACTTTGTATTAATTATCGGGAGTTGAATCATGTCACATCAAAAATAGGTACCCATTATCACGTATTGATGACCTGTTTGACCAGTTGCAAGGAGCACAATTCTTTTCAAAAATTGATCTTCGTTCTGGATATCATCAGCTGAAGGTTAGAACTAAAGATATTCCAAAGACTGCCTTCAGAACTCGGTACGGGCATTATGAATTCTTAGTCATGTCTTTTGGATTGACTAATGCTTCTGCTGCCTTCATGGATATAATGAACTGAGTATTCAAGAAATATTTGGATCACTTTGTGGTCGTCTTTATTGATGACATCCTTATTTATTCCAAAAGCCGTGAAGATCATGAGCAACACTTGAGGCTGACACTCCAAAAGCTTCGTGAATACAAGCTTTATGGTAAGTTGAAGAAATGCGAGTTCTAGCTTGAGGAAGTAGCATTCCTTGGGAACGTAGTATCAAGTCATGGAATATCTGTTGACCCGACAAAGATTGAAGCAATTCAAAGCTAGGAGCAACCTAAATCAGAGACCGAAGTGCGTATCTTTCTCGGTTTAGCTGGTTATTATCGGAGATTCGTGGAAGAATTTTCTCGAATTGCTACTCCATTAACTCAGCTGACTCAGAAAGATACAAAGTACGGTTGGAGCGAAGAATGTGAGAAGAGTTTTCAAGAACTCAAGAGGAGACTCATTTCAACACCTGTTCTGACAATACCATCTGGCTCGGAGGGATTTGTCATCTACAGTGATGCTTCGGGCAAAGGGTTGGGATGTGTTCTCATGAAACATGGGAAAGTCATAGCCTATGCCTCAAGACAACTCAAAGAATATGAGAGAAATTATCCTACTCATGATCTAAAGTTGGCAGCTGTTGTCTTCGCACTTAAAATTTGGAGGCATTACTTGTATGGGGAGAAAGTGGAGATCTTTACGGATCATAAAAGCCTCAAATATTTCTTCACTGAAACTATTGAAAGATTATGATCATACCATCCAATACCATCCTGGAAAAGCGAACGTGGTAGCTGATGCATTGAGTAGAAGATCATATGCAAGTACGAGTGCGATATTGTCAACGCAAAGGCCCATTTTGTGTGACTTGCAAAGGATGGAGATAGAGTTAAAGACTCCAGGGACCCATGTGATGATGGCAAATATACGAGTAGAACCGACTTAAATTGATAAAGTTAAAGCTGCTCAAGCTATAGACCTAGAGCTGATGCGTATGAGGAAGAAAGTGCAAGAAGGTGCTATGTTGGAAGCAAGAATCGATGAATAAGGAATACTTCGAGTCAACTCCAGACTTTGTGTTCCTAACGACCCTGATTTAAAGTATAAAATCATGATGGAGGTGCACAACACACCGTTTGCAATCCACCTGGGAGTACTAAAATGTATCGTGATCTTCGTCATACATTTTGGTGGAGCAATATGAAGAGAGAGATAGCGCTGTTTATCTCAAGGTGTCTAACTTGTCAACGAGTCAAAGCGGAGCATCAAGTACCAAAATGTCCATTGCAGCTACTTGAAATTCCAGAATGGAAGTGGGAGCACATTACCATGGATTTCGTTACTGGTCTTCCCAAGGTTTCTCAAGGCATTGATGCAATTTGGGTCATTGTTGATAGATTGACCAAGTCTGCTCATTTCTTACCAATATGAGAAACTTATACACTTGAACGTCTTGCTCGTATATACATAAATTAGATTGTAAGACTGTATGGTATGCCAGTATCCATAGTTTCTGATTGAGACACAAGATTCACTTCACGATTTTGGGTTAGTTTGTAAAAAGCTATGGGCACAGATTTACGATTTAGTTCGACATATCATCCCCAGACGGACGGACAATTAGAGAGGACTATTCAAACTCTTGAAGATTTATTAAAACTCCATGTTCTTGACTTCAAAGAAAGTTGGGATAAGTTCTTACCATTGGTGGAGTTTTCCTACAACAACAGTTATCAAGCAAGTATTGGCATGGCTCTATTCGACGCGTTGTATGGAAGAAAGTGTCATTCTCCAGTATGCTGGGATGAGGTGGGTGAAGCAACATTGTTGGTACCAGAGTTGGTACGTATGACTACGAAAAAGATTCAAATGATCCGACAACGTATAAAAATCTCACAAGATCGACAAAAGAGTTATGCTGATCTTCATCGAAAGGACGTGGAATTTGATATAGGAGATCATGTGTTGTTACGAGTTGCTCCGTGGAAAGGAATTACGAGATTTGAAAAGAGAGGAAAGCTTAATCCTCGATTCATTAGCCCATTTTTAATCTCGATCGAGTAGGAACTGTGGCCTATAGACTCGCTTTACCATCAAGTATGTCTCGTGTTCATAATGTTTTTCACATATCCATGTTACGTAAATATGTGGAAGACCCGAACCACATTATTGAGTTAGAACCGGACGAAATAGCGGAAGATTTAACGTATGAAGAGGTTCCTGTTCAAATCTTGGATAAGAAGGAACATATTCTACGCTCCAAGGTTATACCTCAAGTTAAAGTTTTGTGGACAAACCACGATGTTGAGGAAATGACCTGGGAGTTAGAATCTGAAATGAAGTCAAGTTATCCTTACCTCTTCGATATACCAGGTACGTACCCTAATTTTGAGGGCAAAATTTCATAAGAAGGGGAGGTTGTAAGACCCCAACTTCTATAAATATCATTTTTGAATATTATGGAGTGAAATTGATATAATGTTATATTTATGGGTAATATTTATAAATTTTGCAAAGTACGCAAGTTGCTATTCGATTGGTCGGGAAATATTCGTTTTAACAGGAAATATTCGTACGACGACATAATTATTGGTGGACCCTACAACGAAAATATTATCAAATTGAGAAAACGACAAAAATACTTTATAAAAATAACGGCGGAAGTTTTACCATTAATACTGTTGAACTACTCGGTAGTAAAAGTACAGTAATGCGCATAGTTGCATAGTAGCACACGGTATTGATTATTGATGCTTACGTGGTAAGTCACTCAGTTTTGTTTTATTGGTATTATTAATTTAATAAAACAGATCAGCTTTTTATATAAAATAGAATACTTTTATAAAGTTATTCGTTTTATTAGGCTAATAGTAAATTTTTTTTATATAAAACATAATACTTTTATAAAGTTATCTGTTTTATTAGACAATAATTAGAATATATTATATTTTATTATGCATAGTATTTGCATAGTACCTGCATAGTATTTGCATAGTAAAATCTTTTATAAAGTTATTCCTTTTATTAGATTATAAATATAATATATTATATTTTATTTAAAAGATTTTGCTTTAAATATGGACCGTCAAATTAAAGTAAATCAATCTAGACCGTTCATGAGTTAGTTACTATGCAGTCCATTTTTCTATAAATAGAAGCTCATTCCTTCATTATTTTCTTACGAATTCACTAAAACTCTAGAGAGAGAAACTATAGAGAGAAAGAAGAAAAATATTCTGCTACTTCACTACTCCGATATCAAGTTTCTTTTATGGTAAGGGATATTATTTGTTGTACTCGTAAGGAGTATTATTTTCTTTTGTATTCATGAAGAGAACTTCTGTTATTCTATTTTTTATTATTCTGCTGGAATAACTAGTATACGCGGACTACCCTATACTTGGTGACATTCTTCTATTATTCCGTCTTTATTATTATTCTGTGGAATATCCTGTCTGTGCATTTTACGTTAGACCTGGTTCCGTCTTTACTATTATTCTGTTAGAGTATCCTGTACGTGCATTTTACGCCGGACTTGGTTCCATTATTCATTATTCTGTCGTAATATCCTGTGTGTGCGTTACGCCGGACCTGGTTCTATTATTTATTATTCTATCGGAATATCCTGTCGATGCGTTTACGCATGACCTGATTCCATTATTTATTTTCCTGTTGGAATAACCTGTCTGTGCGGTCTATCGCATACATGATGATTTCTTTTGTTATTCCATTCTTTATTATATTGAGTTGGTTAAAGTTTTGACTTTTATACTCCATGAAATTAGTGGAATATCCTTGATATTTGCGCTTCATCCAGTATCTTTTCATGAAAATATTCTTCCGAGCATTCTTGAATTTTACTCCACAAAGTAGTATCATGTTGACAATTTGGACGTTATTGGTTCCTGGATAAATTAATTATTGAACTTGTTTTATTGAATTCTTATATCATTGTCATCATCCTCATGTTTATATTCTGTTGAAAGTCATCTGTGGCCTGTAGTGCATAGATGGACTTGGTATGATTATGACCAGGGATTATTCGGTATAATCATGACCGTAATGTTACAAATGATGTGGTAAAAGTCCTCATTGGTTCGTAGTGCATTGATGGACAGTGGGTGGCATGATCATGATTATTAATGAATACAAAAATATTCTTGGCCTGTAGTGCATGGATAATTGTGGTCGTGATACTAAAGAATATCCTTGACCGTAGTGCAAGGGTGATTCGATGATGTGGATTATTTTTTTAGCTGAGTCCCAGCGATAAAAGTCATGAAAAATCTTTTAAATCATAGAAGATAGTAAATTTTATCCTCTACTTGACTCTTCCAATGGGTTGCTTGTTCCGATGCAGTTAAACTTGATGCTTGTTATATTGTATCAGTTTAACACTGTTTAAGGCTAATGATAATTTATTCTGCATTATCTTAGTCATAATATTTCTTACTGGGCTAGTTGGGCTCACCCTTTCTTTCATTGTTCTCTTCAGGAAATGAGAATATAGCTAGGATGAGTCGGGGAACGGAGTGATGGACCAGATGATAGAATTAGCAGTCCTCACTATTCTGTTAAATAGTGTGACAATAAATGTAACGAGGACTTATTCTGAGTGTGAATATTGTCTAGAAGACAATATTTGTATTAAAACTCACAGCTCTCTTGTCGTATATTAACGATTGTATTTGTATTCTGTATCGTGTATTTGACGACTTAGAATAGGTGATGTATACCTATTTTGGGGGCGTCACATGTAACGACCGAGAAATTCGGATTAATTGTAAAATAATTTTATTTGCTTAAATAATAAATAAAATTATATTATATGTTATTATTGTGTGATAGTAAGATGAAGGTTGTTCTATAACCTAAGCGTATCGGAATGTCGTAGTATTCTGGCTGCGTGAAAGAAAGAATTATAGTGTTTGAATTTTCATGACGAAAATAAAAGCTTTTCGAGAAATTTTTAAAAAAACATTATTCACTGATTTATGCTCGAGAATTATTTTTGAATTTTCGAGAAATACGTAATGATATAATAATAAGGAAGGATGGATTATGTAATAATAATTCAAGTATGGCTAACATAGTTTTTCGCCTGCATAGTAAATTTGAGAATGTTAAGGAACACAAGGATTGAATAAATAATGATCGTATAATAGCGAGTATTATACGAGGTAATGAATACGAGTATGATACGATGTATTATGCAAGTATATACGAATGATAGTATAACGTGTATGACGAAAGATTATGTGAACTAGTATACTTGAAGGATACGAGAATTTTACGTTAAACGCTTTAATCCTATTACATTGGACTTGTAGGATTTGTGTAGGAATTGTACAAGCCCAATTGGTATTATGTTAAGGCCCAATGAAATGTAATGCAAACCCAACTTTAGGCCCAAGGTAATTAAACCTAATGCCCAAAACTAAGAACCGGATCCGTGGGTTGAACCGACGGGTCAATGGGTAAGAAAACCCATGGGGTAACCTATGTGAGCCCCATAGGTTAGTCATGGCTGGCCTTGGTGGCCAAGCAAAGGATAAAAGTTGTGATGCCTAAGTAATGAATAGTAAGGAGGTTAAAGAAAGGAGGTGGGATGGCCTAAAAGACCTTTATGCCCTCACTTTAGAAATCCTATAAATCGAGAGGGTGTTAGTTCATTTGTTACTTGTTAATTTCCACCAACATCCTAGAACTTATAATATTGAGAGTGAAAAGAGCTAGAGCTTTCATAATTCAAGTAGAAAAGAAGAAGAAATAAGTTGATCATCAAGGACAAGAATTCTTAACCATGATTCTTCATCTCTTCAATTGATTTTTGATAGAGAAGTAGATAGTGGTAGAACATGTATGCTATGAGTGATAAGGATGGTTATTAGAGAACTTAAGCTTTAATAAACCATGTTGTAAGATAAACATAATAATGAAAGTTATGAACTAATGAAGAACATTAAAGAATTTGTCATGTATATGATTTGAATGAAATATGTTTGGTTAGGATGTTAGAATGATGCAATGAATCCATTTTGAACGATGTAAAAATCTCAAGTAACGAAGTTATGGTGAAATTTACGAGATTAGATGATAATCGTCGAAATCGTTAAATTCTTGGAATGAAAGTCAAAAGTTAGCATTGAACTCGAAAACGTTGGTTTTTGTAACGCCCGAGAATTTCAGATTTTTAATGAATTAAATTTTTATTTGATTATGTGAATTAAATGAATTTAATGGATGTTTAATGTTAGTAAGATATTCAAAGGTCGTTATATGACCTAGAATATGCGGATGTGGTCAGTATTCTGGCTATGTGCTTGGATTAATTATTTTGATTTATCAAGACAAAAATGAAGGTTTTCTGAGAATTTTTCTGTAAAAGCACTATTTATTCGATTTCGTTCGGAGCTTAGGTTTGAAATTCTAAGAAATGCGTAATGATAGAATATGAAGACGAGATGGAATATTTAATAATATTTCATTTATGGCAAACGAAGTTTTCGCCTGCGGACTTAAAACCTAAGGGTTTGTGAAAGAGATTTCCGAAAGGGAAATGTAATGCGTATACTCATTTCGGTTATTTTACGTATGAGATACGAGTATTATACTAGTTTGAATACGAGTATGGTATGAAGAATAGTACGACGTATAATACAAAGACTTAATACGAATAACGTGTGAGTATTATATGAAAAGAATATGTAAATTATACGTATAGAATACGATTGGTGTAATGGGATTAGAGTTTAGGACTTAGTATAATCCAATTGGGTTTGGATTATACCAAGCCCAAGTAATTGAGTAAGCAAGCCCAATGAAATATGTAATCAAGCCCAAGTCAAGGCCCAATATTAATTAAAGACAAGCCCAATCCAAGAAGTTGAACCGCGGGTCATGGGATGGGTAAAACCCATGGGGCAACCCATGGGATGATCCATGAAGGAGGTGGACCGGCCACTTGGCCACCAAGTAAAGTGATTACTTGGTGGCTAAGTTGAAGAAGAGGTGGGAATAGTAAGGAGGTGGTCTTTTTGACCATTTTGCCCTCCATTTGGAAATCCTATAAATACAAAGCTAGAGTTGGACTTTTAGTGTTTTACAAACATTGTCCAATACATATTGAGAGAGGGAAAGAGCTAGGGACACCTAATCAACTTACTTCCTAGCAAACCATAAGACGTTTATCAAGAACGTGAAGAATGACAAAGGTAATATCCCGTAAACATTAATCTTCATCTTTTTCGATTTCTTTCTCGTAGAGAATCGTAGATTGGTGGAGCATGTTTAGTGAGAAGGAATAAGGATGTCTATTAATACTGAAAACATTGATAGTTCATGATCGAATGAAAAATCGTAAGTGTTTACGTAAGTTAAAAACTGAAGAAAATCATGAACGTGAACTTAGTTATGATAGGACAATTTGAAAACCATTATAGCTAAGGTATGTGCGTATTGATTGGTTAGGATGTAGATGATGAATCAATGGAGTGTTCCATTTGATTTGGCTTATGGAACACGAGTAACGAAGTTATGGCGAATTTTGCAAAAATACACGTTAAACGTCGAAAACGTAGAAATCTCGGATTATGGGTCAAAAGTTGCTGTGTGACTTGAAAACGTTGGTTTCCAATGTCAACACGTGAGATAAGGTATTTAAGAGTCGTGGACGCAAGAATCGTCGAATTCTGACTTATAACGAAGAAAATGAGTATTGAACGATAAACGAATGCTAAAAAATGAACTAAAAGGTGAATTCTAAGTTAATGGATTTGAAAGTGTGAAATTCTTGTATGAACACTTAGAGGATGTAATTTGTGAGTTGTGGGCTTTCGAATGAGCCAATTCGGATGTAAAATGAACAAATTATGAAGCCGGGAGTTTCACTAAGAAAACCAATTTCTTTGGCCAACTGGTGCACAGGGGCGGCGCCGCAGCACCAAACCCAGCACAAAAGGGTCGCGTCGCAGTGCCAGATTCGACTGTTTCTTCTGTTAACTTGCGTAGCAGCGCCGAGTTTGTACTAGGGATGCCGCACCGGCAGTGTAAAAAAATTGACTAAGTTAGATTTTAGTTTTAATTGAAGGTAAACAAATATTAAGACAATGAAGGTACTTAATGTACATAAGAAAGCTGACCTTAAATCACTAATGAAGTGATAACATTAGAAGATTTAGTATGGTTTGATAAGAATTAAACGAAGAACGCAAGAACGTAATAAGTGAACCGTGAATAATGTTCAAACGTTTGTACTTCACCATTAATAATCGAATGTCGGTTAATAATGTAATAACTTTAACGAGCCGTAACGAAGCATAGAAAGACGAAATGACTTTATTAACGAAATAAACTCAAGTAAGACATAGAAGAGAAAGAAGTTGGTTAGAATAAACAAAGTTAGTTTGTTTGATAGCTAATTACAGTGTACTATGTGAATATATCATGTAGATCCTGTAAAGGCTGAGAACTGATTGAATAGTATATTCGAAGACGCTTGAAGGCAAGTATTTCTTAACACTTGTCTAACCTCCGAGTTAGTCAAGTTTTCTGTGATTCATGTTATAAGATGCATGAATGGTTTTAAAGAAAGAGTCGATACCTGTTTTAACTCGGCTAGACTAGCATTGAAGAATTGATTGATTTGTTTACAAGTCTTTCGATATATAATTATTTACGTTATCCTATGCCAAATATTTGGTACGGATGAGAAGGTAAGTTTGTCTATGACTAAACAAAAGTATTTTCATCGATTATTCGATGGGCATGCGAGGTTGCCAAATGTTAAACGTAAATACATTTAACGGAAGAGTGTTGATCAACATAGAGTACAATAGGCTGATCACCTAGAAGTGCTCGTAAGTAAAGGCAGGTGGATGGCCTTAGTGCCGGATGTCCTTTCTAAGTATGAAAATGGAAAGAGTATGTTCATGGTCTTTCGACCTGTTCAAAATTCCTAAGCTATTATATATACTTTGGAATCATTGTTATGAAGTGAGAAGTACTAGTCAAATGTTTCATAGTGCTTCGTAGATAATTGTTCAAGTTATGGAAGATAAGCATATAATTCTCAATGTGATATTCATATGACTCTGTGTTAGACTTGCTGAGCTAGTTATGCTTAGTTTTGCTTGAACCATATGATTGTAGCTAAAGCCGAACGAATTGAGAGTTCTAAGAGAAATAAGGGCAAGGCTAAGATGGATAGTTGATTATCCTGTAATAGACTAGAGTATTTGTATGTAATATACTTATGAATAACAAAGAATGTATTCGGTTTATGAACCTAAGAAAGGATTTATTACTATTGTAATAAGAATATAGTAAGTACACTCATTTTGTTGTTATCACAATGGAATGAATGTATGAATTATAGTATCCTGTAGCACCATTTGTCGGGTTGGAATATACCCAAATTTGGGGGCGTCACAGGTTGATATCAAAGTATTAGGTTATAAAACTTAAGGGGGAAGAACCTTAGGCTAATAACCTAGTTAGGAAAGGAAAGGGCCGAAGAAAACTATCTCGAGTCAAATGACTTAATAAGGTATTAAGGAAACTCATTACCAAAAGATTTAAAAGATGGAAAATAACCCTAAAGGGATTAAATGTGATTTGTGCTTATATTATTGTGTATTATGTACTAACCAATTTGTTATGTGTTATTGTAGATGTCAATCAATAGCATGATGTATAGGGATATACATGTGGTAAGCGAGGAGTCCGTGAACAGAGTAGAGCCAATACCAATGCCTGTAGCGGAGATACCTTTAGTTATTCTAGAAGAATCAGAGCCCGAGGAGTATTTTTTAGAGGAGGATTATTCTGAGGAGACCATGGGATTAGCGTCATATTTGAATATAATGATAGATGTGGAGGACGATATGGAGGTAACATCGGTTAATACAGTGATGCCTGCATTAGAGTCAACACCTACAGAGACGATGAGGGCGATGTACCACTCCATGCTTGACCGTAATGTGCAACTGCACAATATGGTGCAACACCAGAAGGAAGAGATCAATGATCTCTATGGGGCCAAGGAGTATGCAGGATCAGACTACGAGATAGAGCATGATGAGAAGGTGCTCATAACAGATAAGGCCAGAAACTATAAGAACGAGGTCGTAGAACTTCGTAAGAAACTGGTTGAAAAAGAATAGAAGATAGCACGAATGTCATATATAAATGACAGTGCGCACGAGGATTTCAAGCTTAAAATAGCTTGTTATTCTATTGAGTCGGGATAGACTCGACATACTATAAGTCGAGATATTGTGTCGATTCTAGCAAACGAGAAGCATGAGAATGTTGTTAGACAGTATTAGAAGTTAGAATGGTAAATACTTTTGTGAAGTGACATAAAACCCTCTTTTGTATAATTAAAGGGTAGTCTTTTTCTAAATCCCAATTTTTGTGAAAGTCAATTGCGGGATATAAATGTAATAGCTTTTGGCTATGGAAAGCAAGTTGTAAATAGTCTTGACTATAATGAAGCATATTAATATAAGGAAGTTTTTGTAATTCTGTGTATGTGCACACCTAGAGGAGGGGTGAATAGGTGTTTAAGCTAAAAGTGATAAACGGTGAAAACTTTTTATAACTTTATGCTACAGGTATAATTCAGACAGCTACGCCTATCTGCTTTAGTGTCTGCTTTAGCTTATGTTCTTCCTTTCTTATTATCAGACAGCTAGACCTGTCTACTTTAGTGTCTGGATTAGTGGCGTGAATAACATAAACTGCAGAACGTGAATGACAATTAAAGAGATAAACAGAAGTAAAAATCACACAAAGATTTTTACGTGGTTCAGCCCCTATCCTCTAATCTAGTGGCCTAATCCACGTCCAATCCCAACTAGGATTGGAGACTCTTTTTATTAAATTTAATATTCAATTAAATACAATAAAAAGAACTCCCTGTTACAAAGAAGCTTTTCACTGATGGACACCTCTGCGCCCTTTGCACCTCTGCAACCTTTCTCACCACTGAGACCTTTGAAGCTTCCTTTGAACATAATTACTACTATCAACTACACTTGTACTCGGAATACAAACTTTGTGATTACAAGAATATTATCAGCCCACAATAAAATAAGAGTGATGAAATATAAAGGCTGTAACAAAAGTTTCACCCACGAGATATACCAACATACCTTAATAAACTCCAATCCAAAACTTCCTTGATATCCTCCAAAACAAATCTTCCATAATTTTAAAAACATTCCAACTTACCAACGGAAAGAAATCAGCGATAATAGATCATGCAATACCCATAACTAATGCATGTCAATTATAATATAATAACCCATAATCTATGCATAATTAATAATATAATAACACACCATGAACCATGCACATTTAAATTAGTCATCAATCAAAACATCATAAATTCAAAAACCAATATTCTCTCCCTTTTTGATGATGACAATTTATGCACCAACATGCTCCCCCTAAGTATATGGTTCCCCTAAATTTATGCATATTAAGGAGCAAAAGAAAATTACTTTATCCAAATATCCATCACTGCATATTCCAGCATAATATAGTATCTCAATATCAAAATGAATACCAATTCAAACCAAGTTAAATATACCCAAATATCTCTCCCCCTTTGTCATTATCAAAAAGAAATAAATCATCAAGTTATATCTCTGGTATAAGAGCTTTCTGAGTCTGAATGTTATATGCTTGTGTTGCTCTTCTTAAGTTTGTACTTCCAATGCCGTGCAGGATTTATAGAGAAAGGAACAAACGGCTAGAAGAAAATAGTTAGCATTAATCATCGAATAAAGATATGATTACTTAATTTAAGGAGCTAACAAAGGATATCAAATCAGATAAGATTTACATGCTTGAAATAAAATATCAAATTCAAAAATACAAACAAACTTCCTTAATTAAATTATCACCCACAAGATATACCAACATACCTTAATAAACTCCAATCCAAAACTTCCTTGATATCCTCCAAAACAAATCTTCCATAATTTTAAAAACATTCCAACTTACCAACGGAAAGAAATCAGCGATAATAGATCATGCAATATCCATAACTAATGCATGTCAATTATAATATAATAACCCATAATCTATGCATATTTAATAATATAATAACACACCATGAACCATGTACACTTAAATTAGTCATCAATCAAAACATCATAAATTTAAAAACCAACATCAAAATCTAACAGTTTTCATGCATCACATAGCACATAATAATATGCTCAACATATATATCATAATAATTAAAGTAACATGTCATACATGCTTTTAATTCACATAACAAATATAAAAATTGAGTTCCTTACTCAATCATCATTATTTAACCAAAACACTGTAGTCATAGATTGACTTTAACATTTCATGATACAACATATATAATATATTATGCTTGCTTATAACACATATCACATGTCATGCAATTTAAAACAGTTCATCAAGTCCACATAGAAAATAGGAACCGAAAGACTTGCCTTGATCGTTGTTTACCAATAACAGTTTAACAGCTTACAGATATCTGCACTTCACGTGCCCTACACAATTATATAATCATTCACATTAACTATTAGTCACATAACAACACATAGTAATTGTAATGCAAACTCTACTCCACATCTCATAATCTTTCCTATTAATTAGCACACAATGTTCAATTAGATTGTGTTAACTTTCAACTTATATCTCACTGTATTTCATATTCGCAGTTCATTCAAGTGATTAAGTCTTGCTAGGACTACTTATTGGTTTTATATTAAATCCATTTCATATCTTATAATATTCATTTCATTTGAATTGAAACAGTTTTTATGTTCATTAACACTTGGCACGATGTTTCGACGTTCATTCGTCACACGCCCGATTTGCATCTTTTGTGTATGCTTACTATGCTTCTATAACTCATCTAATACATCATATATTAATGTTAAGTATCATTATAATTACTAATATTCATATTTTATAACTTAGAACATCATCTTTTATCGTCAGGAGCATTACTCATGCATATGTGCATGCCCGATGCCCCCCGATTGGCCCCAAAAACACAACTGTCCTAAAGATGACCATTTTGACTACTGCTACTGACCTCAAATTGAAAAACTTAAAGAATTAAAGTTGTAGGTCTACTCGTCCTCGTTCCGGATCATCTTAAATTACCTCAATCGGAGTTCGTATGAGAAAGCTATGGCCATTTTACTACAGGTGGCCAAAATTGTCCAACTCAGACTTCTGTCCCCGCACCGTGGCGCGAGAACTAGGCTAACCAGTGGCACCGCAGTGCGAGATTGGCGCTGGGGCACGAATTTCAGCGCTGGGGGTGTGAATTTCTAGCTCTGGGGCGCGAATTTTGGCGCTGTGGCTCGAATTTCAGCGCTCGGGCTCTATTTTTGGCGCTGGGGCGCCAAAAACTAACAAAACTGAGCACGAAGACCATTTTTGATCTATTTAAGAAATTTTAGCAACTAATTACATACATATAACTGATGTAATTTACACATAACCTCATCAAGCATACATATATTAACTTAGCACAACTTAAACAACTATTTGAGAGAAGTTAAATCCTTGAAAGTATTGTTTTAAAAACCCAAAACTCCATTGTTTATATTCTTGACACAGTGAACACTGTAACCAAAATTATAAACCCAATTGATTCCTTGAGACTACAATTCTCTGAATTTCATAACAAATCAATATACTCAACGTTCAATTTCATTATTAGCATACCATCACATACTAATTTTGTTATCATACAAAACATACGTTCATTCATGTTTTCACTGTAAAACCAAATTCTTTTCTTTCATACATAAATTAGCATACAATCTTTTCTATATACTAAAGATACAATCATATATATATATATATATATATATATATATATATATATATATATATATATATAGTATAACAACCACAATTATACATACACATGACTCTCTAACCAATTATACAGACATGGTTTTACAGAAAGTTTGGTAAAAGCATTATACAGAGAACGTAAAACATAACAACACAAGTAAAGCTTATTAACGCATATACGAAATTATAACCTAAAGGTTATGGAAAAATACCTTTTGATGCTTGGTTAATCCTTGTTAATCACAACAAATAGTTTGAAGAACTTAGAATTTCTCTTATAGCTTCTCCTACTCAGACTCTCTCTCAAATTCTCTTTGAACTTCTTTCTTTTCTTTCTTAGGTTCAGTCTTAGACTAGGCTACTAACAATAAGCGTAAACCCAAAAACTGATAAAAGTATACACTTAATAAAACTGATTTTGGCAATAATAAGCCTACTTATTATATCAGTTATAAAGTTATAACGTATAGGTTATAAAAATATTATTTGTATTTTATTTATTTAATTTATATTATTAATAAATCAAATTTAAAAATCCAAAAGCCATAAGGCTCCGTTTGGCAAAACTTTTTAAAAATAAAGACTTTATATATTTAAGCCTTGTTTCGCAAAATAAATTAAAACTACTTTAATTTATTTTAATAACCACTTATAATATAATACTTTATTTAATAAATTAAATAAAATATTATAATAATTCATTTAATCAATATAAACTCTCTAATTTAATTATTAAATTAAACTAGAGCATTATCCCATAATTATTAATTTCCTTAACTCGTTAATTATTTATTAAATAAATAATTAACCAAATCAAATCAAATCAATTAAACAAATATTTATTCAACGATAAACACCTCCATTAAATATTTATATAATTCAATAAATATTTAATTATTATAATCAAAAATCTGGATTGTTACATGCAAGAGCAAACAGGAACACATTTGAGATTGAGTATGACGTATCATCTACAGACGGATGGACAAAGTGAACGGACAATTCAAATGCTAGAAGATATGTTAAGATCTTGCGTTTTGGATTTTAAAGGGAGTTGGAACGAACATCTACCTTTGGTGGAATTCGCTTACAATAATAGTTTTCACACTAGTATAGGCATGCCGCCTTACGAAGCGTTGTATGGGATGATGTAACGCCTGAGAAAATAGGATTTTTATGACAATTAAATTTTTATTTGATTATGTGAATTAAATGAATTTAATTAATTTATTTTGTGAGTAAGCTATGTGAAGGTCATTCTATGACCTAGATTGTGCTTATATGGTTAGTAATCTAGCTATGTGCTAGAATTTATTGTTTAGAATTTTTGAGACGAAAATAAATGATTTTTGAGAAATTTTCGTAAAAACACTATTCATCCGTTTCTGTTCGGGGAATTATTTTGAAATTCTGAGAAACGCGTAATGATAGAATATCGAGATAAGATGAAATATGTGATAATATTTCATTTATGGCAAATGAAGTTTTCACCTGCGGACTTAAAACCTAAGGGTTGAGTATATTGATTTACGAGAAGGAAATGATATACGTAGAAGGAATTGAGTTATGGTTAAAGTGTATGTTATACAAGTTTGATACTATTTAGTATCTATGTATAATACGATGAGTTAATACGAAGTACAATACGATTATTGTATGGGTATTATACGGAAGGAATACGTGAATTGTACGTATAGAATACGATTTGTATTATAGAATTAAGTTAAGACTTAAGGTTAATTCATTTGAGTTGGGTTATGTTTAGTCCAACCACTTGAAGGAGTAAGCCTAAGGGATTAATGGGTTAAGCCCAAGTCAAGGCCCAATAGTAGATTGGTTAAGCCCAATGCAAGAAAACCGAACCGTGGATCGAACCGGTGGGTCACCGAATGGGTAAAACCCATGGGACAACCCATGGGAATGACCAATGGGCATGGTGGGCCGGCCACTTGGTGTGCAAGGAAAGCATATCACTTGGTCACCAAGTATTTTACTTGGTGACAAAGTGTTGAATAGTAAGGAGGTGGTGGTGTAATGCCTATTTTGCCCTCCATTTCATTTGTCTATAAATAGAAAGTTAGAGTTGGCCATTTGATGTTTTTCCAAGACTCAACCAACATATTTGAGAGAGAAAGAGAGCTAGAGTTAAACCATTCTTCTACCTTGAAGCTTTTTCATTAGAAGTTCATCAAAAACACAAAGATTGAGTAAGGTAATATTCCTTAACATTAGTTCCATCTCTTTTGGTTTTCTTTTATTATGGAGAATCATAAATGGGTGGCGTATGGCTTGTATGGTGGAATAAGAGTGACTTACCATAGATTCAATCTCTAGAAGTCATGTAATAATAGAAATCATAAGGTTTGATATAGTTTTAAACCATGAAAATATTGATTGTTGATAAACAATTGAACTCCATCAATACATTAATATGTGCATCTTGTTTGGTTAGGATGTAGATATGAAATCCATGGAGTATTCCATGTGATTTGGCTTAGAGAACATTAGTGACGAAGTTATGACGAATTTCACGGAAATAGACGTTAAACGTCGAAAACGTTGAAATTCAGGATTATTAGATGAAAGTTTCCATGAGACTTGAAAACATTGGTTTCCAATGTCAACACATGAGATAGGGTAATTAAGAGTTGTGGGTTCGAGAATCATCATATTCTGACTTAAAACGAAGAAAACGAGCATTGAACGCTCATTAACGTTTACGAACGCTTAGAAAAAGAACTCAATAGGGAATTTTGAGTTAACGGACTCGAGAGTGTTTAATTCTTAAATGAATACGTAGAGTATGTCATTTATGACGTGTAGGCTTTTGAACGGACCAAATCGAACTTATAACGAAGAAGTTATGGCTCCGAGAATCTCACCAAATTTTTTATCTGTTGAAATTTTCTGGTGATGAGGTCTGGCGCCGCGGCGCCAGATCGTGTGTTAAATGCCGCGCTGCAGCTCTGGCACAGTGTCAGTGGCTACTTGAAAGTGGCGCCGCAGCGCCGCTGATAGAAGGAAGTCTCGCGTCGCAGCGCCAAGACCGGGACTTAGGTACTGGAAACTGGCGCCGCAGCACCAGTCTTGTATAGGAAGGTCACGCCGCGACGCCAACTCAGGGGTTTGATTAGAAAAACTTAAGTTTTAAACTTCAGTTGTTCCGAGACCTACATGAGTTGAGTTTATATACTCAATAAATGTAGTAAGCCTAATCCTATACTACCTATACTTATGTATATGGTATTGAACTTAGGGATTGAATGCATGTTAATAAGTTATGAATGATGAACAAAGTTGGTACCTTATCAACAATGTTAGAATCCGATTGATAACGTAAGTTGATTAATAAACTGGGATGAAGGGTAATAAGTCAAGTTGACTTTACTAATGATATTAAGTTAACAAAGACATAGAAGAGAAAGAAGTTGGCAGGAACAATGTGAACAATTGTTTGATAGCTAATTACTATCATATAGATTCTGTAAAGGTTGTGGTCAGTCGATTAAGTTATTTGAAGGCGCTGAAAGGCAAGTTTCTTAACGCTTGTTTGACTTTCAAGTTAGCCAAGTTTTATGTGATTCATTGTATTGAATTGCATGACTGATTTTAAAGAAAGGGTCGATGCCAGATTTAATTTGGCTAGACTACTCGTAAGATATAGATTGATTGATATTCATATCTTTCTATACAGAAATGTTAACGCTATCCTATGCCAAGAAATTGGTACGGACGTGAAGGTAAGGTTTGTCTATGAAAAAACAAAAGTATTTTTCATCGATATTTCGATGGGCACGCGAGTTTTCCAAAATGTTAAACGTAAATACGTTTAACAAATGAATGTTGATCAACATAGAGTACTATAGGCTGATCACCTAGAAGTGCTCGTAAGTAATACGGATGTACATCCTTAGTGCTGTGATATCCTTTTCAAGTATGAAAAATGAAAGCTACTGTTCATGGTCTATCGACCGGTTTAAAATTCCTAATCTACTTTATACATTGGGAATTGATGATATAAAATGTTAAAGTATTACTGTTTCATAATACTTCATAACTATTTGTTCAGTTATATAGGAATTGTTATATAATTCACGAATGTGGTATTACTGTTATCCTTTGTTAAACTCGCTGAGCTGTTATGCTCACTTCTTGCGTGAATTATATAATTGCAGTTAAGGACGAACGTACTGAGAAAACTAAGAGAGATAAGGGCAACGCTAAGATGGATACTTAACCATCGTGTAATAGACTAGTATGTTTGTATGTATTATACATTATGAACAACGAATGATGTAATCGGTTTATGAACCTGGGAAGGATTATACTTTGGTTGTAATAAGAAGATAGTAATTACATTAATTTTGTTGTATTTCAATGAAATGGTTGTATGAATGTTAGTACAGTGGAGCACCATATGTCGGGTTGGAAGATAGCCGAATTTGGGGGCGTCACAGAGGAAGTGCAGAACACCACTTTGCTGGGATGAAGTATATGAACGTCGAATGTTGGGACCTGAGATGGTTCAACAAATGGCAGACATGGTTAAGCTGATAAGAACCTGATTGTTAGCGGCTCAAGATAGACAAAGGAAGTATGTAGATCTTCATCGAGAGAAGAGGGAGTTTGAAGTAGGTTCATATATATTTCTGAAAGTATCACTCTGGAAAGAGAAGATACGTTTTGGGAAGAAAGGGAAGTAAAGTCAAAGGTTTGTAGGACCTTTCAAAATTTTAAGAAGGGCAGGAGAGGTAGCTTATGAAGTAGCTTCACCTCCAGAAATGGAAAGAATACACAATGTGTTTCACGTGTCAGTATTACATCCTTATAAACCGGACTACAAGCACATAATAGAATATGAATCTATTCAAGTAGAAAAAGACTTAACGTATGAAGAACTTTCGATTCAGATTGTTGATAGGAACGAACAAGTCTTGAGAAATAAGATAATACCTTCCATAAAGGTAATTTGGAGTAACCACGATGTTGAAGAAACAACGTGGGAGCTCGAAAGTAAAATGAAGGAAATGTTTCCTCATTTGTTTATGTAAGTATAGCGAGATTTTGGGGACAGAATCCTTATAAGGAGGGAAGAATGTAACGCCCGAGAATTTTGGATTTTTAATGAATTAAATTTTTATTTGATTACGTGAATTAAATGAATTTAATGGACGTATTATGTGAGTAAGATATTCGAAGGTCATTCTATGACCTAGATTATGTGGATGTGGTTAGTATTCTGGCTATGTGATAGGATTAATTGTTTTGATTTATCAAGACGAAAATGAAGGTTTTCTGAGAATTTTTCTGTAAAAGCACTATTCATCCAATTTCGTTCGGAGCTTAGGTTTGAAATTTTGAGAAATACGTAATGATAGAATATGAAGACGAGATGGAATATTTAATAATATTTCATTAATGGAAAACGAAGTTTTCGCCTGCGGACTTAAAACCTAATGGTTTGTGAAAGAGATTTCCGAAAGGGAAATGTAATGCGTATACTCATTTCGGTTATTTTACGTATGAGATACGAGTATTATACTAGTTCGAATAGGAGTATGGTATGAAGAATAGTACGACGTATAATACAAAGATTTAATACGAATATCGTATGAGTATTATACGAAGAGAATACGTAAATTATACGTATAGAATACGATTGGTGTAATGGCATTAGAGTTTAGGACTTAGTATAATCCAATTGGGTTTGGATTATACCAAGCCCAAGTAATTGAGTAAGCAAGCCCAATGAAATATGTAATCAAGCCCAAGTCAAGGCCCAATATTAATTAATGACAAGCTCAATCCAAGAAGTTAAACCTCGGGTCGAACCGGTGGGTCACGGGATGGGTAAAACCCATGGGGCAACCCATGGGATGATCCATGAAGGAGGTGGACCAGCCACTTGGCCACCAAGTAAAGTGATTACTTGGTGGCTAAGTTGAAGAGGAGGTGGGAATAGTAAGGAGGTGGCCTTTTTGACCATTTTGGCCTCCATTTGGAAATCCTATAAATACAAAGCTAGAGTTGGACTTTTAGTGTTTTACAAACATTGTCTAATACATATTGAGAGAGAGAAAGAGCTAGGAATACCTAATCAACTTACTTCCAAGCAAACCATAAGACGTTTATCAAGAACGTGAAGAACGACAAAGGTAATATCCCGTAAACATTAATCTTCATCTTTTTCAATTTCTTTCTTGTAGAGAATCGTAGATTGGTGGAGCATGTTTAGTGAGGAGGAATAAGGATGACTATTAATAATGAAAACATTGATAGGTCATGATCGAATGAAAAATCGTAAGTGTTTACGTAAGTTAAAAATCGAAGAAAGTCATGAACGTGAACTTAGTTATGATAGGACGATTTGAAAACCATTATAGCTAAGGTATATGCATATTGATTGATTAGGATGTAGATGATGAATCAATGGAGTGTTCCATTTGATTTGGCTTATAGAACACGAGTAACGAAGTTATGGCAAATTTTGCGGAAATAGATGTTAAACGTCGAAAACGTAGAAATCTCGGATTAAGGGTCAAAAGTTGCCGTGTGACATGAAAACGTTGGTTTCCAATGTCAACACATGAGATAAGGTATTTAAGAGTCATGGACGCAAGAATCGTCGAATTCTGACTTATAACGAAGAAAAAGAGTATTGAACGGTCGAAAACGATAAACGAACGCTCAAAAATGAACTAAAAGGTGAATTCCGAGTTAACGGATTCGAAAGTGTGAAATTCTTATATGAACACTTAGAGGATGTAATTTGTGAGTTATGGGCTTTGGAATGAGCCAATTCAGATGTAAAACGAACAAATTATGAAGTCGAGAGTTTCGCTAAGAAAACCAACTATTTTGGCCAACTGGTGCACAGGGGCGGCGCCGCAGCGCCAAACCCAGCACAAAAGGGCTGCGCCACAGCGCCAGATTCAGCTGTGTCTTCTGTTAACTGGCGCCGCAGCGCCGACTGTGTACTAGGGATGCCACGCCGCAGCGCCGGCAGTGTAAAAAAATTGTCTAAGTTAGATTTTAGTTTCAATTTAAGGTAAACTAATATTAAGACAATGAAGGTACTTAATGTACATAATAAAGCTAACCTTAAATCACTAATGAAGTGATAACGTTAGAACATTTAGTATGGTTTAATAAGAATTAAACGAAGAATGCAAGGACGTAATAAGTGAACCGTGAATAATGTTGAAACGTTGGTACTTCACAAATAATGATCGAATGTCTGTTAATAATGTAATAACGTTAACGAGCCGTAACGAAGCATAGAAAGACAAATTGGCTTTATTAACGAAATAAATTCAAGTAAGACATAGAAGAGAAAGAAGTTGGTTAGAACAAATAAAGTTAGTTTGTTTGATAGCTAATTACAGTGTGCTATGTGAATATATTATGTAGATCCTGTAAAGGCTGAGAACTGATTGAATAGTATATTCGAAGACGCTTGAAGGCAAGTCTTTCTTAACACTTGTCTAACCTCCGAGTTAGTCAAGTTTTCTATGATTCATGTTACAAGATGCATGAATAGTTTTAAAGAAATAGTCGATGCCTGTTTTAACTCGGCTAGACTAGTATTAAAGAATTGGTTGATTTGTTTACAAGTCTTTCAATATAGAACTGTTAACGCTATCCTATGCCAAGTATTTGGTACGGATGAGAAGGTAAGTTTGTCTATGAACAAACAAAATTATTTTCATCGATTATTTGATGGGCACGTGAGGTTGCCAAATGTTAATCGTAAATACGTTTAACGGAAGAATGTTGATTAACATAGAGTACAATAGGCTGATCACCTAGAAGTGCCGGATGTCCTTTTCAAGTGTAAAAACGGAAAGAGTATGTTCACGGTCTTTTGACCGGTTCAGAATTCCTAAGCTATTATATATACTTTGGAATCATTGTTATGAAGTGAGAAGTACTAGTCAAATGTTTCATAGTGCTTCGTAGATAATTTTTCAAGTTATGGAAGATAAGCATATAATTTTAAATGTGATATTCATATGACCCTGTGTTAGACTTGCTGAGCTAGTTATGCTCACTCTTGCTTGAACCATATAATTGCAGCTAAAGTCGAACAAACTGAGAGTTCTAAGAGAAATAAGGGCAAGGCTAAGATGGATAGTTGATTATCTTGTAATGGACTAGAGTATTTGTATGTAATATACTTATAAATAACAAAGAATGTATTCGATTTATGAACCTGAGAAAGGATTTATTACTATTGTAATAAGAATATAGTAAGTACACTCATTTTATTGTTATCTCAATGGAATGAATGTATGAATTGTAGTATTATGTAGCACCATCTGTTGAGTTAGAAGATACCCAGATTTGGAGGCGTCAATGTTTTCGATGGAGTATATTCCCAATTTGCATTCTAAAGTTACGGACTCGAAAATGACCAAATTCTGACTTAGAACGAAGAAACGTTTTCGTAATACTGAACTAATCAGTGAATTCCAAGTTAAAAGACTCAAAAATGAAATATTTTCTAATGGAATCATAGAGCATGTGATTTGTGAGCTAACGACTTTTGAACGAGCTAATTCGGACTTATAACGAAGAAGTTATGAGCCCGGGAATCTCACAAAGAAAATTTATCTGTCAAAAATTTTCTGAGGCAGGCCTGGCGTTACAGTGCGACCCATGGAGGAAAAGTCGGCACCGCAGTGCAAGGCCAGACCCCAACCTACTGACGAGTGGCGCTGCAGCGCGGCCACCATATATTACTTTTGCGTCGCAGCACCGAGAGTAACCATTATCCAATAACAGTGGCGCCGCAGCGCGGTTGTTAGAGAAGGGACTCGCGCCGCAGCGCCAAGTCTGGGGAAAGGGTACTGAAGAATCGCGCCGCAGCGCGAGCTCTATATAGAAAGCTGGCGCTACAGCGCCAACACTAGGAAAGACCCAGAAAAGAATGCTCATGTATGTAAAGTAAATGGAAGCTAGTTAACTATGAATTGTATACTTAGTTGACTTGAAATGACATCCTTAAGGATGATTATGACCTTATGATTTCAACTAAATGTTGATGAATGATTACATCAACCTAAATACAATGTAATACGATAAATCGTAACAAATATTAAGAAATCTAAGGCATGATTAGATTGAGAAGAATGGTAATATATAGTAGTGACCTTACTTGATTATATATGACCTAATGTGGTGTGTTATGTGATCATGCATTGTAGAATCCTTAAAGAATCAAAGGAAAAGTATAAGTACTATAGAAGACGCTGAAGGCAAGTATTCTGACCCTTGTCTAAATTCTTTGGACAAGCTTTGTAATTCATGTACCTTACGCATGAATTGACGTATAATGAAGTCAAAGCCAATTCCTTCGGCTAAACTTAAGATGTGTTATGGATTTCTTATAATCTATCGAGCTATTGTCAATGTTGTTAAGTTTTGCCAAACTATTTTGGTATGGATTTCAAAGAAAGACTGAGTATGTATAAACAAATGTTTTGTCGTCAAACGACAGGCACATGAGGTTGCCAAACCTTAAACGTACGTACATTTAAAGAAAGTAGTGTTGTACAACATAGAGTACTATAGGCTGATCACCTAGATGTGCTCGTAAGATATGCTGGACTTACGGACTTGGTGTCGGATTGTCATTTTCAAAGAAAGAATGAAATGCTCAAGGTCTTGGACTGAGATTTATGTTTAATGAATGTTGTTCATTGTGAAATGTTTTAAGAAAAGAGAAGTGCTATTTTAAATTATCGATAGTACTTCAAAACTATTATTTTAGTTATTGAAGATACACGATTTATATGATTCAAGCATATTGTTTAAATGAAATTGTCATACTCATTGAGCTAGTTATGCTCACTCTTTCTTGAACTATATGAATGCAGCTAAGACCAAACAGACTGAAGGTTTCGGTAAATATAAAGGGGCCAAGGCAAACCAATAGGTTGCCTTTATAATAGTATAGGATGAATGTTGTTATTATTTGATATTATGACAAGAAGAAATGTAATAGTTATAAAGAGCCTGGGAATTGGAATATTGTTTTGGAATATATATAAGACATTTTCACTCTTTTGATGTACTTCAATTGAATGAATGTGTGAACTATAGCACCATGTAGCACCATATGTCAGGTTAGAAGATACCCGAATTTGGGGGCATCACAGTAGAAGTCTCGGATTAGTAGTCGAAAGTTGACGTGTAACTTAGAAACTTTGGTTTTCGAGGGCATAACATAGTATAACATATTTGAGAGTCGTGGACTCAAGAATCGTCGAATTCTGACTTAGAACGAAGAAACAAGCTATTGAACGCTCACATACGTAAAACGAATGCGTAATAGGATGTTGAATAGTGAATTCAACATTAATGGATTTAAAAACTATATTTATCTGAATGAAATCGAAGTACATGAGATATGTGAGATAATGGCTTTTGAACGAGTCAATTCCGACTTATAACGACCAAGTTAGGAGTCCGGGAAGAATCGAATTGAGAAAAAAAAAACTTAGAAATCCAAGGCTCAGGGTCAGTGCCGCAGCGCCACCCGAAGCTATAAGTCTCACGCTGCAGCGCCGGATAGAGGGAATAGACAATGCAGAGTCGCATCATAGCGCCACTCGTAAGCCGAAGTCTCACGCCGCGGTGCCGAGACCGAGTATTAGCTACTGTTAGTTGACACCGCAGCGCCAATGGTAAAGCTGAGGACGGCGCCGCAGCACCGAGGTAGGGGAAAAGATGGACTTAGTGGTTTTTGAACCCAAATGTTGCAAGAACATTATTGGGCAAGTGGATATAATTAATATGCATGTTAAAGACCAATCATATGTCACGTGTATGGTGATGACTTTAGGAATTCAGTGTTATTTAACTAGTAATTAAACGATGAATGTAAAGTGTAAGAAAGTAAACTGTAATCAATTACTATGGTACTTAACCAAGGGTTATAAAATGTCGGTTTAGTAACGTAAGGACGTGAATAAGCCGTAAAGAAGGATAAGTAACTGTAAACAAGTTTTATTAAAGAAATAAATTTTGGTTAAGTTATAGAAGAGAAAGAAGTTGGTAAAAATAATGTGATTAGATTGTTTGGTAGCTAATTACAGTGAGCTATATGAATATATCATTTAGATATTGTAAAGACTGAGAACTGTTGAATATTAATTTGAAGACACTTGAAGGCAAGTTTTCTTAAAGCTTGTCTAACCTTCGTGTTAGCCAAGTTTTCTATGATTCATGATATGAGATGCATGAAATGTTTTACAAAAGGGCTCGGCTAGACTAATCTTAAGAGTTGATTGATTTATTTACAAGTCTTTCAATATTGAATTGATAACACTATCCTGCGCCAATTGTTTGGTATGGATTCAAAGGTAAGCCTGAGTATGAATAAACAAATGTATTTTATATCGATTATTCGATGGGCACGTGAGGTTGCCAAATGTTAAATGTAAATATGTTTAACGGATGAATGTTGATCAATGTGACGGCCCCAAAATAGGTATACATCACCCATCTTGGGTCGCCAAATAAATGATATAGAATTCAAATACAACTTAATTATATAATTGTCGTGTAACATACGACAAAACATAAGCTGAGAGTTTTAAAACGAATATTGTCTTCTAGACAATATCCACACTCAATGGAGTCCTCATTACAATTATTATCACACTATTTTACAGAATAGTGAGGACTACTAATGCACCATCTCGGACCATTACTCCGTTCCCCGACTAGTCCCAGCTATGTTATCATTTCTTAAAAAGAACAATGAAAGCAAAAGGGTGAGCTCAACTAGCCCAGTAAGAAATACTATGACTAAGATAATGTAAAATAAGTTATTGTTAGCCTTCAACAATGTTAAACTGATAGAATATAATAGACAACAAGTTTAACTGCAGCGGAACAAGCAATCCATTAGAAGAGTCAAGTAGAGGATGATATCTACTATCTTCTATGATTTAAAAAGTTTTTCATCAACTTTATCGCTGAGACTCAACTTAATAAATAAACCACATCATCGAATCATCCCTGCACTACGGGCCAAGGATATTCATGTAATCCTCAATGGTCATGATTATACTGAATAATCCCTGGTCATAATCATACTAATCAACAGTCCATCTATGCACGTAAGCCAAAGATGACGTTCATAACAATATAAACATGAGGATGATGAAAATGATATAAGTATTCAATTAAATGAAAGCAAATGATAAATTTTAAAGATTTATAATTTAAATTATCTAGAATTCAATAATGTCCAAATTGTTAACATGATACTGCTTTGTTGAGTAAAATTCAAGAATAATATCCATGTATTAAAAATATTTTAACAGAAAAGAAATCATTTTTTCGGGTGAATAGTTATCCGTGAATAGTACACCAGGTGAAAATATTATTATTTAATAAGAAAGTTCAGATCAATATTCCAATGAAACGATACTAGATGAAACACAAAACTCAAGGATATTCTACTAATTTCAAGGATTATAGAAGCAATACTTACCATAGTAAGTTTAGATTTAAGAATATGAAAACAATTAACATACAAAAACTGCAAATGGATTTTCACCTGTCATACGGTACGTAATCCGCGTAGACAGGTTATTCCGACATATTAAAGGATGAATACGAAAAATAGTATTCCTTATAAATACGAAAGAAATAATACCCCTTACCTTAGTAGAAGACTGGATACTGCAATAGTGAAGTAGCAGAATACTTTTCTTCTTGCTCTCTATAGTTTCTCTCTTTATAGTGTCTCTTGTGAATCTCAGTGAATTGGTGAGAATGAAAGAAGAATTAAGTTTCTATTTATAGGAGAATGGACTAAATAGTAACTTATTCACGAACGGTCCAGATTGATTTACTATTAGAATGGACGGTCCATATTGATTACTATTAAAATCACAATCGACGGTCCAGATTGATTTACTTTTAAAACCACCACTGACGGTCCAGATTGATTACTTTAAAAACCACCATCAACGGTCCAGATTGATTTACTATTAAAACTACCACCGACAGTTCATATTGATTTACTATTAAAACCACCACCGATAGTCCAGATTGATTTATTATTAAAACCACCATCAATGGTCCAGATTAATTTACTATTAAAACCACCACCAATAGTCCAGATTCATTTAACTTATTACACTTTGGTACCCCTAAAGTTTTCCAAGTTTGCATTATTCTCCTCTAACTTTTGTAATTCACTTATCTTCAATAAACACATTCTTAATACTTCAACAATTATTCATCATTAATATTATAACTCACAATATTTAACAACCAGATCATTCCCATGAAAGAAGGGGCTTTCCAATAAGGATTTTTCCCTATTGGCGCTCAATTAGGTGACCAAACCTCTCCTCGACAGAACTTTCTAGACATTGTCAATATTACAAATAATAATATGAATAAATTTGTTGTCTCAATTATTGATTTAATAATATAAAATATTATGCAGATGATAATGTAACAATAATTGAATCAAATAACGTGAGATACTATGCAACAATTACTGTAACAATAATGAGTAAACTGAGAGGCTTCTTACGTAAGCATCAAAAATCAATACCTTGTGCTACTATGCAACCACGCGTATTACTGTATTTTTACCACTGAGTATCTCAACAGTTTAACGGTAAAACTTTCGTCGTTATTTTTATGAAAAGATATTTCTATCGTTTTCTAACTACGATAATTTTTCCGTTGTGGGGTCCACCAATGATTGTACCGTCGTACGAATATTTCCTGTTAAAACGAATATTCCCCGGCTAATCGAATATTCTCCAACATAACGAATATTTTATATCAACTTGCTTACTTTGCAAAATTTTCAAAAATCACCCTTAACTTTAACCTTTTATCATTTTAACAATTTATTAAATAGAATAATAATTATAAGAACAATGGATACTTTCATTTCATATAATTCGAGGTCTTACAACCTCCCATTCTTGTAAATTTTCGTCCTCGAAATTGGTGTACTTACCTGGTATGACGAAGAGGTGATGATACTTTGATTTCATTTCAAATTTTAACTCCCAGGTCATTTCCTCTACATCGTTGTTTCTCCACAAAATTTTGACTTGAGGTATAATCTTGGAGCGTAGAATATATTCCTTCTTATCCAAGATTTTAACAGGTACCTCTTCATACGTTAAATATTCCGCTATTTCGTCCGGTTCTAACTCAATAATGTGGTTCGGGTCTTCCACATATTTACGTAACATAGATATGTGAAAAACGTTACGAACACGAGACATACTTGGTAGTAAGGCGAGTCTATAAGCCACAGTTCCTACTCGAACTAAGATTTTGAATGGCCCAATGAATCGAGGATTGAGCTTTCCTCTCTTTCCAAATCTCGTAACTCCCTTCCATGGAGCAACACGTAACAACACATGTTCTCCAACATTGAATTCCACGTCCTTCCTGTAACGGCTCCAAAATTCATACAATTTAATTCTCGACTTCGGTCGTTAATAATACATTAAACCTTTAATTTTAGATCATTAAACGATAATACAACCATTGAAATTTATGAAATAATTAAAATTTTTCTATTACAAACTATCATCGTTCCCAAAACCTTCAACCTTTACATCTAAATATCTCAAAATCATTTTAATACTACAATAGTTTACATTTGCAAAACAATACTATAATTACAACATTAATACATTTACCGAAATATTAGACATGGTTTATAAGAATAACAACTTAGCTAGGATATTAAATCTTCATATATCACTTTTGATCCATAACAATCAAGTAGCACATAGCGTTACCTTCAATTCTTGAATTTGCTAAAAAATGGTTATTTGCAAGAATGAGCTCGACAGCTCAGCAAAATCTAACAGTTTCATGCATTACATAATACATAATAACATGCTCAACATACAAGAATAATCATAAACAAACATAGCATACATGTTGTAGTTCACATAATAACTATAAAGATTGAGTTCATTACTCAATCAACATTCATAGTTCAATCATCATAGTCATAGATTGACTTTCACATTTCATACTTTTGACATATATAATACATCATACACTAAAATTTTAAAGCAGATCATCATCAAGTTCACATAGAAAAAAGGAACTGAAAGACTTGCCTTTACCGGCATTTTACCAACACGCCAACACTTCGCGTCCTTGCACAACCTACACTATATGTGAGATTGATAATAAATAAAATCAATAATCAATCTCATGGTCAAATTTATTCTAAGACCTTAATTTATCTTATTATCCTTTATAATATCTTTATACACATCTAACTGTGTTTTATATGCAACTCAATTTTATTTTCATTTTCATCACCACACATGCTAGACTATCTCACTTGTAGTTTAATGTGCGTATATCACACCATTTTATTTTACCAATTTGGTTTCAAAAATGCATATTTAACACATTGTTTACACGTTTAATTTTCCTTCATAAATCAAAAATTACCCTTTTCGATTTCTTTCCATTATTATTCTTGTATTATCATCTTTTCATACTTAGATATCCAATATTAGACATTAGTTAGACACTTTGTATACCAATGTTTAGAAACACTATTACTTTTGGGCATTTTATCGAGCACGTTGTGTGCACACATTAACTTATCTCAACTCTTGATCTTAAATGGTTAATTATGCATAGAATATGATAACACATATCTATATTCATTACATATGTCAAAACATATTTTTAATCATCAAAATATACCATCACCCAAAATCTTAATTCAAACATAATTATAAAACTCATCTTCACAATTTCTTTAACAAAACGTTGCTTTCGTTTTTAACGTATCTCCTTCGTTACATGTCCGTTTGTGTTCCTTCTTATATATAATTAACCCTTACTCAGTGTACTACAACCTCATCTAGGCCTTAAAGTCAGTCCCTTATCCATCTAAACCAGATTATGCAATTCATCAACTAGTGTAGAAAATTTCTTTTTCTGGACATCCTTACTAAACAATTTATTTCGGACATGATCCGTTCCATAAAATGGCTCAATCGCGCGTGTCCAGCTAGTAAACTTCCATATCTACAACTTTGCAGTTTTAAGTTTCTTTAGATTCAAAACACACGAATTTATATGAATTTTTCAAAGTCAGAAACCGTAACAGTTTTGATTTTCTAGATAGATTATTTTCCCTTCGGACCAGCCTTACTAAAACAGACATTGCAAGAAATCTACAAAGAGTTTTCATGTGATTCCACTTTCAGAATATATCTTGCTTCCATATCTTCGATTTGATATAAGGCTCACTTTCTAACTCATTATACCCAAAGAGATGAATTTCACAAGATATCTCCACAATTACTCAAAACCTACGAATTTTGTTCTTCAAATTTTATTTCCATTTCATTTTCTTTCTTGAATCCTCTTGTTTGATTCTTGATAATCCAAGATTAAACCAATACAAACAAGATTAAGCGTGATCTATCACCCTAGAACATAAATCTACCCAAAAATCAAAGATTAAATAAGATTTTAGAAGTTACCTTCTTCTAGCTTTTTCTTCTTCTTCTTCTAGCTCATCTCAATTCCTCTATTTCTCTCTATCTCTCTCAATTTCTCAATACAACTTCTATATAACCATTATCCTACATTATAAAGAACATAAAAATAAAATTAAAACAAGAAATTTAGATTATAGCCTTATTAGTATGAATTTAAGAGAGAGATGAAGATGATGATGATGGGGCTTGTTTTGTCTTCTCAAAGCTTTCCCATCTTCTTCTTTTTCTTCTTCTTCTTCTTCTTCTCCTACAATTCTCTCTAACTCTCTTCTTCTTTCTTTTGTTTGTTTTCTAAAACTAACATACTAACTTGTAGAATATACATATAATATACAATACTAGTAATATATAATATATGTAAGTCCTAGTAATTATTAGATATACTAATTACTAGTTAATACATAGGTTACACCAACTTGAACTTGAAAATCCTAAGACCATGTTTGGCAAATACTCATTATTTTAATTAATCAATAGCTTAACATCAATCATTCTCATCAAATTGTCACATAATTATATTTACTTGTTAATTATAATTTCGTGTAACAATCATCACATAACTCATTAAATTTAATTATCTCAATTAAATTAGAACTATAACATAAAATTATTATATTAATTAAATTAAATACTAAATATTCATTTAATTAATCTACTACACTTAATTACATTACTCTATAATCAAAACAAATTTATTTATTTACTCAATAAATAATTCAATTAAATATTTATATATATTAAAATTAATATATAACATTCTCTTCACATCAATTCATATATTCTACAATATATGACATACACATACTCACACCCAACATATCTCATAAATAATACTTTTATTCATAAAATACTCATTTATAAATTCTAAAAATCTGGGATGTCACATCCTTCCCTCCTTTTAAGGATTCCGTCCTCGGAATCACCGAAACCCTACCTTACTCAGGTTTTCCTCAAATCTATTCATTGAATAACTTCAACACATTTCCTTAATATATGTTTTATATTTTCTACTCTCACCATTCTTGATAATAAATTCTTATAAGTTTTATTTCATAACATTTAGTTAGACTTAATTATATTTGAGTATTACATATTCTTTAACGCATTCATTATCTTTCTCTAAGGATCATTATCGTATTCTATATGATCAAACTCTCGGGACATTACATTCACCCATTCTTCTAAGAATTTCGTCCTCGAAATTTTTATTTATTAATCTTTATTCATTCAATCTATTAAAATAGATTTTTACGTTAATACTTTATTCAGTCATTGGGTTCTATAACCACTTCCTTTCCACAAAGATCTTTCTACAATTATTAACTTTTCTATTAAAAGTTTTACATTATTCTTTGATAACTCATCTCCTTCTCATATCAACACTTCTTTTCTCACTTATTCAATATATTCATCATTCAGTGTCGCATCCTATGACTTACTTCTTTCTAAGGAATATCATCCTTACCATATTCGCCTTTTAGAATAGCAAAAATCTTCCATAATTGCTCAATAATTAGGAAGTAGTATGAATAACTCAGGAATTTAAAAGATTTCAAATCATGCTGAGGGGTCAAAAGACCGTGAACTCTATTCTCAGTTTACTAGTGCTTCAAATCAATCCTTCACACTGCAAACCAGAGTGTTTAACAATCACAAAGACTGAAAACACCATCCTTACGTACACTAGGTGGCCAACCTATTGTACCACTACGTTGGGCCGCAACGTAGTGTTTTGTAACGACTATATGCATTACGCTCGGAACCATTGTCCCTGAAAATATGTCCCCTTATAGGGTTGTTCACCTCAGCTTTTCAACATCTGAATCCGCACCAAAATAATTTGGTTTGGCATAACTTTTCAATAAACGCTTAAATTTCATTAACATCTTTCAATATTCGTCTAGCTGAATCAAATAGCATAGACCTCTACAACAATTCGGACATCAACCGAAATATACATATACATACATAGATATGAATTCTCATATCTTAAAGAAATCTCAAAAATCTTTTTATGACGTCATGATACCGCACTGTATTTACAGTCCGTTGAGGATTTCGTCATTTGGTGATTTTATCATACTACATCATACCATAGTAGGCTGACGATCCTTAGATCACATCTAACACTAGGTAATACTGCATGGATGACTCCATCATTTTTATCATCTTTACACTAGGTTACATGATGTATTAATGATATAAAATATATTTTGATATATTGCAAATCATTTTTGTCTAGCCGAAACAATTAGCATAGACATACGAATAACAGTATTGTTGTTAAAACTCATTGGTTCCATCATTTGATCCCATGTTTTTCAAGAAAATAGAAGTGTAAACATCAGCACGAAGTCAATAAATTTCGAAAGTCTAGCATAGCAAGTAGATTTAGAGTACCTATGCTTCCACCATCAACTCCACTGATCCATTGCTTAATAGGTCTATCTATTCCTATCATCCTCAATACTCCATTTACACTTATCTATACCCAGCTCGTCAAACTTACCACACGTTATGAGTTCAGGAACTTGCCACAATCATATGAGTTTAAGAACTTATCCTAGTCAGACCATAGGCGTCCATTCGCTGAGGGGTTCAAAAACATACCATATAATTATGAGTCACAAACCTACCATAAGTATGAGTTTTAAGAACTCGCACTTAACCTTATAATATTCTTTAACTATACTCTACCTATCTGTTATACACATGAGAAAAGAATCACCTTCTCAATAGGCATATAACAAATAGCGCGACACAAACATTCCAATGATTATCAATGTGATAAACTAAGTGCAAGCACAAAACCCTCGCCCATACAAATGTTTATACAACTCGGCCATCACATGAGTCCTCAATTGAAATCTCACCTAACTCTATCTTACTTTTAACTTACTCTTTGTTTGATACGAATTCCTCGTATCACATTATCTATAACTCCTCATGAGTTATCTCGTACTATTTCATAGTACTCCATCTTAATAGCATTAAGCTATAATTATTCAAACATTATAGACCATCTTTCTTTTATAACTTAAACAGACCACGTCGTGATCTTATTCTATAATCATCTCCCTTAAAATTCTTTTCTTAACTCGTGATCGTTTTGTTTTACGATCCTCTTTCTTTCTCTTTTTCATCATTTACGACATTATTCGTTATCTTGGATTTTGGAGTTAGGAAACTCCCATTTCTTATCTTTATATCTCTTCAAGATTCTTCCTTGAATCTTCTTGTTTATATAACAATTCTTCCTTTAAGAATTTCTAACTTCATTTACATTTCTCAACATTTCATTCAAGTTCTACACTTTCATCATACGTATCCACTCTCTATACTCGGTGCACATCGAGTCTCTATCGGTTTCAATATGGTACGCTGAGTGGTTTCCCACAAACAACCAACAAACTAGGTTTTGAGTTGCTAGTTCGTATATACCTCCGCTCTATGAAGGAATCGTTTAGCCCAGATACCATACATCAACTACGAAAGAGTACAATTGCGCCACTTAGATATAACTCTCTATTCTTAACTTCTTTATCATTCTCTTTTTTATAGACATTGTCTATTTATTATTATCTTACATCCTTATTATTGGAGCTGGGTAAACCTACATTCATATTCCTTATAACTCTGCGAGATTCTTCTTTGAATCATTTTACGCAAGTTTTATCCCTTTGTTATACGTTTCTTGCATTACTTTTTATTGTTCAAACTCTAGTTGAGCTTATTCATTTCTTATCTTCACCTCTCTTCTCTAAGGTTATAGCCTAAGGTACTCTTTCCTAAGGTTTCTAACCTATCAGCTTTGATACCAACTGTAACGACCCCAAAATTCATATAATTTAATTCTCGACTTCGGTCGTTAATAATACATTCAACCTTTAATTTCACATCATTAAACGATAATACAACCATTGAAATTTACAAAATAATTAAAATTTTCTATTACAAACTATCCTCGTTCCCAAAACCTTCAACATTTACATCTAAATATCTCAAAATCATTTTAATACTACAATAGTTTGCATTCGCAAAACAATATTATAATTACAACATTAATACATTTACCGAAACATTAGACATGGTTTACAAGAATAACAACTTAGCTAGGATATTAAATCTTCATATATCACTTTTGATCCATAACAATCAAGTAGCACATAGCGTTACCTTCAATTCTTGAATCTGCAAGAATGGTTATTTGCAAGAATGAGCTCGACAGCTCAGCAAAATCTAACAGTTTTCATGCATCACGTAACACATAATAACATGCTCAACATATAAGAATAATCATAAACAAACATAGCATACATGTTGTAGTTTACATAACAACTATAAAGATTGAGTTCCTTACTCAATCACCATTCATAGTTCAATCATCATAGTCATAGATTGACTTTCACATTTCATACTTTTGACATATATAATACATCATACACTAAAATTTTAAAGCAGATCATCATCAAGTTCACATAACAAAAAGGAACTGAAAGACTTGCCTTTACCGGCGTTTTACCAACACGCTAATACTTCGCGTCCTTGCACAACCTACACTGTATGTGAGATTGATAATAAATAAAATCAATAATAAATCTCATGGTCAAATTTATTCTAAGACCTGACTTTATCTTATTATCCTTTATAATATCTTTATAGACATCTAACTATGTTATATATGCAATTTGGTTTTATTTTCATTTTCATCACCACACATGCTAGACTGTCTCACTTGTAGTTTAATGTGCGTATATCACACCATTTTATTTTACCAATTTGGTTTCAAAAATGCATATTCAACACATTGTTTACATGTTTAATTTTCCTTCATAAATCAAAAATTACCCTTTCCGATTTCTTTCCATTATTATTCTTGTATTATCATCTTTTCATACTTAGATATCCAATATTAGCCATTAGTTAGACACTTTGTATACCAAAGTTTAGAAACACTATTACTTTTAGGCATTTTATCGAGCACGTTATGTGCACACATTAACTTATCTCAACTCTTGTTCTTAAATGGTTAATTATGCATAGAATATGATAACACATATCTATATTCATTACATATGTCCAAACATATTTTTAATCATTAAAATATACCATCACCCAAAATCTTAATTCAAACATAATTATAAAACTCATCTTCACAATTTCTTTAACAAAACGTTGCTTTCGTTTTTAACATATCTCCTTCGTTACATATCCGTTTTTGTTCCTTCGTATATAGAATTAACCCTTACTCAGTGTACTACAACCTCATCTAGGCCTTAAAGTCAGTCCCTTATCCATCTAAACCAGATTATGCAATTCATCAACAAGTGTAGAAAATTTCATTTTCTGGATATCCTTACTAAACAATTTATTTCGGACATGATCTGGTCCATAAAATGGCTCAATCAAGCGAGTCCAGCTAGTAAACTTCCATATCTACAACTTTACAGTTTTAAGTTTCTTCAGATTCAAAACACACGAATTTATATGAATTTTTCAAAGTCAGAAACCGCAACAGTTTTGATTTTCTGGACAGATTATTTTCTCTTCGCACCAGCCTTACTAAAATAGATATTGCAAGAAATCTACAAAGAGTTTTCATGTGATTTCACTTTCATAATATAGCTTACTTCCATATCTTCGATTTGATATAAGGCTCACTTTCTAACTCATTATACCCAAAGAGATATGAATTTCACAAGATATGTCCACAATTACTCAAAACCTACAAATTTTGTTCTTCAAATTTTCTTTCCATTTCATTTTCTTTCTTGAATCCTCTTGTTTGATTCTTGATAATCCAAGATTAAACCAATACAAACAAGATTAAGCATGATCTATTACCCTAGAACATAAATCTACCCAAAAATCAAAGATTAAATAAGATTTTAGAAGTTACCTTCTTCTAGCTTTTTCTTCTTCTTCTTCTAGCTCATTTCAATTCCTCTATTTCTCTCTATATCTCTCAATTTCTCAATACAAGTTCTATATAACCATTTTCCTACATTATGAAGAACATAAAAATATAATTAAAACAAGGAATTTAGATTATAGCCTTATTAGTATGAATTTTAGAGAGAAATGAAGATGATGATGATGAGGCTTGTTTTGTCTTCTCAAAGCTTTCCCTTCTTCTTCTTTTTTTTCCTCTTCTTCTTCTCCTACAACTCTCTCTAACGCTCTTCTTCTTTCTTTTGTTTGTTTTCTAAAACTAATATACTAACTTGTAGTATATACATATAATATACAATACTAGTAATATATAATATATGTAACTCCTAGTAATTATTAGATATACTAATTACTAGTTAATACATAGGCTACACCAACTTGAACTTGAAAAGCCTAAGACCATGTTTGGCAAATACTCATTATTTTAATTAATTAATAGCTTAACATCAATCAATCTCATCAAATTGTCACATAATTATATTTGCTTGTTAATTATAATTTCGTGTAACAATCATCACATAACTCATCAAATTTAATTATCTCAATTAAATTAGAACTATAACATAAAATTATTATATTAATTAAATTAAATACTAAATATTCATTTAATTAATCTACTACACTTAATTACATTACTCTATAATCAAAACAAAATTTATTTATTTACTCAACAAATAATTCAATTAAATATTTATATATATTAAAATTAATATATAGCATTCTCTTCACATCAATTCATATATTCTACAATATATGACATACACATGCTCACACCCAACATATCTTATAAATAATACTTTTATTTATAAAATTCTCATTTATAAATTCTAAAAATATGGGATGTCACATCCTTCCCTCCTTATAAGGATTCCGTCATCGGAATCACCGAAACCCTACCTTACTCAGGTTTTCCTCAAATCTATTCATTGAATAACTTCAACACATTACCTTAATATATGTTTTATATTTTCTACTCTCACCATTCTTGATAATAAATTCTTATAAGTTTTATTTCATAACATTTAGTTAGACTCAATTATATTTGAGTATTACATATTCTTTGACCCGTTCATTATCTTTCTCTAAGGATCATTATCATATACTATATGATCAAACTCTCAGGACTTTACACTTTCGATGAAGATTAGCATAACTCTTTTGTCGATCTTGTGAGGTTTTTATACGTTGCCGGATCATTTGAATATTTTCTGTACTCATGCATACCAATTTCGGTCCTAACAACGTTGCTTCACCCACCTCGTCCCAACATACTGGAGAATAACACTTTCTTCTATACAACGCCTCAAATGGAGCCATGCCGATACTTGCTTGATAATTGTTGTTGTAGGAGAATTCCACTAATGGCAAGAACTTGTCCCAACTTCTTTTGAAATCAAGGACACTAAGTCTTAATAAATCCTCAAGAGTTTGAATAGTCCTCTCCGACTGTCCGTCCGTTTGAGGATGATATGCCAAACTAAATCGTAAATCTGTGCCCATAGCTTTTTGCAAACTAACCCCAAATCGTGAAGTAATTCTTGGGTCTCGATTAGAAACTATGGATATTGGCATGCCATGCAGTCTTATAATCTCATTTATGTACGTACGAGCAAGACGTTCAAGTGAATAAGTTACTCGTATAGGTAAAAAATGAGCAGACTTGGTCAATCTATCAACAATGACCCAAATCGCATCAATGCCTTGAGAAACCCTGGGAAGACCAGTAACGAAATCCATGGTAATGTGCTCCCACTTCCATTCTAGAATTTTAAGTGGTTGCAATGGACCTTTTGGCACTTGATGCTCTGCCTTGACTCGTTGACAAGTTAGATACCTTGAGATAAACTCCGCTACCTCTCTCTTCATATTGCTCCACCAAAATGTATGTCGAAGATCACGATACATTTTGGTACTCCCAAGATGGATTGCAAATGGTGTGTTGTGCGCCTCCATCATGATCTTATACTTTAAATCAGGGTCGTTTGGAACACAAAGTTTGGAGTTAACTCGAAGTATTCCTTTTTCATCAATTTTTGCTTCCGGAACAGAACCTTCTTGTACTTTCTTCTTCATATGCATCAAATCCAGGTCCGTAGCTTGAGCAGCTTTAACTTTATCAATTAAAGTCAGTTCTACTCGTATAGTTGCCAACATTATGTGGGTCCCTAGAGTCTTTAACTCTACCTCCATCATTTCCAAGTCATACAAAATGGGTCTTTGCGTTGACAATATCGCATTCATTCCCGCATATGATCTTCTACTCAATGCGTCAGCTACCATGTTCGCTTTTCCAGGATGGTATTGAATGGTATGATCATAATCTTTCAACAGCTCGAGCCAACGTCGTTGCCGCATGTAGAGTTCATTTTGAGTGAAGAAATATTTGAGGCTTTTATGATCCGCATAGATCTTTACCTTATCTCCATACAGGTAATGCCTCCAAATATTAAGCGCAAAAATGACAGTTGCCAACTCTAGATCACAAGTAGGATAATTCCTCTCATATTCTTTGAGTTGTCGAGAGGCATATGCTATGACTTTCCCATGTTGCATGAGAACACATCCTAAACCTTTTCCTGAAGCATCACTGTAGATGACAAATCCCTCCGACCCAGATGGTATTGTCAGAACATGTGCTGAAATGAGTCTCCTCTTGAGCTCTTGAAAACTCTTGTCACATTCCTCGCTCTAACCAAATTTTGTATCTTTTCGAGTCAGCTGAGTTAATGGAGTTACGATTCGAGAAAATCCTTCCACGAATCTCTGATAATAACCAGCTAAGCCGAGAAAGCTACATACTTCAGTCACTGACTTGGGTTGCTCCCAGCTTTGAATTACTTCAATCTTTGTCGGGTCAACAGATATTCCATGATTTGATATCACGTACCCAAGGAATGCTACTTCCTCAAGCCAAAACTTGCACTTCTTTAACTTGGCATAAAGCTTACTTTCACAAATCTTTTGGAGTATTAGCCTTAAGTGTTGCTCATGATCTTCACGGGTTTTGGAATATATGAGGATGTCATCAATAAAGACGACTACAAAATGATATAAATATTCCTTGAATATTAGGTTCATCATATCCATGAAGGCAGCAGGAGCATTAGTCAATCCAAAAGACATAACTAGGAATTCATAATGCCCGTACCGAGTTTTGAAAGCAGACTTTGGGATGTCATCGGTTTTAATTTTTAACTGATGATATCCAGAACGAAGATTGATCTTTGAAAAGAATTTGGCACCTTGCAACTGGTCAAATAGGTCATCAATGCGAGGCAACAGGTACCTATTTTTGATGGTGACATGATTCAACTCCCGATAATCAATACAAAGTCGCATACTCCCATCTTTCTTCTTTACGAATAGAACAGGAGCACCCCAAGGAGATGTACTAGGACGAATGAAACCGATGTCTAACAATTCCTGTAGTTGGGTCTTTAACTCCTGAAGTTCAACAGGAGTCATTCGGTATGGGGTTTTGGAAATGGGTTTTATACTGGGTTCAAGGTCGATACAAAATTCAATTTCACACTCTAGGGGTAGGCTAGGAAGTTCTTCAGGGAATACGTTTGGAAATTTATTAACAATGGAAATATCATTCAAATCTGATATATTTTTATTTAAATCTGTGACATGGGCTACGAAAGCTTGACATCCGTTTTTTAATAAACGAATAGCTTTATGGCTTGATATGATAGTGATTGACTTTAGTGGTTTGGTTGCTTAAATTCGCATAATAGGTTGGTTAGGAATATGAAAGCTAACAACCTTATGAAAATAATTAATTTTTGTATGATGAGTAGTTAACCAAACAATCCCTAAAATTACATCAAATGCAAGTATTTTTAAGGAAATAAGATCGACAGGTAACGTGCGGTTACCGATTTGAATTAAACAAGACTTATAAATAGTGGATGTAATAAAGGTTTCCCCCCAACGGAGTTTCAACCGATAATTCAAAGTCTAATTTCTCTGGAGTCAAATTTAAATGTTGAGCACAAGTAAGAGAAATAAAAGAATGGGTAGAACCGGTATCAAATAAGATATAAGCTTCACAAGAGTTTATGATTATCTTACCCGTGATCACCTCGTTTGGATTCCTCACTTTTTGGGAGGTTACGACAACCGCTCTCCCTTGAACTGCCGATTTTGTCTTGTCTGGGACGGCCTTCGATGCCTCCATCCCAGCTAGACTTAACTTTAGTGCACGATAAAATCGGGCTAGGTGACCTTCTCTTCCACAATTGTAACATGCTTTGGACTGCTTTGTACAGTTTGGACTGATGTGTTCCTCCCCTCCGCATTTGTAACATACGACTGGCGATCGTTCTCCTTCCTTAACAACAGATGCTGGTGCTAACGTCTTTCCATCATTATTAAATCTCATCTTCTTGAAAATTCCACTTCTATTATCTTGGTCATGATTACCACCGGAGTGGTTACCATTTCTGGCATGTTTATTCCCTCCACGTTTATTGTCACTGCTTCAATGACTGCTACCACTGGTATTATTGACTTATCGGCTGCTCTTTCTTGGTTGGGTTGACTCATTATCGCGTTTCAATAACTGATCCCTATTTACAACATCTGAATACAAACACAGTTTGTGAGAAATAAGGTATTGACGTATCTCGGGTTTCAAACCTCGTAGAAACATCCGCGTCATTCTCTCCTCATTATCAACTAAGTGGGACGCAAACCGGGACAACTCGGGAAACTTGGCATCGTACTGCGACACGGTCATGTTGTTTTGCTCCAGTTTAATGAACTTTACCTCTTTCATGTGACGAATACTTTTGGGAAAGTACTTGTCGTTGAACAGTTCTTGGAACTTCTCCCAAGTCATCTTCAGTGCGGCAGGTTGAGTACGCTTTATAGATTCCCACCAGTAATCTACCTCTCCTCGCAACATGAAGGTGGCAAAGGGAACCTTTTGCTCCTCGGAGCATCCCAAGACATCAAATATCTTGGTGATCTACTTTATCCACGTCTCCGCCTTAAGTGGTTTTGGCTTTCCAATAAACTTCGGTGGTCCCAGCTCCTTGAACTTCTTAGTGGTGACCGTCCGAGAGTTGCTAGTGTTTCCACCTGTATTTTGGACAGGAGCCGCTCTCGCCTAATGTTACATAAATTGCATAAAACATCTGAACATCCCATCGTTCATCATTTGATCGGTGTTGTTATTTACCTAAGGATTATTGTCTTCCTGTTGCACATTATTCTTGGTATTGATCGTTGGTGACTCAACGGTCTCATGTGCTTCATTATTGATCTCAACATTTTCAGATGCCATTTTCAAACACTGCCACAAAATAAGGGTTAATTGACATATCACATGTTATCCCTATACTCCGACTGACCAATTAAATACCAAATAAACTTAGGTAGGTTATACTAGCGAAGGAATTCCCCGTCTCTCCCCTCCTAGTTCTTGTCTCACATTTCAGCCAGGGATCATATCACTAAGCTTTGATACCAACTGTGACACCCCCAAAATAGGTATACATCACCCATCTTGGGTTGCCAAATACATGGTACAAAATTCAAATATAACTTAATTATACAACTATCGTGTAACATACGACAAAACATAAGCTGAGAATTTTAAAACGAATATTGTCTTCTAGACAATATCCACACTCAATGGAGTCCTCATTACAATTATTATCACACTATTTCACAGAATAGTGAGGACTACTAATGCACCATCTCGGACCATTACTCCGTTTCCCGACTAGTCCCAGCTATGTTCTCATTTCTTGAAGAGAACAATGAAAGAAAAAGGGTGAGCTCAACTAGCCCAGTAAGAAATATTATGACTAAGATAATGCAGAATAAGTTATCGTTAGCCTTCAACAATGTTAAACTAATAGCATATAATAGACAACAAGTTTAACTGCAGCGGAATAAGCAATCCATTAGAAGAGTCAAGTAGAGTATGATATCTACTATCTTTTATGATTTAAAAAGTTTTTCGTCAACTTAATCGCTGAGACTCAGCTTAATAAATAAACCACATCATCGAATCATCCCTGCACTACGGGCCAAGGATATTCATGTAATCATCAATGGTCATGATTATACCGAAAAATCCCTGGTTATAATCATACCAATCAACAGTCCATCTATGCACGTAAACCAAAGATGACTTTCATCACAATATAAACATGACGATGATAACAATGATATAAGCATTCAATTAAATGAAAGCAAATGATAAATTTTAAAGATTTATAATTTAATTTATCTAGAATTTAATAATGTCCAAATTGTCAACATGATACTGTTTTGTGGAGTAAAATTCAAGAATAATATCCAAGTATTAAAAATATTTTCGACAGAAAATAAATCAATTTTTAGAGTGAATAGTAATCCGTGAATAGTACCCCAGGTCAAAATATTGATATTTAATAAGAAAGTTCAGATCAATATTCCAATAAAACAATACTGGATGAAGCACAAAACTCAAGGATATTCCACTAATTTCAAGGATTATAGAAGCAATACTTACCATAGTAAGTTTAGATTGAAGAATATGAAAAAAAATTAACATACGAAAATTGCAAATGGATTTTCTGTTGTCATACGGTACGTAATCCACGTAGATAGGTTATTTCGACATATTAAAGGATGAATACGAAAAATAGTATTACTTATGAATACGAAAGAAATAATATCCCTTACCTTAGTAGAAGACTGAATACTGCAATAGTGAAGTAATAGAATACTCTTCTTCTTGCTCTCTATAGTTTCTCTCTCTATAGTGTCTTTTGTAAATCATAGTGAATTGGTGAGAATGAAAGAAGAATTAAGCTTCTATTTATAGGAGAATAGACTAAATAGTAACTTATTCACGAACGGTCCAGATTGATTTACTATTAAAACGGACGGTCCATATTGATTACTATTAAAACCACAACTGACGATTCAGATTGATTTACTTTTAAAACCATCACCGACGATCAAGATTGACTACTTTTAAAACCACCACCGACGGTCCAGATTGATTACTTTTAAAACCACCATCAATGGTCCAGATTGATTTACTATTAAAACCACCACCGACGGTCCATATTGATTTACTATTAAAATCACCATCAATGGTCCATATTGATTTACCATTAAAACCACCACCAATGGTCACGATTGATTTGACTTATTACACTTTGGTACCCCTAAAGTTTTTTTAAGTTTGCATTATTCCCCTCTAAATTTTCTAATTCACTTATCTTCAATAAACGCATTCTTAATAGTTCAACAATTATTCATCATTAATATTATAACTCACAATATTTAACAACCAGATCATTCACAGGAAAGAGGGGGCTTTCTAATAAGGATTTCTCCCTATTGGCGCGTAATTAGGTGACTAAACCTCTCCTCGACAGAACTTTCTAGACATTGTCAATATTACAAATAATAATATGAATAACTTTGTTGTCTCAATTATTGATTTAATAATATAAAATATTATGCAGATGATAATGTGACAATAATTGAATCAAATAATGTGAGATACTATGCAACAATTGCTGTAACAATAATTGAGTAAATTGAGTGGCTTCTTACGTAAGCATGAAAAACCAATACCGTGTGCTACTATGCAACCACGTGTATTACTGTATTTTTACGACTGGGTATCTCAACAGTTTAACGGTAAAACTTTCGCCGTTATTTTTATAAAAAGATATTTATGTAGTTTTCTAACTACGACAATTCTTCCGTTGTGGGGTCCACCAATGATTGTACTGTCGTACGAATATTCTCTGTTAAAACGAATATTTCCCGACGAATCGAATATTCTCCGACACAACGACTATTTTATATCAGCTTGCTTACTTTGCAAATTTTCAAATATCACCCTTAACTTTAACCATTTATCAATTTAACCATTTATTAAATAGAATAATAATTACAAGAAAAGTAGATACTTTCATTTCATATAATTCAGGGTCTTACAATCAACATAGAATACTATAGGCTGATCACCTAGAAGTGCTCGTAAGATATATCGGACTTACGATTTTAGTTTCGGGTTATCCTTTTTCATGAATGAAAACTAAAGAGAATGTTCATGGTCTTTTGACCTACTTATAATTCTTAAGTTACTATTTGTACTTCAAAATTGTTTAAGAGAATGAAAAGTCCTATCAAATGTTTTATTGTACTTCATAGCAATTTTTTCAGTTATTGAAGAACAATCATATGATTCTCGATGCGGTATTTATATAATATGTTGCTAGACTTGCTGAGCTAGTTATGCTCACTTCTTGCTTGAATTATATGATTGCAACTAAGGCCGAATGAACTGAGAGTTCTACGAAAGATAAAGGCAAGGCTGAGATGGATAGTTAGTTATCTTGTAATAGACTAGTATGTTTGTATGTATTATACTTACGAACAATGAAGAATGTATTCGGTTTTAGAACCTTGGAAAGGATTTATTATAATTGTAATAAGAATGTAGTTGATACACTTATTTTGATGTTGTTTCAATGGAATGAATGTATAGTTAGTAGTACCGTGTAGCTCCATCTGTCGGGTTGGAAGAAACCCAGATTTGGGAGCGTCACAGGTTGGTGTCAAAGCAATAAGTTATAAAACTTAAGGGGGGTAGAACCTTAGGCTAATAACCTCGTTAGTAAATGAGAAGTAGAAGTGAATGAACTCTAGTAGAACGAGTTAATTAAGTATTAAGGAAACTCAGTACAGAAAGATTTAAAAGATGGAAATTAACCATAAATAAATTAAATGTGATTTGTGTGCTTATATTATTGTGTATTATGTACTAATGAACATGTTATGTGTTATTGTAGATGTCCATCGATAGCTACATGTATAGTGATACACACGTAGTGAGTGAAGAGTCAGTGAACAGAATATAGCGAGTACAAGTGCCAGTAGAGGTGGTACCAGTGATAAATCTAGAAGAGTCCGAGCCTGATGAAGAAATTTTAGAGGAGGACTATTCAGAGGGGGTTATGGGATTGGCGTCATACCTTGATATGATGATCGATGTGGAGGAAGATATGGAGGTAACACCATTTAATATGGTGTTACCTGCACTAGAGGCAACACCTCTAGATACAATGAGGGCATTGTATCTAGCAGTGCTTGACAGTAATGTGCAACTGTGCACTGTTGTGCAGAACCAGAAGGAGGAGATTAATGATCTCCATGAGGCTAAGGAGTTTGTAGAAGCAGATTTCGAGATTTAGCATGACAAGAAGGTGCTCATGAAAGATAAGGCCACAGATTATAAGAATGAGGCCATAGAGCTTCGTAGAGAACTGGAGAAGAGAGAACAGAAAATAGCACGAATGTCATACATCCATGATAGTTCTCATGAGGATTTCAAGCTAAAAATTGCTTGTTATTCCATTGAGTGGGGACAAACTCGACATACTATAAGTCGGGATATTGTGTCGATTCTGGCGAATGAGAAGCATGAGAATGCTATTATGCAGTATTAGAAGTTTATAGTGGTAAATATTTTGTGTAGTGACGTAAAGCCCTCTTATGTATAATTAAAAGGTAGTCTATTTGTAAATCCCAAATTTTTGTGAAGTTCAATTGCGGGATAGGAATGTAATAGCTTTTGGCTATGGAAAGAAAATTGTAAATAGTTTTAACTATGAAGAAGCATATGAATATAATGAAGTTTTTATTTAATGTGCTTTGTTATGTATGAGTTGTTGTTTAGCGAATAATAACTAAGTAGAAATAATGAAACTTTATTTATTTAATCAGAAAATGCCGCCAAGAAGGAGACAACGTAATCAGGAGGCTGAGTCCCATAACGATAACCTAGGGGGTCAAAACAACCTTATGCAAGAGTTCGTTAATTTATTAACAGCTGCATTTAACCAAATCGGGGATAGAACTCCCGCAGTACCTAGGGTAGCCAGAATGACTACCTTTAAAGAATTTAATAGTGTAGGTCCGCTGGAGTTCAAGGGAACCATGGACCCAATAGAAGCCCAAACATGGGTAAAAGAAATAGAGAAGGCATTTGTTATTACAAACGTGGGTGAGGCGCAAAAGACTTTTTTTGCGACTTACATGATGAAAGGGGAAGCCAACCTTTAGCGGTAGGCTCACCGGGGGGGCTAGAACTGTTGCTGTTACGTGGGAAAAGTTTAAGAAGGTTTTCTTGGAGAACTACTTTCCTACTAATATGCAGGGGAGAATGGAGATTAAGTTCGTAGAACTTAAACAAGGGGACATGACGGTTGCCCAGTATGCGGCCAAGTTCAATGAATTGGCAAGGATTGCTCTATACCAAGTGGACACTGATGAGATGAAGGCTCTTAGGCTTGAGCTGGGATTAAAACCTTGGCTCTATAGTAAGATTTCTGTGTTCCAGAGTGCTTCCTACGGGACCATAATGGAGAAAGCAATAATTGTGGAGGGTGGTAGTGAGGATTTGAGCCAATACCATAAAGAGAGAAAGAATAAGGGTAAAGGAGAGGGAGGATCCAAGGCAGAGGGAGCTAGTGGCAGTGGAAACCTGCCCAAGAGGAAGAGTTGTAACTTCGATAATACTGGAGTGAAACAAGGGGATCCTAAGCATAGGATCGAGGCATGCAAGACATGCGGAAAGACTCATCTAGGAGTTTGTCTGAAGGGGAAGTCAATTTGTTATAATTGTGGGCAGGAGGGGCATATATCACCCAATTGTCCTAATCATAAGAAGAACTAGCGCTGTTTTGTTTATGGGTCGATGGACCACATCGCAAGAAATTGCCCAAATAAAGAAAAGGAGGGTAGTAAGGGTGCTAGTAGCGGTAAGTTAGCCATTACTGGACCAACACTATCGGGTAGACCTAGGGCCCGTACTTTTTATATGAATGTCCAAGATGCAGTTGCATAGACAAATGTAGTAGCAGGTATCATTCCCGTCAATGAAATAAATGCTTATGTACTGTTTGATTCGAGTGCTACTTGTTCTTTTATAGCATGTGAATTTGCTAAGCGATTAGGTTTATTCCCAGAAAGATTAGAAATACCTTTAGATGTTAACGTAGCGAATGAATAGATAATTTCTGTTTAACACATTCATAGGAATTGTTTCATAGATATTAGAGATAACAGATTATCGGTAGATCTTTTACCGATAAGATTGAGAGAATTTGATGTAATTCTCGGTATGGATTGGTTAATTAACCATAGAGCAATAATAGATTGTCATAGAAAGATTGTGAACCTTTGAATTTCTAAGCAACCCGAGGTAGTGTTTTACGGTAATAAATAATCGGGATGCTCTTGTGTCTAACCATGGCATAAACTAGAAAAATATTAAGGAACGGGTGTATAGGATACCTGTGCCATGTTGTGGATACCCAGAGAGTGGAAGCATCATTAGAACAGATACCTATAGTTCAAGAGTTTGCAGATGTATTTTCGGAAGAGTTACCAGGTATTCCGCCAGATAGGGAAGTCGAATTTGTGATTGACTTGTTACCGGGTACGACATCAGTTTCCAAGGCACCTTATGGAATGGCGCTGGTAGAAATAAAGGAGTTAATGGTTGATTATAGGAACTATTAGATAGGAATTACATTCAACCAAGTGCGTCTCCGTGGGGAGCACGGTGTTGTTTGTAAAGAAGAAGGATGGGTTATTACGACTTTGTATCGACTATCGTGAGTTGAACAAGTTAACGATTAAGAATAAATACCCATTGCCCAAGATCGATGATCTATTTGATCAGTTGAAAGGGGCAAAATGTTTTTCTAAAATAGATTTGCGTACGGGGTACCATCAGTTGAAAGTGAGGAAGGAGGATGTACCTAAGACGGCATTCAGAACTCGTTATGGTCATTACGAGTTTCTGGTAATGTCATTTGGGTTGACTAATGCGCCAGCCTCATTTATGGATATGATGAACAGAGTGTTCAAACAATATTTGGACAAGTTTGTCGTAGTGTTCATTAATGATATTCTAGTTTATTCTAAGACGCTAGAAGATCATGCTGAACATTTAAGGATAGTGTTGGAGACACTACAGAGGGAGAATTTGTATGCGAAATTCACTAAGTGTGAATTTTTGCTTGAAAGAGTGTAGTTTCTAGGACATGTTATTGATAAAGATGGCATTTATGTTGATCCAACGAAGGTAGAAGTAGTTAATAATTAGGAATAATCAAAAACGCCAATCAAGGTTCAAAGTTTTCTGGGGTTAGCGGGATACTATAGAAGGTTTATTCAAGACTTTTCTAAAATAGCTACTCCGTTGATGAATTTGACTAGGAAGTCAGTGAAGTATGTATGGACTGAGAAGTGTGAGAATAGTTTTCAGGAACTAAAAATAAGGCTAAGTGAGGCACTTGTATTATCTCTACCAGATGATATAGGAAATTTTGTAGTTTATAGCGATGCTTCGCATAGAGGACTGGGTTACGTGCTCATGCAGCACGACAAAGTCATTGCGTACGCGTCACGCCAGTTAATGGATTATGAGAAGGTCTATCCAACTCATGACCTAGAATTGGCAGTGGTAGTTTTTGCCTTAAAAATATGGAGACATTATTTATACGGGGAGAAGTGTGAGATATACACGGACCATAAAAGTCTGAAATATATCTTTACACAGAAGGAGTTGAATATGAGACAGAGAAGGTGGTTAGAATTAATAAAAGATTACGACTGTGATATCTTATATCATCCGGGTAAGGCAAATGTTGTAGCAGACGCGTTAAGTAGGAAGGGTAGGGAGAAGCTATCAATGTTAACGACTCAGAATGAGTTAATAACAGAGATGGCAAGAATGGAGTTAGAAGTTAAATTACCGAGTGAAGCGGTAGAGATGTTATTTACAATGGATACTCGACCAACGATAGTGAAATGGGTTAGGAAGTACAACTAGGTAATGAGGAGTGCAAGCGAATGAAAAAGATAATGAAGGATGAAGTGAAGACTAAGTATAACCTTGATAAAGAACGATTGCTTCGTTTTGAAGGAAGAATTTGGGCTCCAAATAATTCTAAGTTAAAAGAAGAGATAATGAGTGAGGCCTATAGTTCGAGGTACTCGATACATCCCGATAGTACTAAGATGTATCAAGACATTCGTCAAAACTTTTGGTGGCCAAATATAAAGAGGGAAATTGCATAATATGTTAGTAAGTGCTTAACTTGTTAGAAAGTTAAGGCTGAACACCAACGACTGAGTGGATTGAATCACTAGAGATTCCAAAGTGGAAGTGGGAGCATATCATGATAGACTTTGTGGTGGGACTTCCAACGACGAGGAAGGGTTACGACGCTATTTGGGTAATAGTAGATCGGTTGATAAAATCAGCTCACTTTTTACCAATAGGAGTTAGGTATAACCTAGAGCAGTTAGCTAAACTGTATGTCAAGGAAATTATTTCAAGACATGGTGTACCGATTTCGATTGTGTCAGATCATGATCCACGATTCACCTCGAATTTTTGGAGGAGTTTACAAGAATAACTAGGAACGCAGTTAAGGTTGAGTACGACGTATCATCCTCAAACAAATGGACAAAGTGAACGGACAATTCAAACGCTAGAAGATATGTTAAGATCTTGCGTTATGGATTTCAAGGGGAGTTGGGACGAACATCTACCATTGGTAGAATTTTCTTACAGCAATAGTTTTCACGCTAGTATAGGCACGCCGCCTTACAAACGTTGTATGGGAGGAAGTTCAGAACTCCACTATGTTGGGATGAAGTAGGTGAACGTTAAATGTTGGGAGCTGAGATGGTACAACAAACGGTGGACATGGTTAAGCTAATACGAACTTGATTGGTAGCGGCTCAAGATAGACAAAAGAAGTATGCAGATCCTCATCGTGAGAAGAGGGAGTTTGAAGTAGGTTCGTATGTCTTTCTAAAAGTATCGCCTTGGAAATGGAAGATACGTTTTGGAAAGAAAGCAAAGTTAAGTCCAAGGTTTATAGAACCTTTTGAAAATTTAAGAAGGGTAGGAGAGGTAGCGTATGAAGTAGCCTTACCTCCAGAGATGAAAAGAATACACAATGTTTTTCATGTGTCAGTGTTGTGTCCTTATAAACCAGACTACAAACACGTAATAGAGTATGAATCTATTCAAGTAGAAAAAGACTTAAAGTATTAAGAACTTCCAATTCAGATTGTTGATATGAAGGAACAAGTCTTGAGAAATAAGATAATACCTTCCGTAAAGGTAATTTTTAGTAACCACGATGCTGAAGAAGCAACGTGGGAGCTCGAAAGTAAAATAAAGAAAAAGTTTCCTCATTTATTTATATAAGTATAGTGAGATTCAGGGGACAGAATCCTTATAAGGAGGGAAGAATGTAACGCCCTAGAATTTCGGATTTTTAATGAATTAAATTTGTATTTAATTATGTGAATTAAATGAATTTAATGGATGTATTATGTGAGTAAGATATTCGAAGGTCGTTCTATGACCTAGAATATGTGGATGTGGCTAGTATTTTGGCTATGTGCTAGGATTAATTGTTTTAAATTTTCAAGACGAAAATAAATGTTTTTCAAGAAATTTTCGTAAAAACACTATTCATTAGTTTCTGCTAAGAGATTAAGTTTGAATTTTTGAGAAACGTGTAATGATAGAATACTAAGATGTGATGGAATATTCAACAATATTTTAGTTATGGCAAATGAAGATTTCGTCTGCGGACTTAAAACCTAAGGGTTAGGAAAAGTGAGTTCCAAGAATTTAATGGCTACGTATAATGATTAGGGTTATTATACGTGAGGAATACGAGTATGATACTAGTTATTATACAAGTGTATTACAAAGATTATTACGACGTATAATATGAATATCGTACGAACTATATACGAATAAAAGACGAGAAATGTACTAGTAGAATACGATTAGTCTAAATGGACTTTTAGATTATGGACTTTGTAGAATCCAATTGGACTTGGATTATATCAATCCCAATGCATTGTGTAATAAAGCCCAGGATAGGCCCAATTTGATATTATTCTAAGGCCCAAACCAAGAAAATAAATCACGGATCGAACCGCTGGGTCACCGGTTGGGTAAAACCCATGAGGCAACCCATGGAGGGGACCCACAAGGCACGTGGGCCGACCACTTGGTCACCAAGTAAAGTGGTTACTTAGTGGCTAAGTCATGAATAGTAAGGAGGTGGGACACAATAACCATTTTGCCCTTAATTAGACTTTCCCATATAAGAGAGGCTTGGGTTGGTTTATTAATTGTTTCACCAACTCTTAAGCCAATATTGAGAGAGAGAAGAAGAGCTTTAACAAGTAATTGATAGCAATCCAAAGCAAAACATACAAGTTTATTCAATAACGCGAAGAACGTTAAGATAATATTTCGTAAACGTTAGTCATCGAATCTTTTTTTATTTATTTTTCGTAGAGAAGTATGAATTGGTAGAGCATGTCTCTTCCAGAGTCATAAGGATGGCTAATAGTGGATTAAATCATTATAAGTCATGTATGATTAGTAATCATAAGAGTTTAAGTAAGTTTTAAATCAAAGAAAACCGTTAAGCATTTTTTTGGTAGTTGATGGACAAATTGAAAACCATCATAGGGTATGTGAATCTTGTTTGGTTAGGATATAAATGATAAATCAATGTAGTTGTTCCATTTGATTTGGCGTATAGAACTCGATTAACGAAGTTATGGCAAAATTTACGGGATTAGACGTTAAACGTTGAAAACGTAAAAGTCTCGGATTAGTAGTCGAAAGTTGTCGTGTAACTTGGAAACTTTGATTTTCGAGGGCATAACATAGTATAACGTATTTGAGAGTTGTGGGCTCAAGAATCGTCGAATTCTGACTTAGAATGAAGAAACGACCTAAAGAACGCTCACGAACATAAACCAAATGCGTAATAGGATGTTGAATAGTGAATTCATCGTTAACGGATTTAAAAATTATATTTATCTGAATAAAATTGAAGTATATGAGATATGTGAGATAAAGGCTTTTGAACGAGTCAATTTCGACTTATAACGGCAATGTTAAGAGTCCGGGAAGAATCGAATTGAGAAAAAAAACTTAGAAATCCAGGGCTCAGGGTCGGGGCCGCAGCGCCACCCCAAGCTATAAATCTCTTGTCGCAGCACCGGATAGAGGGAATAGACACTGCAAAGTCACGCCGTAGAGCCACTAGTAAGCAGAAGTCTTGCGTCGCAGCGCCAAGACCGAGTATTAGCTACTGTTAGTTGGCACCGCAGAGCCAGTGGTAAAGCTGAGGACGGCGTCGCAGCGCCGAGGAAGGGGAAAAGATGGACTTAGTGGTTTTTGAACCCAAATGTTGCAAGACCATTATGGAGAAAGTGGATATACTTAATATGCATGTAAAGACCATTCCTATGTCACGTATAGGGTGATGACTTTAGGAATTCAATGTTGTTTAACTAGTAATTAAACGAAGAACGTAAAGTGTAAGAATGTAAACCGTAATCAATTACTATGGTACTTAACCAATGGTTATGAAATGTCAGTTTAGTAATGTAAGAGTGTGAATAAGCCGTAAAGAAGGATAAGTAACTGTAAACAAGTTTTATTAATGAAATAAATTCGGTTAAGTTATAGAAGAGAAAGAAGTTGGTAAAAACAATGTGATTAGATTGTTTGGTAGCTAATTACAGTGTGCTATGTGAATATATCATGTAGACTGTAAAAACTGAGAACTGTTGAATATTAATTTGAAGACGTTGGAAGGCAAGTTTTCTTAACGCTTGTCTAACCTTCGTGTTAGCCAAGTTTTCTATGATTCATGATATGAGATGCATGAATTGTTTTACGAAAGGGTCGATGCCAGATTTAACTCGGCTAGACTAATCTTAAGAGTTGATTGATTTATTTACAAGTCTTTCAATATAGAATTGATCACGTTATCCTAAGCCAATTGTTTGGTATAGATTGAAAGGTAAGCCTAAGTGTGAATAAACAAATGTATTTTACATTGATTATTCGATGGGCACGTGAGGTTGCCAAATGTTAAACGTAAATACGTTTAACGGACGAATGTTGAGTATGAATAAACCTAGAAGTGCTCGTAAGATATATCGGACATTCGGTCTTAGTGTCGGGTTGTCCTTTTTCATGAATGAAAACTAAAGAGAATGTTCATGGTCTTTTTACCTACTCAGAATTCCTAAGTTACGATTTGTACTTCAGAATTGTTTAAGAGAATGAAAAGTGCTATCAAATGTTTCATATTACTTCATAGCTATTTGTTCAGTTATTGAAGAATAATTATATGATTCTCGAAGTGGTATTTATATAATATGTTGCTATACTTGCTGAGCTAGTTATGCTCACTTCTTTCTTGAATTATATGATTGCAGCTAAGGCCGAACGAACTGAGAGTTCTAAGAAATATAAAGGCAAGGCTAAGATGGATAATTAGTTATCCTGTAATAAACTAGTATGTTTGTATGTATTATACTTATGAACAGTGAACAATGCATTCGGTTTCAGAACCTGGGAAATAATTTATTATAATTGTAATAAGAATGTAGTTGATACACTCATTTTGATGTTGTTTCAATGGAATGAATGTATAGTTAGTAGTACCGTGTAACAGCATCTGTCGGGTTGGAAGATACCCAAATTTGGGAGTGTCATAACTAAAGCCACCATCTTGGACCATCATTCCATTCCCCGACTAGTCACATCTATATTCTCATTTCCTGAAGAGAACAATAAAAGAAAAGGATGAGCTCAACTAGCCCAGTAAAGAATATTATGACTAAGATAATGTAGAATAAATTATCCTTAGCCTTCAACAGTATAAAAACTGATAGAATACAATAGACAACAAGTTTAACTACAGCGGAACAAGCAATCCATTAGAAGAGTCAAGTAGATTATGATGTCTACTATCTTTTATGATTTAAAAGTTCATCATCAATATTTTATCTCTGTAACACATCTCAATAAATAATCCACATCACCGAATTATTCATGCACTACAGGCCAAAGATATTAGTTAGTATCACATCCACGAATTATCCATGCACTACGGGCCAAAGATATTAGAAATTATCACCAGTGGTCAGTATCATGCCAAACAACTGTCCATCAATGCATTACGGGCCAATGAAGAATTTTACCACATCATTTGTAACATTACAGGTCATGATTATACCGATACATAATTCGTGATCATAATCATACCAATCAATAGTCCATCTATGCACTACAGGTCAAAGATGACTTTCATAACAATTTAAGCATGAGGATGATGACAATGATATAAAAATTTAATTAAGTGAGAGCAAGGATAAATTTTAAAGATTTATAATTCAATTTATCTAGAGTCCAAGAATATCCGAATTGTCAACATGATAACTACTTTATGGAGTAAAATTCAAGAATAATATTCATGTATCAAAAATAATTTGGATAGAAAAGAAATTTTTTTTTGTTGTAGCACCTATGCCAGGCTTAAACCTGGCGCTGCAGCGCCCCTATCTGGCCAACTATGACGTCATCATAGCGATGCAACGCCCTAGTCCCTTTACAAACTGGCGTTGCAGTGCCACTAATTAGTTTAATGTGCTGACTCAGCACTGCAGCGTCGCTCCAAGGCTTAATCTTGGCGCTACAGCCTCGGCTCCGGTGCCCAGACAGAAAAGAGCTTGTTTTGACCTAGCTAATGGTAGAAACACATGGACATAAAGGGGGAGTCAGCCTCCTTAATTATATATCTCATATCCCCCTGTAGGACTTAGTTTTTTTTTTCTCTCTCTCTCTCTCTCTTGTAGTTTTTCTCCCATTTTCTATTAGGTAATGTGTGTAAATATAGTTTAGATAGATTAGGGAGATGCTTGGGATTTCTTGGAGCTCAAGAGCAATTAACAACATGGATTGGGAAGCTTGAATGGATTGGTGTATACACTCAAAATTTTGCATTCCTGTTATTAACCTTGTAAGAGGGCAAAATTGTCTTCCAGAGATAACCCTGTACGTCATATCAACTCAATCCCGGAGACAACCTCGGGATACTCAGTTCAATCTCGAAGACAACCCCAAGATATTAAGTTTCAATCCCAGAGACAACCTCGAGAGACTCAGTTCCAATCTCAGAGATAACCCCGAGGGATGCAGTTCTAGTTCCGGACATAACCCTGAAAAAGTCAAATTTATAAGACCCCAACTTATTAATGAATAAAATCAATTTTTTTCTAAATATTATTATGAATAATAAGGTGTTAATTTGATATAATGCTTTGGTTATGGGTGAAATGTGCAAATTTTGCAAAATAAGCAAGTGGTTATAAAATATTCATTTTGTCGGGGAATATTCGTTTGGTCATGGAATATTCTTGCTATCGGGAAATATTCGTACGACGGCACAGCCATTTATGGGCCCCATAACGGAAAGCAATTGGATGAAGAAAATGACAAGTATAAGTTGTTTATAAATGTGGCGTAGTTGTTACCGTTAATACCGTTGGAATACCCGGTTGTTACAACACAATAGCACACGGTATTACACTAATTATTGATTATTACGTAAGAAGGCACTACTCAATAATTGTTACAGTAATTATTGTTCAATATTTTATTTTGTTGATTCAATAATTGCTAAGTTGATATTTTATGTTATTGTTGTTTCAATAATTATCGCTGCACAATATTTTCCATTATCAGATCAATAATTCATATTATTTGAATAATATTATTAGATAGCATTATTGGCAATGTCTAGAAAGTTCTGTCTAAGGAGAGGTTTGGTCATCTAATTGCACGCCAATAAGGAGAAATCCTTATTGGAAAGCCCCCTCTTTCTTGGAAACGGCCTGGTTGTCATAATTGTGATTCTGTAATATTATTTGTGAACAATTAATTATTGATTTATATGATAAGGAAATATTTTTTTTTTGTGGTTATAAAAGAGGGATATATTTTTGTGGTTATAAATGAAGGAATTAATGCTGAGTTGTTTTTTCAGTATTTTTGTCGGAATGGAGGTATTAAAAATCAAACCAGCGTTTTTGAGTTATATTACGTATGTTATAATTTTTAATCCGACCGTTGGATCGTTGTAATTTTTGGATATGTTATACATATATAAGTTGAGTATATGTCCACAAATTTTGAACCGTTAAAAATGAACGTATAATTTGTTATGAATTTTAAGAGGTGAATGATTTGAAAATTAGGTTTATAACTGATTTTGGTAGAAGATTCTAGAATTGAGTGGGCCCCACTTTCGGTTGGTGAGAAATGTGTTGGAATTTTTATTCAAATATGGTGGGTGGGAATAGTAGCAGGTAAAGCCATCAGGTTACAGGTAAAGTCTGCTTCGGCGTGCTAACATTTTCCTATAAATAGAGGGCTAAGTTAGAATTGAAAATCACATCAGAAACAAGTTTTTTCTCTTTCACTCTCTATATTATTGAGCGTATTTTGTGAGTATTTTGATAGTTTGAGAGTTGCTATTCAGCACAAATTTCATTCAGCCTCATATCGGATATTCCGATCAGAAGTACTGTTATTTTGAGGTAAGGGATGTTATTTTCTTCTTAAATGATATTATTTTCTTTAATATCATTATGCCGAAATATTGGTTTGAACCTTTTATCAAATTTGAAACTTTTTGTGTCGGGGTTAAAGTCAATTTTTGACTACGTCGATTGAATAATGAATGTTGATTGAGTAAGGAACTCAATCTTTATACTTGTTATATGAACTGCAGCATGTATGTTATGTTAGTCCAATGTTTATGAGATGTATATTGAGCATGTTATTATGTGCTATGTGATGCATGAAAACTGTTAGATTTTGCTGGGCTGTCGAGCTCAACCTTGCAAATAACCACTTTTGCAAGTTAAAGATTCAAGGTAAAGTTATGTGCTACTTGAAAGACATGAATCAGATGTGATACTTGAATATTTATATGCTTTGACTGAGTTATTATTATTTGAACCATGTTTAAGGTTCCGAATAATGTATGATGTTTAATATATGTTGAGTTATAAAGTTTCAGTTTTGTTTGTTGTATGAAAGGGTATTGAAGCTGGATGTAAGTTTTATTTATTAACTTTGATAAGGTGAGTAATAAGCTAAGTATGGATCAAAGGTAGGTAAAGATAAAGGTTTTGGGAAATGTACTTGATAAATCACAATAATTATGTAATAATAAATTGTAAAGTTTGAGTTATCTGATATGTAAAGGTTATTAAATTGAAATGTAAGATTCTATATAATAACTTGATGAAGCGAATCATAAAATAAAATTGATCCACAGATTTGTAAATGATAATGGTTTTGATTCAGGGAATTAAAGTAAGAAGACATAACTGTTTTAATTATTCAGCATTTTATTAAGTTTAACATCGAATAATGATGTAAAATCAGAAGTTAGACGTAATATTAACGATCGAAGTCGATAGTTGAATTGTATGAATTTTGGGGTCGTTACATCAGAGACAACCCTGAGGACATTCAGCATGCACAACAGCCCAATCTCAGAGATAACCCTGAGCAACGACTGTTATATCTGCACAAAGCTGGAGATAACCCCAGTGAGGGGAACAATTGTCATTTTGCCACCACGATACTACATTCACGTCTTCTTAACATCATTTCAACCCATATTTCACTACAGAAGTGTCCCACAAGAACAATAGCTCAAAATCCTTAGTGACTACTACACAAGACAGCACACAAGATAAAATTTGAAGACTTGAAGATCTGGTCATGGACCCATCTTCATGACTTTGTACAACCTATTATCCCATGTCATTGTGTAGCTCTCAACAACAGCATTCCAAAAAGGTACAGCACGTGAGACGCCCCCAAAATTAAGTATACATCACCCATCTTGGGTCGTCAGATAAATGGTACAGAATACAAATACAACTTACTAATACAACTGTCGTGTATAATACGACAAAACATAACTGTGAGTTTGAATACAATTATTTTCTACTAGAGACTATACAAACTCAAAAGGAGTTCTCATTACAATTATTGTCACACTATTTAATAGAATAGTGAGGACTACTAATACTATTATCTGGTCCATCACTCCGTTCCCCGACTCGTCCCAACTATATTCTCATTTCCTGAAGAGAACAGTGAAAAAATGGGTGAACTCAACTAGCCCAGTAAGAAATATTATGACTAAGATAATGCAGAATAAATTATCATTAGCCTTCAACAGTGTTAAACTGATAAAATATAACGAACATCAAGTTTAACTACAGCGGTACAAGCAATCTATTAAAAGAGTCAAGTAGAGAATAAAATCTACTATCTTCTATGATTTAAAAGGTTTTTCAACACTGTTATCGCTGGGACTCAACTTAATAAAATAATCCACATCATTGAATCACCCCTGCACTACGGTAAATGATATTCGGGTATTCATTAATGGTCATGATCATGCCAACAACTGTCCATCAATGCACTACGGGCCAATGAGGACTTTTACCACATCATTTGTAACATTACGGTCATGATTACACCGAATAATCCCTGGTTATAATCATCCCAAGTCCATCTATGCATTACATGCCATAGATGACTTTCAACATTTTATAAACATGAGGATGATGACAATGATATAAGAATTCAATAAAACAAGTTCAAGAATTAATTTATCCAAGAATTAACAACGTCCAAATTTTCAACATAATACTACTTTGTGGAGTAAAATTCAAGAATGCTTAGAAAAATATTTTCATGAAAAGATACTGGATGAACCGTAATTATCAAAGATATTCTACTAATTTCATGGAGTATAGAAGTTAAAACTTAACCAACTGAGTATAATAAAGAATGGAATAACAAAAGAAATCACCCGACATGCGATAGACCGCACAGACAGGTTATTCCAACAGAATAATAAATAATGGAACCAGGTTCGGCGTAAAAGCACAGACAGGATATTCCGACAGAATAATAAATAATGGAACCAGGTCCGGTGTAAAACACAGACAAGATGTTCTAACAGAATAATAGCAAGATGGAACCAGGTCCGGTGTGAAACACACAGACAGGATGTTCCAACAAAATAATAATAAAAACGGAACCAGGTCCGGTGTAAAACACACAGACAGGATGTTCCAACAGAATAATAATAAAAACGGAACCAGGTCCAGTGTAAAACACACAGACATGATGTTCCAACAGAATAACAGTAGAATGTCACCAAGTATAGGGTAGACCGCGTATACAGGTTATTCCAACAGAATAATAAAAAATAGAATAACAACAGTTCTCTTTATGAATAAGAAATAATAACACCCCTTACCGTTTTAAAGAAGAACTGAAATAAGGAAGTAGTTAAGTAGCATAATACTTTTCTTCTCTCTCTCTATAGTTTCTCTCTATAGTTTCTCTCTCTAGAGTTAAGTGAATTCATAAGAAATAATGAAGGAATGAGCTGCTATTTATAGAAAAATGGAATGCATAGTAACTAATCCATGAACGGTCCAGATTGATTACTTTAATCTGACTGTCCATATTTAAAGAAAAATCTTTTAAATAAAATATAATATATTCTATTTATAGAATAACATTAATAAAGTATTCTGTTTTATATAAAAAGATGTTTCTGTTTTATTACATTAATAATACGAATAAAACAAAACTTCATTATCGCTAAATAATTCATATTATTAACTGACAACAATTGAATCAAACTGAGTGACTTCTCACATAAACATTAATAATCAATACCGTGTGCTACTATGCAACCACACGTATTACTGTACTTTTACTACCGAGTAGTTCAACAGTATCAATGGTAAAACTTCCGTCGTTATTTTTAATAAAATATTTTTGTCGTTTTCTCAATCCGACAATAAATCCGTTGTGGGGTCCACTAATGATTGTGCCGTTGTACGAATATTTCTTGTTAAAATGAATATTCTCCGACCAATCGAATATTATATAACAACATGCGTACTTTGCAAAATTTATAAATATTACCCACAACTATAACATTATATCAAATTAACTCCATAATATTAAAAAATGATATTTATAGAAAATTCATCTTTATTTATAAAAGTTGGGGTCTTACAGCATGCCTCTATCGGATGCCCGGATTGAAAGTTATAAAGGTTCGAGCGGACAACGCGTTGGATGAGTGCACATACTTCGAGATGACGAGACCCACATGGCTCTCTGCAACCCTGCCAGCAGCAGGTAGATCCGCGGCCTGGATATAATATATGGTGCGTTTACAGCTTATATATATATATATATATATATATATATATATATATATAACTGTTATTCAGCCTGCGGGATTGATTTGCCTAAATCTGGCCATTTCTTACTTTGACCGGGTAATGGTGACTAAATTGGAACCGTTGAAACTTGAATGGTTTAGATTTACTCAAATCTAGTTCTTTTCCTTGCTTTTATTAGTCTGCGGGCTAGATTTGCCTCAATCTGGCTATTTCTCACTTCGACTGGTTCATGGTGACTAAACTGGAACCATTGAAGCTGGAATGCTTAGATTTACTCAAATCTAGCCAGTTTTCTAGCTTTTGTACATATTTCTTTCATATGTGAGCCTAGGAATCATGTGATCACAAATTCAGTTTCTGAATCTAGATTCGGTTCCCGTGATGGATATTTTTAGCTGCGACCAGCTTGTAAATTATTCACGGTGTCTGAATTTTCTTAGATGACTCTCATGCCGACAAGGAGTTCGACACTGCTATGTATCTTATTTTCTCGAAGATGCCTCGCATCTCGAAAATAATAAAATGGAAGTATCAAAGACCTCAATTACTATTGAGTACAAGGGTTTGAAAAATATGTTTTACAAAATATCACTGCTATATCTTGTTAAAATTGAACTTTTATACAAAAGTCAAACCCTTTGTATATATGTGCAAACAAGGCATAGCACTACTTCCAAACAACTGAACATAGACCTAACACCCACACACAAACAGGTAAAAGTTAATGAAAAGTGTAGGTAACCGTGTTATCACGGAAGTCGGGGGCTGCCTATCACCTTCCCTCAGCTTAATCAAGCCCCCGGACCCTAACGAATTTCAGTTTTGTAGACCAGTTAAACAGTGTCACATCATTAGGTCTTTGTGCAAACCTTTCCTCGGTTGAGTTGGTGCAACCATTTAAAAATAATCAATTGACGACTCTTACAGTCAAATCGTAGACATATACATGTCAGACCTTTTCAAACAAATCTCACCTAACATGAGAACACCAAAAGACAAGAACAGAAAGGGACAAATAAAATCCCGACGTCGACAATTGGAATTCTTGGATACGGAAGAGCTTTGACAGAGTTTATTCTTATCCATTTGTTTCCTTTGATTTTGTAATCCATAAATGTTGTTTTTATTGCTACTATTATTTTGTTGAAAAGATATGAACTAATTATTGGCTCTAAGGTTATAATGGAGCCTCTGTTAATTTGAATCGAATGTCTTATCTCTTTGGTTGACACCATATTATGTAGTTCAATATATTCATGCTTAATGATTCTTACTAAGAAATTAGTGATGATTTTGGCAATCTATATGATGTTGAAAGAGGGATTGTAGATTTACACCTTAATATATTGGCATGTGAGTATGAGTTGTCTATTTGTTTAGACTGCATAATTTTTGTATAAAATAGACATATATATGTACACCATGTGTGACCTAATTGAGAACTTATGCTTTAAATCCTTTTTATGGTTAATTCACATAGACATATATAGGATTATTGCCTCGCTTGGATGCTCTTTCCTGTTCTATTCCCTATCGGGTGGATCTAGAAAAGATATGTTTGTATGTACCTTGGAAGAGGTGTATGAGCACTTGTGTGTTCTCGGTCGACAAACTGTCGTGACCACTAAGACCATAAAGAAAAGGTTAGGAAGTTTGATGAAACATAGCACACCAGGTTTTTGACAAAATGCCAGTGTGGGGTGAAGTTATGACCTTAGCTTATAGCACCTTCAATACCATTCGTTATCCATTTACTTGCTTTGATAGTTAGATATAACTAGTTAAATTACACATATGTTATTCTATTGTTCGAATAAAACTTAAGCGATACAAAGTTGGTATTTAGTAAATATTAGTGATAATTCTTCGTGGGTTCGACACTCTTCTTATCACTGTATTACTTGTTAGACCGTGTATACTTGTGCGTGTTTAGTGATTGGTAATTTGACCAACAAGTTTTTGGCACCGTTGCCGGGGAATTATTATTCTAATATTGTCCAATATTGATTTAAATCAATTTAGTCTTAAGTTGAATGTATATTTTTCTTTTATTTGTTTGATCTTCCTTATTATTTTTTTAGCTTACAGATCATGGACAATCATTGTCATCAATGGCCTTTCGAGAGGACGACACAACCAAGATCAGAAGAAGAGCTTGAGCGATTGTAAGATCAAATTGCAAATCTCTTAAGGTTTTTTGACAATCCAAAATGTCAGTCCACTCAGAATGCCTACCGTCAGGAACGAGCTGACAATGAACTGACTTAGTATCATCCAAACTGTCAGGGTTATCCAAACTCTTGGGACTATAGTCAAGAGAAGTATCATGATCTAAATTTTTCCTATCAGACAGAATTCAAGTGTTAGTCTCCGTCGCAATATGAGGCGACACCTCAATCTAATGAGAGCCTGTCTATTTTCTTAGAACGAGACAAAGATTGAAGGCTTGAATAGCTCCTTACCAACTTCATAGAGAGAAATAAGTTTCGAATGGCGAACCAAGACGCCTCATTGCAGAGCATCGAGAGTCAATTGGGACAACTCGTCAATGCAATCACAAATCCACCATAAAGCAATATACCGGTCATAACTAATCATAATGATGAAGTTGTAAAGCATTGCACGGTGGATATGCAAGGAGAAGGCGACGAGTCTCACAAAGTTATTAAGGGAGATGTCAAAGTGCCTATTGACCAACTTGTGGAGTCTGAAGATGGAGAAGAGATGATCACGAGTGGTTGTATTGTCAAAACTAATGAAAAGTTGGAAACCACGCTCACAGTTGTTAAAACCCTAGAGGGTCCACTAGAGCAGATTGAACGATTTCAGTTTGATGAGAATGGCGAATTCGGGGATAATTCAAGTGGTGAACGATTCTTTGTGCCAATGGGTGAAGTGAAGTTTAGGGATGGCTAATCATCAATGTCTGCCATGAGCATTAAGGAGTTGACAAATAGGCGACATGAAATGGTCGTCTTCGCATATGAGCCGGATTGAACGGCAATGGAATAGTCAAGCTGACGACTTTAAAATAAGCGCTTGATAGGGAGGCACCCCCATCTCAGTATCATTTTGTTACCCTCTTAGCTTTTTATTAGATTATTAAGGCTATTTTTTTGTTATATATATAATATTGTAGTACATTTTGGGTAATAGATAGATTTTTTTGGTTATGTGTGTTAATTAGCTGCATGGAGATCCATAGAGGTCATCTTTTAGGTTTCAACCGTTAGTTCATTCTTATTAGGTGTTGTTGTGTTCATTTATACTTTTTAAATGATTTTTTTAATGATGCAGGTATGGCGCCGAGGTGCCATGTTTTGAACTGTAATCAACGCTGCAGTACCTTTATTAAGGTGCAGTTTTTCTTAGTTATGCTGTAACGCCTATAATAGCTTGGTATGAAGCGCTGCAGCGCCATCCCCCCCCAGCAAAACCTACTGGAAATACGTGCTGCAGCACCATATTTTTGCATGTATCCAGCGCTGCAGCGCCACTTAAAAATCTAGGGTTAAAAGTCAGCGCTGCAGCGCCTCTCAACGAAGAAAAGGCAGCGCTGCAGAGCCATCAACGAATTTTTGTAGTTTAATTTGGGCATATCTCAGCAGCTGTGCAATTCATTTCCTCATTTTTCTGCATCCTTCTCGCACAACACCATTTTCTCCCAGCAAGTCCCTTAATTCACCACGGCAACCAATTTCTTGCTCTCACCAATCAAATTCGGCCTCAAATCACTTCCCAAATTTGGGTCTTCCTAGACGATTGCTACTACAAGGGTTATCCAAGTCCAGGTATCGTGTTTGCAGTCTATTTTTGATATTAACTGTTCGTTAACTAATTAGTTCGGGAAATTATTGGCTTACTGCCGAATGATATTGGGCTATTACTAATGTTATTATACTCGGGTTCGAGGTGCTTAGAATAGTGCTTGACAGATTGGTTCAAGGTAGCGCACTACAGGTGTTTGATAAAAGGCCTAAGATAGAATTGACTGCAGTTTGCCTCTAATTTGGTATCGTTAAACTCGTGGGTTATGTTAGGCTTCAAGTAAACTTTCACAGTTTCATTGCTTGCATCTGTAGTTAGTTGATTAAGGTTCAGTTGGTGGATTCTTGTTTGGGGTTTCAATTCAGCCTGTGGTTGATTATTGACTAAGAACTCTGATATCGCTTCTAAGAGACAGAGACTTAGCATCGGCGGCTCCTCGTCAGCAGTACTGTAATGGTACCAAGCCAAGTTTGTCAGCGAGGATGCATTCGCACGGTACAATCAAACTTTTGCTAGGAAAAACTTGGTGCCTGAGAGGGGCTTAAGGCCAAACCCTAAGAAGGATGGGGACATGATGACCATGATCCTAGAAAAGAATTGGGTACATTTCACCAAACAGCCCGGGTCAGTGAATTTATCTATGGTACGAGAATTCTACGCCAATGCCACTCCTGAAGGTCCACCAGTGGTTCAGGTGCGAGGCCAGGCAATGGCTTATGACAGTATAATGCTTAATGTTGTTTTTGATATGCCTAACCACTCGGGCTCTGATTACGTGGAAAATGGGACTCGGCATGACTACCTAACAAATGGGCTTTGATCTAGATCCATGGATTTAATCATAGATCACATGATTCCTAGGCTCATATGATATCATTGAGAAGCTTGCACAATAAATATTGAAATAAACTGTAGAATATAATTTAGACACCGCAAAACAAATGAGTCATCAGTTAAATCCTTGCATACGCATAGCCACGCTTCCCGTTTCCTTTGGATACAGATCTAGGGTCGCATAGTCTCTTAATATTTACAAAACTTAGAAAGAAAACTAAATTTAAATAAATCTTAGCCATTTTAGCTCAACAGTTCCAGTTTTATAACTTTTGAATCGGTTAAAAGTCAGGTATGGCTAGATTTAGATAAATCTAGTCCATAAATTTTAAATATTACAACTTTACATTGAATGAACAATTAGAAGTGATATTTTATTGAATAAATCATGTATTACATTATTGGGTGTAATGTATGCATATTTTTAATGTAGTGAATATATTATTATATTTATTACTGTTAAATTGTTTTTAACAATTTATAGAAGGGAAAAGGTATACAAAAATTGTTGTATACTTTAAATAAAGGATATTAAAATAAATTCTAGCATTGAATTATTTTAATAAAGATATAATATTATTTTAATATCCTATTCACTAAATAAATTTCCACTTATATGAAAAATACGAAATGCATATATTTTTTTATCATATAATATAAAGGAATATTATATTTGTATTCAATAAGTATTATGAGTAATACACATGGTAGCAATCTGAAATTTTGTAGTTATTAAAATAAAGATTTAATAAATAATTTTTATTTTAGTAGTAATTTATTATATTACATTATATGTATGGCTTCGTATGATGTAATAGGTGTGCTTACGTGATATGGTAAATATATTAAGTTATATTTACTATATTTAAATAAATTGATATAAACAATTTATAATGTGAGACAATAAAAATTTTATTTACTATATGCGTTATGTGTACATATGTAGTACCTGATATATCTGCTAGTTAATAAATATATATGGGTGTATATATTTATTATAGGAAATAATTTGTTAAGGCTATTTATTTAAAGAAGTGAATGAGGTGGGTCAAATTTATATAATATATATTGTTTATGCTTTAATCGAGGATATTGTTGGGTAAAATCTAATTACACACAACACGCAAGTATACGTGATCAACAAGTAATGTAATGATAAGTCAAGTATCGTTCTCACAGATACAAGTATTAATTTTATTCAAACAATTACCAGTTTTATATTATTTCAATTTTATTAAACTACTCGAATTAATGATTTAAAATAATAAAATCTAACAAACTAGAAATCAAAACAAATCAACACAACTCGCTACCACAAATTTTAATCAAATAATAGAGAATTAAGCCTACAACTTTACTTTAAGCTTTATGCAGATTTTGTAAGACCCGTGAATTTCATGAATAAATATTATTCTGATATAATAAGAAAATAAATATTTATTTGAATATAAATATTGATGTGTTGTGAGATGAGTAATTCAATTAATTCAAATTGAATTTATAAGAATTAAGAAAAATGTGGAGTTTATGATAAGCTCGACGAATGCTTTGTGTGGCACGATAATGAGAATTATGATGATTTAATTAATTAAAGAAGGAACTAATAAGTGAATGATTAATTAGTAATATATTGTTAATTAATTGTTATTATGAGTGATAGCATATTAATGAATAAATAATTGATTAATATTATAAGGTTTATGTTTGTTCAATAAATTGCTAAGTGTAACGCTAGGTAATCTCATATTATATAGTAACTACATCTATATAATATAAAGTATAGTGTGACATTGGGATGTGACTATATAATATGGAAACTATATAGTATGATTAATAAAATGTGTAAGTTATGTAAATGTTGTCTATATGACCATGTAAATGTATAGAGCATTAATGTACACTTTATGGAATATCAACTTAGGCTATGTGTCTAATTGGAATAATAAAGTTGTAAAGAGATATTAAATTATTAGTGACCAATTAAATTGTGTCCATACCTATAATAAATATTAATTGGACTAGACTAATGTACATGGATTATATGGTATGTGTACATATATAATCCCTAACTTTTCAATTTGTAATAACATTTAGTTATCAACTGTGGAATTATAAGCCAAAAAAGAAATAAACCTAAGTGTATTAGAAAATAATTCGTTACTACACCTAAGAACAATTCATTGTCCCAATATGAGTGACCCAAACAGTGCTTCACAATAGCTTTACTCTAATTATGCAAACAAGAGTCGGCAGTTGAAGGCTAGCATAGCTGTGATGATGAAGAAGGGAGTGGAAGAGATGAAGTTGGTGATCTCTTTTTACCAAACTCTCTCAATCCAATGAATTCTTCTTCCATCCCATGGTTTAATTTCTTGGACAATGGCTTGGCATGGTCAATAAGTTTTCTATAAATTGAGCACTCCCCTTCATTTTCTATGTTGCTGAGATTATTTGCTTAGTTGTTGTAGAGAGTGTGAGGGAGTAGTTTGATTTTGAGAAGAAGTTCTGTGCAATTCAAAGCAAAGGTATAACATGATATTACATTCTTAATTCAATTTTGATTAATGTTTGAATATACATGAATTCTTGCTAATTGGGTTGGCAACTGTTATTCATGTGTTGTCTGAGCTTATATGCATGTTTAGAAGTATTAGATTTAGTCTGAGTTATAGTAGAAGAAGATTGGCAATGCTTGTGTTGAGGCTCTATAGAAGTAGAGCCATTTTTTTTGCCTCGGAACGAAGTGGCACGGCCACGGCATTTCTATAGCACAATACCGCGCGGCCGTGCGGGATGTCTGTCTTAAATACTAATTTGGTTACCTTGTGTTATCTTGAGCATGTTAGGTTGGTTTGATTATGCATGTAAATAACCTTAACATATGGAATGAGGTTGCTTTGTATATAGTAAGTCATGTTAGCTTGGTTTGGTATGCGTATTCAAAGAAATCTTAAAGATTTGGAAACTAGTTTTGATAAACATTGTGCAATACATATTCTGACCTTAAGCATCAACATATTAAGTTCTGATGAGCCTTGACATGTGATCAATATGTTAGTTTATATTGTTGGAGATAGTATAGAATATTCAAGCATGATTTAAAGGGAAATTGCAAGTAAAAGGCTATACTAGCTATGTGTAAATGAACTATGTATACATTAAGTTTTGAACTTTAAATTATGTTTATGTGATCTATTATGTGGTTATGATAGAATGATATAGAATATGTGAACTACCTTGTATGCTTGAATAAGTTTAGATGACCTACTAACGGAAACTTAAAGTTTCAAATACGAACTTGATAAACTATATACACTTTGAGTTAGGAACTTGTGAACATGGTTATGTGGTCTAGCATGAATATATGAAAGTATGATATATAGTAAGTGAGATAGCTTTGCATATTTGAGTGGTTAACATGATATTTTCAAAAGGAAACCTTACAAATTGGGACACTAGTTTGGTTGATAAAAACCTTACATGTATTTTGAGTTTTGGCTATGACATTTGGATATGAATATGCATGTAGACATGATTGACATGTATGCCTAACTAGTCATATGAATGGTAAGCTAGTTGAGTATGGTTTAGAACAAGTCCAAATGTAGTAGAACTATACAACTTGAAATGCATGACTAAGATAATGTAAGCATGTTTAGTTAAGACTTATTGACCTTGTTGTATATATAAGGACTAAACATGAGAGACCTTGTTTAAGGAACACTTAAAGCCTTGATTTTGTGAGATTTGATAATGAATCATGTAAAGAACAAGATATATAAGAGACTAAACCTAGTTATGAACATCATAACATGTATGATTTTGCAAGTGTGATCATATGTGTATAAGGGTGTGCAAGTTGGGCCATGCTTCTGTTTTCTCAGCTCTGGTTTGAACTAGGAGCAGCGCGACCGCATCACTCCCTAGTTCAAATCCAGCGCGTCCGCGCCACCCTGCAGTGAAGTTTTCATTTTGTTTGTGATATGAGATTTGATGCATGCTTATATTATTATCTTAACCTGTAATATATAACTAGTACCTTATCTAATGTGTCAAGAAGCATGCTAAACGATAGAATCAAATATGTAATGAGTGATTATAAATTTTCAAACAATAAGTCCAAAAGATATTTACGAGCTATGTTATTTGATTTCATAGTTTCTTATAAACTGATTTTGTGTTATGTGTGTAAAGTATGTAATGACTTACGTATAGGATTATACGGTTAAGTTAGAATCATATGTGTATGATAAACTTACATATTGGATGTACATAACTAATGAATATCCTATATACATAATTATGTTATAATAGGATTCAAAAAGTGTTGATAAGCCTTACTTTGGTAAACTATGCTTAAGGCAAGTATCCGAACTCTATTTTATATTGAGCAAGTATCCTAACTTATGCATTTACTTTATGCAAGGAATCTATGATTACGTAAGTTTTCCAACTTACACGACTTGAATATTCTGCAAGTATCTAAACCTTATTTCTTTGATGCAAGTACTCGAACCCTACTCTTTATTGAGCATTACTTAAGCTTGTACTATTATTGGTTGTACAAGTAAACAATTAAAAGTATGATTCTTATCTTATGACATAATGCTTCATAGTTAGAATAGAGTTATTTATATTCCTTGAACTTTGATTTCAAGTATTGAACTTATAATTGTTCATATATGCATTTAAAGAGCGGTCTATGCCATTTGATTCGGCTAGACCTAAATCGTAATTTGAAAGTGATCCAAACCAATTGATTGGTGTGGAATATGGTATTGACGGAGATGAAAAACTTTCTTTGAAGGGAAAACTATATTTGTCGAGAGACCGACACACGCAGATTAGTACGATTAAACGATATGCATAACGTAGGGTACTTTAGGATGATCACTTGTTGTACTAGTTGTAGACACTTGAAATTTTTTGCATACCTGTTACTAACATTGCAGGAGGGCAGAATCGTCTTTTAGATATAAACCTGGAAGACAGCTCAGTTCAATCCCAGAGATAACCCTGGGATATGCAGTATTACCATCTCGAAGATAACCTCGAGACATCCAGCTCAGACTCAAAAATACCACCGAAAGATTCAACCTCAACCCCGGAAACAACACCGGGAGTTTCAGTTTCAAACTTGGAGATAACCCTGAGGAATGCAATTCACATATTGGAAATCACACCGGAGAAGACCGTGTCATCTCGAAGATAACCCCAAGATACTCAGTCTCAGTCCCAAAAATAACTCTGGGAAAGATAGCGTCAACCTTGGAGATAACTCTGAGGAATGTAGTTACAGTTCCTGAGATAACCCCAGAAATGCTTGTTTCAAGCCTATGCAATCAGCTTCAAACACTTGGCAATGGCCCCGAGGCACTCATTTCCAAAGTCTGGAGATAACCATAGGAAGTCAGGCTATCTCAGAAACAACACTGAGGACGGTCAACACCTGCAGCAGTCCAATCTCAAAGATAACCCTGAGCAACGACTGCTAAATCAGCTCAAGCCGGAGATAACCCCGGTGAAGGGCAGAACCGTCTCTTGCCATCCCAATTTGCGCCGTCTCAACATTCATACATACATACACAGCAATGTCCTACAAGAACTAAATAACGCCAATCCCGAGTGACTACTACACAAGATAGCACACCAGATAGAATTTGAAGCTCAAAGACTAAGGGCATGGTCCCGTCTTCCTGACTTCGTACAACCTCTAATCCAATGTCATTGTGTAGCTCTCGATAATAGCATGCCGAAAAAGGTCTTATACACCTCAATCGGATGCCTGAATTGAAGTTTTGAAAGTTCGATCAGACATCACATTACACGCGTGCACGTACTTCAAGACGACAGGACCTGCGGAACCCAGGGCACCTCGGGCAGCCGTAGGTACACCTGTTGTAACGCCCGAGAAAATCAAATTTTTATTACAATTAAATTTTTATTTGATTAGGTGAATTAAATGAATTTAATTGAATTCTTTGTGAAGTAAACTATGTGAAAGTCGTTCTATGACCTAGAATGTGCTAACGTGGTTAGTATTCTGGCTACGTGGTAGAAATAGTTGTTTGGAATTTCCAAGACGATAATAATTGTTTTTTGAGAAGTTTCCGTAAAAACACTATTCAGCCGTTTCTGTCCGAGGAATTATTTTGAAATTCCGAGAAACGCGTAATGATAGAATATCGTGATGAGATGGAATATCTGATAATATTTCATTTATGGCAGAAACGAAGTTTTCGCCTGCGGACTTAAATCCTAAGGGTTGAGTATATTGATTTCCGAGAAGGAAATAATATGCATAGAATGAATGGCGTTAGGTTTTATTCAATTGTTATACAATTGGTGGTGCTAGTTAGTACCTATGTATAATACGTTAAGTTAATACGAGGTACAATACGCTTATTGTACTTATGGCATACGAAAGGAATACGCGAATCATACGTGTAGAATACGATACGTATTATAGAATTAAGTTATGACTTAATGATTAATTCATTTGGGTTGGGTTATAAGTTAGTCCAACTAATTGAAGAACTAAGCCCAATGAGTTAGGTGGGTTAAGTCAAAGTCAAGGCCCAATGTTTATTTAATTAGGCCCAATTCACAAAACCGAACCGTGGGTCGAACCGGTGGGTCACCCAATGGGTAAAACCCATGGGGCAGCCCATGGGATGTCATAAAGGGGAGGTGGGCCGGCCACTTGCGGTGGACTTCAAGTATAAGACTTGGTCACCAAGTGTTTTACTTGGTGACCAGACTTGAATAGTAAGGAGGTGGGGGTATATTGGCCATTAAGCCCTCCATTTTCATTTCCTACAAATAAGAAGCTAGGTTGTTGCATTTTAGAGTTTTCAAAGTTTCCAACTTAGATTATTTGAGAGAGAAAAGAGAGCTACACTTGCAAACATACACTTTGGAAGCTTATACTTATATTCTTCCAAGAGATTTCCAAGAGTTCTTAAGGTATAATCCTTATCTTTCATCTCCATTTCTTTTTTTTATTTGTCTTTTATATTGAAGAATCATAGAGGGATGGTATACGCTTTGTATGAGGGATTAAAGATGACTTACCATAGATTCAATCTCTATAAGTCATGAGGTTATAAAAATAATAAGGTTTGAAATAGTTTTGAACCATGGAAATATGGATAGTTGAGATTGATCATTTATAAACGATTGGACTCTATCAATCCGTTAGTAATTGCATCTTGCTTGGTTAGGATGTAGATATGAAATCCATGGAGTATTCCATGTGATTTGGCTTAGAGAACATTAGTAATGAAGTTATGGCGAATTTTACGAAAATAGACGTTAAACGTCGAAAACGTAGAAATTCCGAATTTGTAGTCGAAAGTTGCCGTGAGACTTGAAAATGTTGGTTTTCAATGTCAACACGTGAGATAGGGTGATTAAGAGTCGTGGGTTCGAGAATCGTCTGATTCCGACTTAAAACGAAGAAAACGAGCATTGAACGCTCATTAACGTTTACGAACGTATATAAAATGAACTCAATAGTGAATTATGAGTTAACGGATTCTTATATGAACGTGTAAAGGATGTAATTCCTGACTTGTAGGAATTAGAATGGGTCAATTCGGATGTAAAACGGACAAATTAGGAAGCCGGGAGTTTCGTTAGAAAACCAAAACTGGTTTGTCAACTGATGCACAGGCTCGACGCCGCAGCGCCAAAACCAGTACAAAATGGTGGCGCCACAGCGCCAGACTCGGTGGAGCACTCAGTAAACTCGCGCCCCAGTGCCAATGTGCCGCGCCCCAGCGCCAATATTGTGCAAGTGCCGCGCCCCAGCGCCAAGGTGCCGCGCCACAGTGCCGACAGTAAGAAAAAGTTGACCAAGTTATGCTTTAGACTTCAATTGGTTAGGGATCAATCGGAGTTGAGTTTATATACTCAATGAATGTATAAAGACTAATCCTATACTACCTATACTAAGGTATATGGTATGAAACTTAGGAGTCTAATGTAAGTAAACAAAATATGTAAAATGAACGAAGTAATACTTTATCAATGAAGTTGAGTCCGGTTAATAAAACGTCCATAGAGAGATAAACCGGAACGAAGGGTAATAAGTCATGTTGACTTTAATAAAGATATTATGTTAACAAAGACATAGAAGAGAAAAAAGCTTGTAGGAACAATGTGAATAGTTGTTTGATAGCAAATTACGGTGTGCTATGTGAATATATCATGTAGATTCTGTAAAGGCTGTGGTCAGTCGAGTAAGTTATTTGAAGACGTTGAAAGGCAAGTTTTCTTAACGCTTGTCTAACTTCTAAGTTAGCCAAGTTTTATGTGATTGATTGAACTGAATTGCAAGCTTTGTTGTAAAAGAAAGGGTCGATGCCCGATTTTAACTCGGCTAGACTATTCGTAAGATATAGATTGATGATTTTCCATATCATTCTATAAAGAAATGTTAACGCTATCCTATGCCAAGTAATTGGTACGGATGTGAAGGTAAGGTTTGTCTATGAACAAACAAAAGTATTTTTCATCGATATTTCGATGGGCACGCGAGTTTGCCAAAAATATTAAACGTAAATACGTTTAATGAATGTAGTGTTGATCAACATAGAGTACTATAGGCTGATCACCTAGAAGTGCTCGTAAGTTATACGGATGAACGGCCTTAGTGCTGTGGACTCCTTTTCAAGTATAAAAACTAAAATTTACTGTTTATGGTCTATCGACCGGTTCAGAATTCCTAATCTATTCTATACATTGGGAATTGATGTTATATACTGTTAGGGTAGTATTGATTCATAATACTTCATAACTATTGTTCAGTTAGGTTGGAATTGTTATATAATTCACGAATGTGGTATTCTTGTTATCCTTGATTAAACTTGCTGAGCTGTCATGCTCACTTCTTGCGTGAATTATATAACTGCAGTTAAAGGTGAACGTACTGAGAATGCCAAGAAAGATAAGGGCAAAGCTAAGATGGATGCTTAGGCATTGTGTAATAGTTTAGTAAGTTTGTATGTATTATACCTTATGAATAATGAACTATGTAATCGGTTTATGAACCTAGGAAGGATTATACTTTGATTTTAATAAGAATATAGTAATTACTCTCATCTTGTTGTATTTAAATGGAATGATGGTATGGATGTTAGTATAGTGGAGCACCATCTGTCGGGTTGGAAGATACCCGGATTTGGGGGCGTCACAGGTTGGTATCAGAGCCTTAGGTTATAAAACTTAAGGGGGGAAAACCTTAGGCTAATAACCTTGTAAGGAAAGTAAAGTCCGAGAAATGGAATTGAAGTATATTGAATTAAGAAGATATTGAGATAACTCAGTATCGAAAGAATTAAAAGATGAAAATTAATCTTAAAGATATTAAATGTGATTTGTGGTTATACTATTGTGTATTATGTACTAATCAACGTGTTATGTGTTTGTAGATGTCAATCGATAGCTTGATGTTTAGAAACGTGGAAATGAGAAGTGAGGACCCAGTTAACCAAGTTGATGTAGTACCAATGCCAGTGGCGGAGGTACCGATAGTTATACTAGAAGACTCAGACATTGAGGAGTACATCTCCGAGGAGGAATACTCTGAGGAGACTATGGGATTAGCATCATACCTTAAGGAGATGCTAGATGTGGATGAGGAAATGGAGGTGACATCGATTAACACGGTGTTACCTGCTCTAGAGCCAGCATCTTTGGATGCAACTAGAGCACTGTATTTAGCGATGTTGGATAGGAATGTGCACTTACGTACTCAGGTAGAGGCACAGATTGAGGAGATAACTGCCCTATATGAGGCGAAAGAATCTGCAGAGGCAGACTTTGAGTCGGAGCACGATGAAAAAGTGCTTATGACTGATAAGGCTCATAGCTATAAGGATGAGGTCCTCGAGCTAAAGAAGAAACTGGTTGAGAAAGATCAGAAAATAGCTAGGATGTCATACATCCGTGAATGCGCTCATGAGGATTCCAAGCTAAAAATTGCTTGTTATTATATTGAGTCCGGGCAGACTCGACATACCATAAGTCGAGATATAGTGTCGATTATGGAAAATCAGAAATATGAAAATGCCGTTCGACAGTGTTAGAAGGTCGCTATAACTTTTTGTATGTAAGTAGTGACGTAAAACCCTCTTTTGTGTAATTAAGGGTAGTCTTTTAGCAAATCCCAACTTTTATAGAAGGCAATCGCGGGATAGTATATGATAGCTTTTGGCTAAGGGAATATGATGTAAATAGTTTTGACTATGAAAGCATATTAATATAATGACATTTTTATTTAACATGCTTGTGTGGTATGAATGGTTGTTGTTAATTTAAAATGATAACCGAGTAATTAAATAGATAATAACGAAATTTTATTTATTTAATCAGAATTATGCCGCCAAGAAGGAGACAACGGAACCAAGAGGCCGAGTCTCATAATGAAAATCAAGGGGGTCCTAACAACCCTATGCAAGAGTTCGTTAATTTATTAACTGCTGCAATTAACCAAGTGGGGGGTGGGATTCCTGTAGCTCCTGGGGTAGTAAGAACAACTACCTTTAAGGACTTTAAAAGTGTGGGTCATCCTGAGTTCCGAGGAACGACGGATCCACTAGAAGCCCAAACATGGATTTGGTAAATTGAAAAGGCATTTATGATAACAAACGTAGGTGAGGCGCAAAAGACTTCTTTTGCGACTTACATGATGAAGGGAGAAGCCAACTACTGGTGGGAAGATCACCAGGGTGGGGCTAGGACAGAGGCTGTTACGTGGGAACAGTTTAAAAAGGTTTTCTTCGAGAACTATTTCCCTACTACCATGCAGAGTAGGATGGAAATTAAGTATCTAGAACAAAAGTAGGGGGATATGACTGTTCCCCAATATGCCGCCAAATTTAATGAGTTGGCAAGATTTGCTCCACATCAGGTGGATACGGAGGAAAGAAAGACGCACAGATTTGAGCAGGGATTAAAACCTTGGCTCTATAGTAGAATATCAGTTTTCCAGAGTGCTTCCTATGGGACCATTCTGGAGAAGGCGATAATAGCTGAAGGTGGTGGTGAGGCCTTGCCTCAGTACCACAAAGAGCGGAAGATTAAGAGTAAGATAGAAGGAAGTAATAAAGCTGAAGTTACCAGCAGAAGCGGCAACTTGCCAAAGAGGAATGGTTTTAATCCCGGGAATACCGGGGTAAAACAGGGAGATCCCAAAAGGAGAACGGAAGCATGTAAGACATGCGGAAAATCTCACATGGGAGTCTGTTTAAAGGGGAAAGCAGTATGCTACAACTGTGGGCATGAGGGACATTTGTCACCTAATTGTCCTAACCCTAAGAAGAATCAGGGGTGTTTTGTCTGTGGGTCAAATGACCACATGGCAAGAAATTGCCCAAAGAAGGGTTTAGAGGGGAATAAGAGTTCTGGTAGTGGTAAATTAGCCATTACTGGACCAACACCATTAGTGGGTAGACCCTCAGCTCGTACGTTTAATATGACTGTTCAAGATGCATTTGCATCAACAGATGTGGTAGCAGGTATCATTCCGGTCAATGAGATAAATGCTTATGTGCTATTTGACTCAGGTGTCATTGTTCTTTTATAGCATGTGAATTTGCTAAACGATTAGGGTTAATTCCTGAGAAGTTACCTATACCTTTAGACGTTAAGGTAGCAAACGAGGAGATAATCCCCATTGAACATATTCATAAGAACTGTTGCGTAGAAATTAGGGGAAATAAGTTATCGGTAGATTTGGTACCGATAAGGCTAAAAGAATTTGATGTAATTCTTGGTATGGATTGGTTGGTGAACCATGAGGCAATTATAGATTGCCATAGGAAAAGTGTAAACCTTCGGCTTTCTAAGAAAACCAAGGTAGTGTTTTTCGGTAGTAATTCACCGAGACACTCTTGTTGTCTGTCTATGACACAAGCTTGGAAGATGTTAAGAAAAGGGTGTGTAGGTTATCTATGCCATGTGGTGGATACCCAAAGAGTGGGGACATCCTTGGATCAGATACCAGTTGTGCAAGAGTTCGTGGTGTATTTCCAGAGGAATTATCGGGTATTCCACCGGATATGGAGGCAGAATTTGTAATTGATTTGTTACCAGGAACGGCACCAGTTTCAAAGGCACCATATTGTATGGCGCCAATTGAAATGAAGGAGTTAATGGTTCAATTACAAGAACTGTTAGATAGGAAGTACATTCAACCAAGTGTGTCTCCTTGGGGAGCACCGGTGTTGTTTGTAAAGAAGAAGGATGGGTCGTTAAGACTTTGTATCGACTATCGAGAGTTGAACAAGTTAACGATTAAGAATAGGTACCCTTTGCCCAGGATCGATGATCTATTTGATCAGTTGAAAGAGGCAAAGTATTTTTCTAAAAAATATTTGCGCACGGGGTATCATCAGTTGAAGGTGAGGAAGGAAGATATACCGAAGACCGCATTCAGAACTTGTTATGGTCACTACGAGTTTCTGGTAATGTCGTTTGGGTTGACTAATGCGCCAGCCGCATTTATGGATATGATGAACAGAGTGTTCAAATAATATTTGGACAAGTTTGTCGTAGTGTTCATTGATGATATTCTAGTCTATTCAAAGACACTAGAAGATCATACGAAACATTTAAGAATAGTGTTGGAAACGCTAAGGAAGGAGAAGTTGTATGCGAAATTCACAAAGTGTGAATTTTGGCTTGAGAGAGTGCAGTTTCTAGGGCATGTTATTGATAAGGATGACATTTCCGTAGATCCGGCCAAAGTAGAAGCAATAAACGAATGGGAGCAACCGAAGACGCCGACTGAGATTCGGAGTTTTCTGGGGTTAGCAGGATACTATAGAAGGTTCATTCCATACTTTTCTAAATTAGCTACTCCGTTAACCAATCTGACAAGAAAGTCAGTGAAGTATGTGTGGACTGAAAAATGTGAGAACAGTTTTTAGGAATTGAAGAAGAGATTAAGTGAGGCACCGGTATTGTCCTTACCAGACGATACCGGGAATTTTGTAGTGTATAGCGATGCTTCACATAAAGGATTGGGTTGCGTGCTCATGCAGCATGGCAAGGTCATTACGTATGCATCACGCCAATTGAAGGATTATGAGAAGGTTTATCCTACTCATGACCTGGAATTGGCAGCTGTAGTTTTTGCCCTAAAGATATGGAGACATTATCTTTATGGTGAGAAATGTGAGATATACACGGACCACAAAAGTCTAAAATATATCTTCACACAGAAGGAGTTGAACATGAGACAGAGAAGGTGGCTAGAGTTAATAAAAGATTATGATTGTGATATTTTATATCATCCGGGAAAAGCAAATGTAGTAGCGGATGCGCTAAGTAGAAATGATAGTGAGAAATTATCAATGTTAACAACTAAGAATGAGTTGGTAACAGCAATGGCAAAAATGGAACTAGAAGTTAAGTTACTGGGGGAATCGGTAGAATTGTTATTTTCCATGGAAACCCAACCTACCATAGTGGAGCGAGTTAGGAGAGTACAACTGAGCAATGAGGGGTGCAAGCAGATGTTGAATAAGATAGAAAACGAAGAAAAAACTGAGTATAACCTCGATAAGGATGGATTACTTCGTTTTGAGGGAAGAATTTGGGTTCCTAATGATCCCGAATTAAAAGAAGAAATTATGATGGAGGCCCATAGTTCGAGGTACTCGATACATCCCGGTAGTACGAAGATGTATCAAGACCTTCGTCGAAACTTTTGGTGGCCGAATATGAAGATGGAGATAGCAGAATATGTTAGTAAGTGCTTAACTTGTCAAAAAGTTAAGGCTGAACATCAACGACCGAGCGGGTTGTTACAACCGTTAGAAATTCCACAGTGGAAGTGGGAGCACATCACGATGGATTTTGTGGTGGGACTTCCAACCACAAGAAAAGGATACAATGCTATTTGGGTGATAGTGGATCGATTAACGAAATCGGCTCATTTTCTACCAATAGGAATTAGGTATAACTTAGATCAGTTAGCTAAGCTGTATATCAAAGAAATTATTTCCAGACATGGAGTGCCTGTGTCGATTGTGTCAGATCGTGATCCACGATTTACATCGAACTTTTGGAGAAGTTTGCAAGAGCAAATGGGAACGCAGTTAAGATTAAGTACGGCGTATCATCCTCAGATGGATGGTCAGAGTGAGCGGACAATTCAAACGCTTGAAGATATGTTAAGATCTTACGTCATGGATTTCAAAGGGAGTTGGGACGAATTTCTACCATTAGTAGAATTTTCGTACAACAATAGTTTTCACGCTAGTATAGGCATGCCGCCTTACGAAGCGTTGTATGGTAGGAAGTGCCGAACTCCATTGTGTTGGGATGAGGTGGGTGAACGTTAGATGTTGGGACCAGAGATGGTTCAGCAGACGGCGGGCATGGTAGAATTAATACGTGCTCGATTAGTTGCAGCTCAAAACCGGCAGAGGAAGTATGCAGATCCTCACAGAGAAAATAAAGAATTCGATGTAGGATCTTTTGTTTTTCTGAAAGTATCACCTTGGAAGGGGAAAATACGTTTTGGAAAGAAAGGGAAGTTAAGTCCAAGGTTTGTAGGACCTTTTGAGATTTTAAAAAGGATAGGGGAGGTAGCTTACATAGTAGCTTTACCTCCAGAAATGGAACACGTTCATAATGTGTTTCATGTGTCAGTGTTGCGTCCTTATAAACCGGACTATAAACACGTGATAGAGTATGAATCTATTCAGTTAGAGAAGGACTTGTCCTATGAGGAACTTCCAATTCAAATTATTGATAGGAAGGAACAAGTTTTAAGAAATAAGGTCATACCTTCAGTGAAGGTGTTATGGAGAAACCACAATGTTGAAGAAGCAACGTGGGAGCTCAAAAGTAAAATGAAGGAAGACTTTCCTCATTTGTTTATGTAATTATAAGCTAAGATTCTGGGGACAGAATCCTTTTAAGGGGGAGAGAATGTAACGCCCGAGAAAATCGAATTTTTATTACAATTAAATTTTTATTTGATTATGTGAATTAAATGAATTTAATTGAATTCTTTGTGAAGTAAACTATGTGAAGGTCGTTCTATGACCTAGAATGTGCTAACGTGGTTAGTATTCTGGCTACGTGGTAGAAATAGTTGTTTGGAATTTCCAAGACGATAATAATTATTTTCTGAGAAGTTTCCGTAAAAACACTATTCAGCCGTTTCTGTCCGAGGAATTATTTTGAAATTCCGAGAAACGCGTAATGATAGAATATCGTGATGAGATGGAATATCTGATAATATTTCATTTATGGCAAAAACAAAGTTTTCGCCTGCGGACTTAAAACCTGAGGGTTGAGTATATTGATTTCTGAGAAGGAAATAATATGCGTAGAAGGAATGGCATTAGGTTTTATTCAAGTGTTATACAATTGGTGGTGCTACTTAGTACCTATGTATAATACGTTAAATAAATACGAGGTACAATACGCTTATTGTACTTATGGTATACAAAAGGAATACGTGAATCATACGTGTAGAATACGATACGTATTATAGAATTAAGTTATGACTTAATGATTAATTCATTTGGGTTGGGTTATAAGTTAGTCCAACTAATTGAAGAACTAAGCCCAATGAGTTAGGTGGGTTAAGTCAAAGTCAAGGCCCAATATTTATTTAATTAAGCCCAATTCACAAAATCGAACCGTGGGTCGAACCGGTGGGTCACCCAATGGGTAAAACCCATGGGGCAACCCATGGGATGTCATAAAGGGGAGGTGGGCTGGCCACTTGGGGTGAACTTCAAGTATAAGACTTGGTCACCAAGTGTTTTACTTGGTGACCACACTTGAATAGTAAGGAGGTGGGGGTATATTGACCATTAAGCCCTCCATTTTCATTTCCTATAAATAAGAAGCTAGGTTGTTGCATTTTAGAGTTTTCAAAGTTGCCAACTTAGATTATTTGAGAGAGAAAAGAGAGCTACACTTGCAAATATACACTTTGGAAGCTTATACTTATATTCTTCCAAGAGATTTCCAAGAGTTCTTAAGGTATAATCCTTATCTTTCATCTCCATTTCTTTTTTTTATTTGTCTTTTATATTGAAGAATCATAGAGGGATGGTATACGCCTTCTATGAGGGATTAAAGATGACTTACCATAGATTCAATCTCTATAAGTCATGAAGTTATAAAAATAATAAGGTTTGAAATAGTTTTGAACCATGGAAATATGGATAGTTGAGATTGATCATTTATAAACGATTGGACTCTATCAATCCGTTAGTAATTGCATCTTGCTTGGTTAGGATGTAGATATGAAATCCATGGAGTATTCCATGTGATTTGGCTTAGAGAACATTAGTAATGAAATTATGGTTAATTTTACGAAAATAGACGTTAAACGTCGAAAACATAGAAATTCTGGATTTGTAGTCGAAAGTTGCCGCGAGACTTGAAAATGTTGGTTTTCAATGTCAACACGTGAGATAGGGTGATTAAGAGTCGTGGGTTCGAGAATCGTCTGATTCCGACTTAAAACGAAGAAAACGAGCATTGAACGCTCATTAACGTTTACGAACGTATATAAAATGAACTCAATAGTGAATTATGAGTTAACGGATTCGAAAGTGTTGAATTCTTATATGAACGTGTAAAGGATGTAATTCCTGACTTGTAGGAATTCGAATGGGTCAATTCGGATGTAAAACGGACAAATTAGGAAGCCGGGAGTTTCGTTAGAAAACCAAAACTGGTTTGTCAACTGATGCACAGGCTCGGCGCCGCAGCGCCAAAACCAGTACAAAATGGTGGCGCCGCAGCGCTAGACTTGGCCGAGCACTCTGTAAACTCGCGCCCCAGCACCAATGTGCCGCGCCCCAGCGCAAATGTTGTGTAAGTGCCGTGCCCCAGCGCCAAGGTGCCACGCCGCAGCGCCGACAGTAAGAAAAAGTTGACCAAGTTATGCTTTAGACTTCAATTGCTTAGGGATCAATCGGAGTTGAGTTTATATACTCAATGAATGTATAAAGACTAATCCTATACTACCTATACTAAGGTATATGGTATGAAACTTAGGAGTCTAATGTAAGTAAACAAAATATGTAAAATGAACGAAGTAATACTTTATCAATGAAGTTGAGTCCGGTTAATAAAACGTCCATAGAGAGTTAAACCGGAACGAAGGGTAATAAGTCATGTTGACTTTAATAAAGATATTATGTTAACAAAGACATAGAAGTGAAAGAAGCTTGTAGGAACAATGTGAATAGTTGTTTGATAGCTAATTACGGTGTGCTATGTGAATATATCATGTAGATTCTGTAAAGGCTGTGGTCAGTCGAGTAAGTTATTTGAAGACGCTGAAAGGCAAGTTTTCTTAACGCTTGTCTAACTTCTAAGTTATCCAAGTTTTATGTGATTGATTGAACTGAATTGCAAGCTTTGTTGTAAAAGAAAGGGTCGATGCCCGATTTTAACTCGGCTAGACTATTCGTAAGATATAGATTGATGATTTTCCATATCATTCTATATAGAAATGTTAACGCTATCCTATGCCAAGTAATTGGTACGGATGTGAAGGTAAGGTTTGTCTATGAACAAACAAAAGTATTTTTCATCGATATTTCGATGGGCACGCGAGTTTGCCAAAAATATTAAACGTAAATACGTTTAATGAATGTAGTGTTGATCAACATAGAGTACTATAGGCTGATCACCTAGAAGTGCTCATAAGTTATACGGATGAACGGCCTTAGTGCTGTGGACTCCTTTTCAAGTATGGAAACTGAAATTTACTGTTTATGGTCTATCGACCGGTTCAGAATTCCTAATCTATTCTATACATTGGGAATTGATGTTATATACTGTTAGGGTAGTATTGATTCATAATACTTCATAACTATTGTTCAGTTAGGTTGGAATTGTTATATAATTCACGAATGTGGTATTCTTGTTATCCTTGATTATACTTGCTGAGCTGTCATGCTCACTTCTTGCGTGAATTATATAACTGCAGTTAAAGGTGAACGTACTGAGAATGCCAAGAAAGATAAGGGCAAAGCTAAGATGGATGCTTAGGCATTGTGTAATAGTTTAGTAAGTTTGTATATATTATACCTTATGAATAATGAACTATGTAATCGGTTTATGAACCTGGGAAGGATTATACTTTGATTTTAATAAGAATATAGTAATTACTCTCATCTTGTTGTATTTAAATGGAATTATGGTATGGATGTTAGTATAGTGGAGCACCATCTGTCGGGTTGGAAGATACCCAGATTTGGGGGCGTCACACCTGCGGCTCCCCCCTCTATAAATAGAGGGCTTGGGGCAGCCATTTTGAAAAAAGAAAAGACGAAGAAGCCCTGTCTAATTTGCTCTGTACACTCTAAAAACTAAGTGCTTTCTCATTTTAAACACTTGTGAGCTCATACATTGTTATATTTTTACCGGCGGGAGCCGAGTGTTCATCCCTTTAAAGCTATTGAAGTCTTCTTTAGCAGTCCACTATAAGCCTTTTTATACACTTTAAAGCTTTTCTCCATTACTATGAATACATAGTTCTTCACGTTGAGAGTCATGTAGCGTGTGTATGCCCGGACTTTGGTCCGTGACTTTTATTTCTTTGTATATATATATATTTATATATATTATATAAATATATATATATATAACTGTTGTTGAACTCTGTTCGATGAGCCTAGATTTTACATCCGGAGCGTTTATTGCTTTTATATATATATATATAGCGACAAATCGCTGAAATGATAAACCGAGCCGGGATCGATATATCCTGTGCGTTTACCGCTTTATATATATATATATATATATATATATATATATATATATATATATATATATATATATATATATATATATATATATTTGTCAGGCATGGAGTTTACTTCGTGGCCTTTTACTGTTTTATTTACATTTCGTCCCGCCTGGAGTTTACTTCGTGGCGGTTGATTGTTTTTACTGCTTTATTTACATTTTATCCCGCCTGGAGTTTACTTCAAGGCGGTTGATCGCTTTTACAACTTTATTTATATTTTTCAGTCCCCTATGGAGGTGCTTCGTGGTGGTTGATTGATTTTTATTGCTTTATTTACATTTCCAAACCCCCTTGGAGGTGCTCCGTGGTGGTTGATTAGGTTTTTATTGCATTATGTACATTTTCAATCCCCCCATGGAGGTGCTTCGCGGTGGTTGATTGTATGCACACACACACACACATAAACACACACACACACACACACACACACACATATATATATATATATATATATATATATATATATATTGCTTTTATATATTTACATTTTCGATCCCCCATGGAGGTGCTTCGTGGTGGTTGATCATGTCTGTATATATATATTTATAGTTTTTATATATATAACTGCTTACTGCTTTCATATAAATTGTGACATCATGTGAGCCTAGGAATCATGTGATCACATATTCAGTCTACTAAATCTAGATTCGGTTCCCGTGATGGACATTTTCAGTTGTAAGCAGCTTGTAAATTGTGCACAGTGTTCGAATTTCCTTACATGAATCTCATGCCCACAAGGAGTTTGGCACTACTTTATACATTTTTTTCTCAAAGATGCTTCGCATCTCGAAAATAAAAGCAATCCAGCCGAACACATAATAAAATGGAAGTATCAAAGGCCTCAATTACTATTGAGCACAGGGTTTGAAAAACCTCTTTTTACAAAACATCACTGCTATATCTTGTTTAAAACTGAATTTTTACACAAATTCAAATCCTTTGTATGTAGGTGCGAACGAGGCTTAGCACTGCTGCCAAATAATTGCACATTGACCCACACATACACACACACACACATTCATATAACAGTTTCTTAAAAAGTGGCGGCAACCGTGGTAACACGGATGTTGGGGGGTGCTTAACACCTTCCCTCCGCATAACCAAGTCCTCGGACCCTAATGAATCTCGGTTTCGTAGACCCATTAAGCAGTGTCACATCGCTGGGTCAATGTGTAAACTTTTTCTCGGTTGTGTTGGTACAACCATTTAAAAAACCAACTGGCGACTCTTACAGTCAAATCGTCGACATATAAATGTCGGACCTTTTCACAACTTGTTTTTTCAAACAAATCTCACCTAACACGAGAACACCAAAGAACAAGAACAGAAAAGGGAAAAATAAAATTTCGACGTCGACAGGTGGCGACTTTGCTGGGGACAGTTGCCAGTAAGAGGACTTAAGCCGCTATTACAAGCTTTTCAAAACTGTTATATGCTTGTGTGTGGATGTTGCATTTACATTTGATAGATGTGTACGAATGCATTTAATTACTGTACTTAATGCTTTACACTATATCTGCTTGTGATATTAGTTCTTCGCACATGTCATCATTTTCATAAACGGTGAGACACGTTTTATGTAAATGTATGTTTTGTGGTTCCTCCATCAGGAGGCTATCATGTCAATGTTTGATTACTGGACTCGTAGGAAGACTAATTCCAACGAGGCTCAGGAAAGGCACCACCCAAATTCGCTCCAGTTGAAAGGCCAGATTAACGTCCCATAGAGTAAATTGCGATTATTTGGGAACCTTCATGCCAAAAATCCGCGAGAGTAGCCTAAGACTACTGCTTTTAAAAAGTATGACGGGTTAGGAGATCCTTACACACATTTGAAGGTATTCATTGGAGAACTCAGATCTTATGCCGAAGACGAGAAGCTCATAATGCAGCTCTTCTAGAAAAGTTTAACTAGAGAAGCCCGATCGTGGTATACCAGATTAGACAATTCAAAGATCCATAGCTGGGAGGAGCTAGCTCATGCCTTCCTCACTCAGTACAGCTTCCAATCTCAGATGGCCCCTGACCGGTACCAAATTACTAAAGTCAGGAAACAAACCACTGAATCTTTCAGAGAGTATGCTCAAAGGTGGAGGCGCCTTGCTGCTCAAGTTGTTCCCTCTATGAATGAGTCAGAAATGGTTATGACCTTTATAGACATACAAGAAGAAATGATTAAGCATGGGGAGATGGCTGAGATGGGATTGAAGTCTGAAAAAATTCAAGTCCTATCTCCCCTCAAAGCTATTGCAGAACACATCCAGTCCGAAAAAGTTATATATATATATATATATATATATATATATATATATATATATATATATATATATAAGTATTATTCAGCCTGCGGGCTAGATTTGCCTAAATCGTACTATTTCTCACTTTGACTGGTTCATGGTAACTAAACTGGAACCGTTGAAACTGAAATAGTTTAGATTTATTCAAATCTAGTTATTTTTCTAGCTTTTTGTATATATTGCTTTCACATGTGAGCCCAAGAATAATGGGATCACAGATTCAGCTTTGGAATCTAGATTTGGTTTCCGTGATGGACTTTTTCAGCTGTAACTAACTTCTAAATTATTGACGGTGTCTGAATTTCCTTAGATGGCTTTCATTCCCACAAGGAGTTCGGCACTGCTGCGTACCTTATTTTCTCGAAGATGCCTCGCATCTCGAAAATAAAACCAATCAAGTCGAACACTTAATAAAATAGAAGTATCAAAGGCCTTAATTACTATTGAGCACAAGAGTTTGAAAAACTTTTTTTACAAAACATCACTGTTATATCTTGTTAAAATTGAACTTTTATACAAAAGTCAAACCCTTTGTATATAGGTACAAACGAGGCATATCACTACTTCCAAACAACTGCACATAGACCTAACACACACACACACACATATGCAGGAAAGTTAATAAAAAGTCGTGGTAACCGTGTTATCACAGAAGTCGGGGGGGTGCCTAACACCTTCCCTCTGCTTAATCAAGCCCTCAGACCCTAACGAATTTCGGTGATGCAGACCAGTTAAACATTGTCACATCACTAGGTCTTTGTACAAACTTTTTCTAAGTTAAGTTGGTGCAACCATTTAAAAATAACCAACTGGAGACTCTTATAGTCAAATCGTCGACATATACATGTCGGACCTTTTCAAACTTATTTTTTCAAAAAAATCTCACCTAACATGAGAACACCAAAAGACAAGAACAGAAAGGGACAAATAAAAATCCTGGCATCGATATGGATATTGAGATTCGAGAAAAGAATTTGGGTTCCTCATGTATTAGAGGTACAGGAGGAAATTTTGAGCGAGGCTCATAATTCACGATATTCGATTCACCCGAGGAGTACAAAGATGTACCAGGATCTCCAACAGCTGTGACACCCCCAAACTCCCTACAATTCCTGTAGCGGATTTGGTGCTCATATAAATATTCTATAAGAAAATAATATCTATCAATCCAAGGTTTATAGTATCCATAACAGTAATTAGTCCTCATCAGAACAATTATCATTATGAATACTATCACTTAGATGTATAGACTTATAATCTTACAGATATTTCTTTCATATCAATAATTTCTATTCATCTGACATTCAAAGTATCGATGACAAGATTGTTCCTGGAACTTAGGGGCGCAACCTCAGTTTTTACATAACTCACTCGTCATCAAATACCCTCATTCAGATAAATAGTTCATATTAATATTGTTAATAATTTCTAGCTCTTAATTAGATAGGTAAAAACTAAACAGTTATTTATCTAAAACTTAATACACAATCCCAGATTAAAATTATTACATTTGAGTCTTAAAGAACAAAATTAACTTAAACTATTACAGTTTTCTCTAGCTACAAGAATGCACACTTAAACTTCCCGAAATATTAGTTACAGATGCAAAGGAAAATAATATTTGCAAGGGATGAACTTTAAAAGGCTCAGCAGGTTTAAGCAATGTGTATTATATACTCACACGATAACTGAAATAGATGAACATATGATTCAGAAGTTTTTTAAAGTATATATACTGAAGTTTGTCTGCCAAACCCCGCACATTACGAGTTATTGTCAGTCCTATAGACTTAGCAACCCAGGTTGATCCGCTCAACTAACCAACCTAGGAGTATGCATATCATCTTTTTAATTAACCCCCGATCATTACTATAATTGACGGTCATAAAACCCCGGTCAGTATATGACTGCCGGTCATAATAGTATCAGTATATATTTGTACCAAATAACATTGGTTTTTACCACAATCTATGACTTGATATCAATTCAAATACATTTTTAACACAAATAACTGTTCATAAGACTTGGTTATGCTTGAACAATAAGCCACAACCTTTTTAAATAAAAGATCAATACAAAAATTAAATGTATACGGATCACTAGACACTTAAAATGTGACAAGATAATCATGTTGTAATGTATTGGAACATGATGTAAATGTATGTTTAACGTATGGAATGGAGGTTACTCCATGAATGAGACTAGAGGATACTGACATATGGGGTTATCCCCAAAGTCCTTAAACCTCATCGCAGAATTTCCACCGCAGATGTTCTTCTCATGTGCGAGAGACTCCTAGGGAATAATGCTTTAATTGCTAAGGATCTATATAACAGATTCCATCATCAGTCCTCCCCGATGAGGATGGCTTTCCACAGTTTGCATCGCCAGGTCTTTCTGACGCTTCAATGGAGTTGCTGCCAACGGTTGGTGATGTCAGGGCTACCTGACCTTCGTTGAATTTTCCTTCAATGGTTGGGATCATCAAATCACCTCCGATGCTTTGCTGGATTTAACTGCCAACAGCTGATGACGTCAAGGCTGCTTGACCTTCGTTAAAATGTTCTTCAATGGTGAACATCATCGGACCACCTCCGATGCTTCGCTAGATTTAATTGCCAACGGCTAATAACGTCAGGGTTGCTTGACCTTCGCTATAATGTTCTTCAACGGTGAACATTATCGGACCACCTCTGATGCTACACTAGATTTAATTGCCAACGACTAATAACATTAGGGCTGCCCAACCTTCGCTGAAATGTTCTTCAACGATTGATATCATCGGACCACCTCGGATGCTTCGCTGGATTTAATTGCCAACGGCTGATAACGTCAAGGCTGATTAACCTTCGTTGAAATGTTCTTCAATGGTGAACAACATCAGACCACCTCTGATGCTTTGCTGGATTTAATTGCCAACAGTTGATTACGTCAGGGCTGCCTGACCTTCGCTGAAATGTTCTTCAACGGTGAACATCATCAGACCACCTTTGATGCTTCGCTGGATTTAATTGCCAATGGCTAATAACGTCAAGGTTGATTGACCTTTACTGAAATGTTCTTCAACGGTGAACATCATCGGAGCACCACTGATGCTGCGCTGGATTTAATTGACAACGGCTAATAACGTTAAGGCTGCTTGACCTGTCGACGTCGGGATTTTTATTTGTCCCTTTCTGTTCTTATCTTTTGTTGTTCTCGTGTTAGGTGAGATTTGATTAAAAGAGCCGCTAGTTGGTTATTTATAAATGGCTGCACCAACTCAACCGAGAAAAGGTTTGCAGAAAGACCTAGTGATGTGGCACAGTTTAACTGGTCTGTAAAATCAAAATTCGTTAGGGTTCGGGGGCTTGATTAAGTGGAGGGAAGGTGTTAGGCACCCCCTAACTTCCGTGATAACACGGTTACCACCATTTTTCATCAACTTTTACCTGCGTATTTGTGTGTGTATGTGTGTGTGTGTGTGTTAGGTCTATGTGCAGTTGTTTGGAAGTAGTGTTATGCCTCGTTTGTACCTGTATACAAAGGGTTTGACTTTTATATAAAAGTTTAATTTTAACAAGATATAGCAGTGATGTTTTGTAAAACAAGTTTTTCAAACCCTTGTGCTCAATAGTAATTGAGGCCTTTGACACTTCCATTTTATTAAGTGTTCGGCTTGATTGCTTTTATTTTCAAGATGCGAGACATCTTCGAGAGAAAATAAGATACATAGCAGTGACGAACTCTTCGTGGGCATGAGAGTCATCTAAGAAAATTCAGATATCGTGAATAATTTATAAGTTGGCTGCAACTGAAAATGTCCATCGCGGGAACCAAATCTAGATTCAGAGACTGAATCTGTGATCACATGATTCCTAGGTTCACACGTGAAAGCAATATGTACAAAAAATCTAGAAAAAGAACTAGATTTGAATAAATCTTAATTATTCCAACTTCAACGATTCCAGCTTAGTCGCCATGAACCGGTCAAAGTGAGAAATAGCCAAATTTAGGAAAATCTAGCCCGCAGACTGAATAACAGTTATATATATATATATATATATATATATATATATATATATATATATATATATATATATATATATATATAAAAGTAGCAAATGCTCCGAATATTATGTTCGGGCTCAATCGAAGTAAAGTTCGATAATACACACACACATACACACACACACACACACACACACACACACATATATATATATATATATATATGTAAGTAATAAAAAGCCACGGATCGACGATCCGGGCATACCCACACAATACGACTCTCAACGTTAGTAGATAAATATATATAGAAATGATAAAAAGCTTAAAATCTGAAATATCTTATAGTGGGATGCCATGAAGACTTCAGATAGCTTTAAATGCCTAAAAACTCAGTTTCCACCGGTTAAATTTTAGTATGTAGCAAAACACGAGCTTACAAGTGTTTAGAAAGAAGAATCACTCTGTTTAGAGCACTCTATAAGTGTTTACAAATTGAAATGGACAGAGTTTTCTCTCCTTTTTCATTTTTTTAATGTGCAACCAAGAGCTCGTATTCAAAGACCAGACGATCGCGGGTCTACTCGTGGTAGCCGCAAGTCTACCTGCGGCTTACGACTACGCAGGGTGCCCCGGGTTATGTGGGTCCCATCGTCTAGAAGTACGTACACTCGTGCAACGTGCTGTCTGCTCGAACTTTAATAACTTTCAATCCGGGCGTCCGATAAAGGGGTGATGTACCTTTTCAGATTGCTGTTGTCAAGAGCTACACAATGACATAGGATTAGAGGTTGTACAAAGCTGGAAAGATGGGTCCATGACCAGATCTTCAAGTCTTCAAATTATATCCAGTGTGTTATCTTGTGTAGTAGTCACTCGAGATTTGAGCTATGGTTCTTATGGGACACTTCTGTATGCGGTGTTGATTGAAATAATGCTTAGACGACGTGAATGTAGTAACGAGTTGGCAAAATGATAATTTTACCCCTCACCAAGGTTATCTTTGGCTCTGCTCAGAAGTAGTAGTTGTTGCTCAGGGTTATCTCTGAGATTGGGCTGCTATATATGCTGATTCTCCTCAGGGTTGTCTCTGAGGTGTGCTTGATCTACCGGGGTTATCTCTAGGGTTAAAGCTTACTTTTTCGGGGTTATCTCTGGAACTAGAACTGCATCCCTTGGGGTTATCTCCGAGGTTGGAACTGAATCTTCTGGGGTTGTCTCTCGGATTGAAATTGAGTATCTCGGGGTTGACTACGAGATTGAACTGATTATCCTGACGTTGTCTCCCGGATTGAGCTTAGTTAACTTCCAAGGTTATCTCTGGAAGATAATTTTGCCCTCCTGCAAGGTTAGTAACAGGAATATAAAATATTGAGTGTCTACAGATGCCCCTATTTATCATACTCATGCAATGTAATGGATAGATAGGATAAAGATCACTAGACACTTGAAATGTGATAAGATAATCATGATGCAAATGTAATGCAGCATGATGCAAATGTATGTTGAATGCATGGAATGGAGATTGCTCCAAGACCAGAGGATGTTGACATTTGGGGTTATCACCAAAGTCCTTAACCCTCATCGCAGGCTTTCCACCACAGATGTTATTCTCATGTGCGAGAGACTCCTGGGGAATTATGCTTTAATTACCGAAGATCTGTATAACATATTCCATCATCGGTCCTCCCCGATGAAGATGACTTTCCATAGCTTGGATTGTCAGACCTCTTTGGCACTTCGTTGGAGTTACTGCCAATAGCTATTGATGTCAGCGTTGGCTGACCTTCGTTGAAATATAAATCAACGGTGAACATCATCGGACTACCTCCGATACTTCGTTGGATTTACTTGCCAATGACTGATAACATCAGGGCTGCCTGACCTTCGCTGAAATGTTCTTTAACGGTGAACATCATCGGACCACTTCCGATGCTTTGCTAGATTTAATTACCAACAGTTGATAACGTCAAGGCTGCTTGACCTTCGCTGAAATGTTTTTCAATGGTGAACATATTCGGACCACTTTTGATGCTTCGATGGATTTAATTACCACCAGCTAATAATGTCAAGGCTACTTGACCTTCGTTAAAATGTCCTTCAATGGTGAACATCATCGGACCACTTCCAATGCTTCGCTGGATTTAATTGCCAATGGCTAATAACGTTAGGGCTGCCTAACCTTCGTTGAAATGTTCTTCAACGGTGAAGTTTATATGAAATCCCCGCTGGGGAGAGACTTTTGATGAAATGTATAGTTTTGATCGTAATTACGATCTCAGTGATTGGACCTACAATCCAGTTTGATGGCATTGGACTTTTGTGAGGTATTGCCAAAGGTAGCTAGCAACAGCTGTGATCATCGGCTTTGTGAACCCTGTGTTTGGGCGAATACCAATTATTGATGTGTAGACCCGTAGTTTCGTCTTTGAAAATCAGGATTTCAGGCTTTTTCGCTTAATCGCGTAGCATCTTTTTTCATGATTTAACTTTTTAGATTGTGGGACCTCCTTTTCAACTCAAATTTGATCGAGCTGGAGGGGGTAGGGACCACCCAGGATAGCCATAGGTGGACTCGTGGTAGCCGTAGGTGGACCCGCGGTAGCCGTAGGTACACCCGCGGCCATCTGTGGGTTCTATTTTTGTGACACCCCCAAATTTGGGTTACCTGACCCCCGAGTTTGGTGTTCATGATCCACAATATAATACCATTTAACTACCCATTCATATATAAATAGGATTACATAAGTCATTAACATAAGTTATTAATACATAAGTCCTAGGTCCACTAACCTTAACATTACATAAATACCCTTTAGCTATACAAAAAGGGTTTATAATACAATACAACATAATAATATTATTCATCATAACTAATTTATAACTATGTCTTTTCTCTTGTTCTTCTTAGCAGCACCTTCTGCAACTTCATCCCTAGCTGAAAAGTTTTATTTATAGTAAGGGTAAGCAACAAGTTTGCCCCGCAAGTTAAGACATACAATAAAGGTATAGAAATCAATATCAATTGTTTTAACATTCTCCGCAACAATAATCTGATAATGAAATAGTGTAACACTTTCAAGATTCTCTACGATATTCAATGAATAATCAAGAATTAATTTTACGAAATAGCAAAGTGGAATGTTTTCCAGATTTATGCTGAGCGATCACACTAGATCTAGAACTTATTTTCTCGGGTATCTATCAAAGATTTACTTTGATACATATGCAAGAATATCATATAACCATAAAGATTAAATCATACCCCTCTGCAAGTACTTAGAGCCGGCCAACTCCTTGTACCCTATATTATGCATAATACTTAACAGCACGCAATGGTCGAATATACGACCTAAAATGTTCTCTTTATATAAAAGGTTGTTCTTCTAAGTCTTAAAATCAAGATTTTGATTTAACAATGAAATACTGTGATTTCAAATTCTATCTACTTATCGATCTAGCCGAAACAATGGGCATCGATCTATCAATAACAATTGATTTCTCTTCTCGTATTTATCAAGTTCTAACAAATGTTCGTCTAGCCATAATAATTAGGTAAGACATTTCTCAATATAATTTGACAATAAACAGGAATTATCTGTACTGTCAATATTAGTTTCTACAGATATAAATATCCAATAATAGTAATTCTACGAATATATATTTTCCGAATCAGTAATTTAATTTGAATTTTAATCATACACTAACTGCGAATAATCAACAATAAATTCCCTGAACATGGTATAATTATCAATAATTAACCATTAAAATAATTGAAAGAATATAACTCAAAGTTGAGTTAGGAAACTTACCTTTCGCGTTGATTACAGCTACACAATATAATTAACTGCGTTCGTAAAACCTATAATCAACAATGACGGTCTCACAATTAGCATAATATTTTATAACACGTAACGCTATATTTTACAGTCAAACTTCTCCTAGACACATTACCACATAGCCACATTAGTGTTTATAACCTATATAAACACTTAATAAGTCTAACTAGTTCGGTCTAGTTGGACTTTGATCCATTCTCGGTGTTCTGGTCACCCTATCCGACAATTAACACATTAATTGTCAATTAAACTTGGTCTCTAAGCTTCAATATTATTTTAGATAAGTCAAATATCGTTTATAATATTTTTTGGAAGCTTTTAATAATTTGTAAACAATTATTATAATTTATAATAATTTTTTAAACACTTAAATCATTTTTAAATGATTTAATTATCAAATAATCTTATTATCATTAATATTTAATAATATAAAAATATTAATGTTATATTTGTCAAAATATTAAAGTTATTGTTAATAACTTAAAATATTTTTAAATCATCAATATTCTACTTAAATGATTTTTTAAGTAATTAAAATCATTTTTAAATCATCACCATTAATATTTAAATATTAATGTAATTATTATCAAAATATTAAAAGTCATTAATTATAACTTAAAATATTTTTAAAACATTTTTCTCACTTTTAAATGATTTTTAAATCAATAAAATCATTTTTAATTCATTTATTTAATATCATAATTAAATAAATCTAATATCATTAATATTAATTTATTAATGCGAATTCTCCAAAAATATTGAAAATTATATTTTATAATTTAAAATATTTTCTAACACTTTATTCTTATTTAAAATAATTTTTAAATCATTAAAATCATTAAAATTATTTTTAACTTATTTATTTAATTTGGTAATTAAATAAATCTAATATCATTAATATTAAATTATTAATGAAAATGCTCCAAAAAATATTAAAAATTATATTTTATAATTCAAAATATTTTTAAATACATTATTCTTACTTAAAAAGATTTTTCATAATATTAAATCATTTTTCTCTAATTTATGTAGTACACTAAGTAAATAAATTAAATACCTTTAATATTTAAATAATTATAAATATTAAAGAAAATTATTCTAATTGATCAGAAATTATTTTTCATAATTTAAAATAATTTTTAAACCCATTTTTGGTAATTTTTTAGAATTTATTTCTATTTTTAAATAATTTCCGGAAATTCTAAAAATAAAATAATTCAAAACCGTCGATGTAGGCCTTTAGCGACAGAAAGCGTCGTTGTTGGTGTTCTTGAGCCTCAAGAACACTGACAGCCGGCAGTGCTAGGGTCAACATTTGACCACCCTTAATTCTCTGTGTAAATCGTTTCTGGGCTTGTTTCTGCATGGATCGTGTAGCTGGATTGTAAGACTACAACAACCAACCATCAACTAGGCCATAACACAACAAAACGTGATGATCTGGGCAATCAAACATGCTGTCAGACGTCACTTGGGTTTCCCAAAAACCTAGGCAGTTCGAGTGGCTTCCTTGGAGCCAAATTTGTTAATCGTTCTAGTCATGATTCTTGTAATCTAATTGTTTTAGGTTGTAGTACTTATGTCAAGGAAAAACACCAAAGCAACAAATCGGTCCAACAACAAACAAATCACAAGTTATCAAGCGGTCAAAGTATGTCAGAAAATTCGTGCAAGAACTTTTCTGAAATTTCCAGAAATTCAAATCATGGTCGTTTGGCCTACTTTTACTGCTTGCTACATTTGATCTATTGATAAACTATATGATATAAAGCCATAAATCTATAGCCAAGACACCAGGCTGCACATGTATTACATAAATAACATCATAAACCAAAACGAATGACATATAAAGAGGCTTAAAAAAAATTGTCAGGCGCTGAATTCAATTTCTGGGCTTGCCCAGATTTTAGTTGGTCAACGTCGGTCAACGATGTTTGACCTTAAATAACTTGAAATCTAGCTATTAACTGACCCTAATTTCACTTGCAGATCCAAGACAACATGTCAGGCTACAACTTACAACATTAAAACATTACAAAGCATGAACACATGAAGATCTAAGCCAACTGACATTTGCTTGTCAGACAACTTTAGAGCTCAAGAACATATTTTGGAAAAATCACTTTTTACCCATTTTGATGTTATGGATCCATCATGGATCAAAATAGATCGACTAAAAACACCTTCAAACACAAATACAAACACTTAAACACAAAATTTTTTCAAAGCATACAAGATCAAAAATAAAAATTAGGTTTATACCTTTTCTTGACTAATTTTAGATTTTGGCCCTCCAATCTGTTATTGATTGATCTAGGGCTGTATTTAGAACTGATATACTTAGCAATTTCGTTGGTTTAGGAGAGAGAGAGAGAGTTGGTGAGAGCAAAATAGCAAAATGGCTAATGTTTTGTGATTTTCTCTCTCTTGAATCTATATATATTGTTTATATGTTGCTAGATCTTGAGATTTTCGGCTGGCATTGCTGGATTTGTGTGTCACCAAGTCAAATTGGTGGTTCACCAACTAAAGGTATTACAATTTTTACAAGTTAGCTTACTAAAATATAAAAAAGGGCATTTTAGTCATTTGAAAAATAAATTTAATGACAAACATGGAATTTGTATAAACCCTTAGGGTTTAGGGTTTGGGTTAGTCTTTAGGGTTTAGACCCTTTAGGTTTAGGGTTTAAACCTTTTAGATTTGCAATTAATTTCGAAAAATTTTGATTTTCGATTTTCAAAATAGAAAATTAATTTTCCAAAATTATAATTAGGATTCAATAAATATATTAATATTTCCTAATCATAAAATTCAATCTTGCTAATTAGGATTAATATTCCTAATTAAAATTGCTTAATTTAGCAATTAGGGTCAAAATAATCATTAGGGTTTGTAACCCACGAATTAGGGTTTTAATTAAAAATATAAATTTTCTAAATTATAATTAGGGTTTGTAAACTAGAATATAAGATAACTAAAATATAATTAAGGTTTTCTAATCATATTTAAGTTTAATACCCACATTAGGATTGCCAATTAGAATTAGGGTTTCTTAATTTAGGGTTTAGAATTCCCGAATATGAAATTAGGGTTTCCAACAATACGTTAGGGTTTCTAAAGCTGTTAAGCACAACTCTACTCTAATTTTATTAGTCAATACACATTGACTTTCTTGAGACTCGTATCACCGATACTTGTCACATAAATGATAATTAATATTAATAAAAAAAATTATTCGTAAATTTCGATTATTCGAAATCTCGGGTTATCACATTCACCCCTGCTTAAAAGGATTCCGTCCTCGGAATCACCGCTTTCTTATTCTCTACAATCTTTTATAGTTGTATCATCAATTCATTTTTATCAACACAATAATAATTTTGTGTCTCATATTCTAGCCTGTGACTTGAATCTATAAAAGAAAACAGAAATTATCTAACTCAATATTACTCGCATAATTAAATTTCTAAACGAAATCATTACCTGTTGCAACCTCCTGAGCAACCACGGCATCTTGCACCGTCATATTGAATGCACGGGCCGATGGTCTTGCTGGCTGTGTAGGTCCTCTAATCGCCAAGGTTCCGCCACTGGGTCCCTTGTTGCCACTTTCTTTTTCTGCATTCTTCTTCGGACAGTTCCGAACCAAATGATCAGTCGATCCGCATCCAAAGCAACCTTGAATTTTCTTCGGACTGGGACAATTGGGTGACATATGCCCCTCTTGTCCGCAGTTATAGCAAACTCCCTTCTTCTTCAGGCAAACTCCAGCATGATTCTTTCCACAATTTGCACATGGCTCCCTCCCTTTCCTATTATCTTTTGTCTTGCCTCCTGATTGGGTATTCTCACTCCACCTTCTCTTATTCAGGTTACTACCACCACTGCTTCCACCATCATTGGTCTTCTTCTTCTTCTCTTGATGAAATCGAGATGCAGCTTCACTCCCTCGCCATCAATGCCGCAAACGTATTGATCTGTAATACTGCTACCTTGTTGAATATCCCCGACTTCAGTCCGTTCTCAAATCTTCGCGCCTTTCTTGCTTCTGTGTCCACCTGATGTGGTGCAAATCTTGCTAATTCGTTGAATTTAGCAGCGTATTCAGAAACAGACATATTCTCCTGCTTTAGTTCTAGAAACTTGACTTCCATTCTGGATTACATACTCGGCGAGAAGTAGTTCTCAAAGAACAACTCCTTGAATCTTGTTCACAACACCACCTCTGTACCAGCTCTCGCTTGGTTTGTCTCCCACCAGTAATTAGCTTATCCCTTCATTAGATAAGTTGCAAAAGCCGTCTTTTGTTCCTCCGCTACTCTGGCAATAACGAATGCTTTCTCCATCTCCTTTACCCAAGTTTGGGCTTTAATCGGATCTCTGGTCCCTTTGAACTCAGGCGGTCCTATCGCTTTAAAATCCTTGAAGCTAGCCAATCTATCAGCTGGCTGATTTCTCGCTCTTCCTCTTGCTGGAGCCCTATTTTCCATAGCTTCGACTATCATATCTGCAAAATTCTGCGTTGGGTCAGCTTGACCTCCTTCATTGTTCACTGACTGCTCTTCCCTTTGATTTCGATTTTGTCGTCTAGGCGGCATGATCTAATTAAAATAAAAATCTTATATTTAATCTCTTTCTCTACATAAATTCTTAACACAATAAGAATTCAACACATAATTCTCATATAATTGCATATTCATTCAAATAGCACATAGTACATATAGTACTTAACATATTACTATCCCTTTTTAAATCATACCAGAATTAACGACACAACTTTACACAAAAAGTTGCAATTCTCCATTTACACAGTTATTACCAGTTCGTCAAACTTACCACACTTATGAGTTCAGGAACTTGCCACAATTATATGAGTGTATGAACTTATCCTAGTCAGACCTTTGGCGTCCATTCGCTGAGGGGTTCAAAATATTTCATATAATTATGAGTCATTAACTTACCATAAGTATGAGTTTTAAGAACACACAAATTAATATTAATCTTATATTCATATAGAAAATAAAGATTTCATTCATAAAACATATATATGTACATATGCTTAAACATCGTTCTCGATATTACTACACTTAATATCATAAACTTCTACCCAAAAGATACTATTACATATATCTAAGTTATCTACCGACCACTCCCTTCACCAGTCTCCTTCTTGATGGGACACTTGCTGAATCCGTAACCCGTCTGCCCATATGAAAAACACTTCCTCAAATTCAGCTTAGGATAATGCAGAGAAATATGTCCTTACTGCTTCCAGTTAAAGCACATGTTCTTCTACATCATGCATTCTCCCGCGTGAGTCTTTCCACACTTGATACAGGCTTGCTTCTTCTTCGGGCTTGATTTTTCAGAATTAAGGTTGTCTTTTTCCCTCTTTCTCTTCTTCTTGTCCTTCTCGCTGGTCCCTTCAGATGATCCACCACCTTCAGCCTTCATTCTTTCCACCTGCGTTTTGAGCTAGTTCCTTTCTTCAGTCATTTCGCGTAATGCTCGCTCCGTCTTCCATAGTTCCTCCAAGAAAAACACTTTGCTCTGGAGTTCTTGAACTTCTGCAGATTCGTGATCTTGTTCTCCAACTTTGATCTTTATTCCTTAAATCCACCTTAGCTGGCTCAGACTCTGCCTCCTCATCTCCACTCAGATATATCTCGGGATAATCGTCATGATCGCTCCCCAGATTAACCATGGGTTCATCATATCCCACCTTCTCAACTGATTCGCTTTGTGCTGGAACCTCAGCTCCTGGCACCGGTGCAACAGTCGCTAGCATCTCTGCACTATTTTCACCTTCTCCAGACATCCTATAATCAGTTTAAATAACTTGATTAGTACAAACTTCTCACACTATGTGTCCACTTATCTCTCTATTAATGCACTTCGGTAATCCCTCACTTAGAACTCTAAATGAGTTTTCTCTATCATGCGTATGGTTATATTCCTAGGGTTTTCTTCCACCCCACTTGAGGTTTATAACCTACGGCTCTTCTACTAACTGGTGACACCTTGGTCACAACAGCTTTGATACCAACCTGTGACACCCCCAAATCTGGGTTACCTGACCCCCGAGTTTGGTGTTCACGATCCACAATATAATACCATTTAACTGCCCATTCATATATAAATAGGATTACATAAGTCATTAACATAAATTGTTAATACATAAGTCCCAGATCCACTAACCTTATCATTACAGAAATACCCTTTAGATATACAAAAAGGATTTACAATACAATACAACATAATAATATTGTTCATCATAACTAATTTATAACTATGCCTTTTCCCTTGTTCTTCTTAGCAGCACCTTCTGTAACTTCATCCCTAGCTGAAAAGTTTTATTTATAGCAAGGGTAATCAACAAGTTCTCCCCGCAAGTTAAGACATACAATAAATGTATAGAAATCAATATCAATTGTTTTAACATTCTCCGCAACAATAATCTAATAATGAAATAGTGTAACGCTTTCAAGATTCTCTACGATATTTAATGAATAATCAAGAATTAATTCTACGAAATAGCAAAGTGGAATGTTTTCTAGATTTATGCTGAGCGATCACACTAGATCTAGAACTTATTTTCTCGGGTATCTATCAAAGATTTACTTTGATACATACGCAGGAATATCAGATAACCATAAAGAATAAATCATACCCCTCTACAAGTACTTAGAGTCGGCCAACTCCTTGTACCCTATATTATGCATAATACTTAACAGCGCGCAATGGTCGAATATACGACCTAAAATGTTCCCTTTATATAAAAGGTTGTTCTTCTCAGTCTCAGAATCAAGATTTTGATTTAACACCGAAATACTGTGATTTCAAATTTTATCTACTTATCGATCTAGTCGAAACAATTGGCATCGATCTATCAATAACAATTGATTTCTCTTCTCGTATTTATCAAGTTCTAACAAATGTTCGTCTAGCTATAATAATTTGCTAAGACATCTCTCAATATAATTTGACAATAAACATGAATTATCTGTACTGTCAATATTAGTTTCTACATATATAAATATCCAACAACAGTAATTCTACGAATATATATTTTCTGAATCAGTAATTCAATTTGAATTTTAATCATGCACTAACTGCGAATAATCAACAATAAATTCCCTGAACATGGTATAATTATCAATAATTAACCATTAAAATAATTGAATGAATATAACTCAAGGTTGAGTTAGGAAACTTGCCTTTCGCGTTGATTACAGCTACACAATATAATTAACTGCGTTCGTAAAACCTATAATCAACAATAACGGTCTCACAATTAGCATAATATTTTATAACACGTAACACTGTATTTTACAGTCAAACTTCTCCTAGACACATTATCACATAGCCACATTAGTGTTTATAACCTATATAAATACTTAATAAGTCTAACTAGTTCGGTCTGGTTGGACTTCGGTCCATTCTCGGTGTTCTGGTCACCCTATCCGACAATTAACACATTGATTGTCAATTAAACTTGGTCTCTAAGCTTCAATATTATTTTAGATAAGTCAGATATCGTTTATAATATTTTTCGGAAGCTTTTAATAATTTATAAACAATTATTATAATTTATAATAATTTTTCAAACACTTAAATCATTTTTAAATAATTTAATTATCAAATAATCTTATTATCATTAATATTTAATAATATAAAAATATTAATGTTATGTTTGTCAAAATATTAAAGTTATTGTTAATAAATTAAAATATTTTTAAATCATCAATATTCTACTTAAATGATTTTTAAAGTAATTAAAATCATTTTTAAATCATCACCATTAATATTTAAATATTAATGTAATTATTATCAAAATATTAAAAGTTATTAATTATAACTTAAAATATTTTTAAAATATTTTTCTCACTTTTAAATGATTTTTAAATCAATAAAATTATTTTTATTTCATTTATTTAATATCATAATTAAATAAATCTAATATCATTAATATTATTTTATTAATGAGAATTCTCCAAAAATATTGAAAATTATATTTTATAATTTAAAATATTTTCTAACATTTTATTCTTATTTAAAATGATTTTTAAATCATTAAAATCATTTTTAACTTATTTATTTAATTTATTAATTAAATAAATCTAATATCATTAATATTAAATTATTAATGAAAATGCTCCAAAAATATTAAAAATTATATTTTATAATTTAAAATATTTTTAAATACATTATTCTTACTTAAAATAATTTTTCATAATATTAAATCATTTTTCTCTAATTTATTTAGTACACTAAGTAAATAAATTAAATACCTTTAATATTTAAATAATTATAAATATTAAAGAAAATTATTCTAATTGGTCAGAAATTATTTTTCATAATTTAAAATAATTTTTAAAACTATTTTTGGTAATTTTTTAGAATTTATTTCTATTTTTAATTAATTTTCAGAAATTCTAAAAATAAAATAATTCAAAACCGTCGTTGTAGGCCTTTAGCGACAGAAAGCGCCGCTGTTGGTGTTCTTGAGCCTCAAGAACACTGACAGTCGGCAGTGCTAGGGTCAACATTTGACCACCCTTAATTCTTTGTGTAAATCGTTTCTGGGCTTGTTTGTGCATGGATCGTGTAACTGGATTGTAAGACTACAACAACCAACCATCAACTAGGCCATAACACACCACAACACAACATGACAATCTGGGCAATCAAACATGCTGTCAGACGTCACCTGGGTTTTCCAGAAACCCAGGCAGTTCGAGTGGCTTCCTTGGAGCCAAATTTGCTAATCGTTCTAGTCATGATTCTTGTAATCTAATTGTTTTAGGTTGTGGTACTTATGTCAAGGAACAACACCAAAGCAACAAATCGGTCCAACAGCAAACAAATCACAAGTTATCAAGCGGTCAAAGTATGTCAGAAAATTCGTGCAAGAACTTTTCTGAAATTTCTAGAAATTCAAATCATGGTCGTTTGGCCTACTTTTACTGCTTGCTACATTCGATCTATTGATCAACTATATGATATAAAGCCATAAATCTATAGTCAAGACACCAGGCTGCACATGTATTACAAAAATAACATCATAAACCAAAACGGCTGACATATCAAGAGGCTTAAAAAAAATTGTCAGACGCTGAATTCAATTTCTGGGTTTGCCCAGATTTTAGTTGGTCAACGTCGGTCAACGTCGGTCAACGATGTTTGACCATAAATAACTTGAAATCTAGATATTAACTGACCCTGATTTCACTTGTAGATCCAAGACAACATGTCAGGCTACAACTTACAACATTAAAACATTACAAAGCATGAACACATGAAGATCTAAGCCAACTGACATTTGCTTGTCAGACAACTTTAGAGCTCAAGAACAGATTTTGGAAAAATCACTTTTTACCCATTTTGATGTTATGGATCCATCATGGATCAAAATAGATCGACTAAAAACACCTTCTAACACAAATACAAACACTTAAATACAAAATTTTTTCAAAGCATACAAGATCAAAAATAAAAATTAGGTTTATACCTTTTCTTGACTAATTTTAGATCTTGGCTCTCCAATCTGTTATTGATTGATCTAGGGCTGTATTTAGAACTGATATACTTAGCAATTTCGTTGGTTTAGGAGAGAGAGAGAGAGTTGGTGAGAGGAAAATAGCAAAATGGCTAATGTTTTGTGATTTTCTCTCTCTTGAATCTATATATATTGCTTATATGTTGCTAGATCTTGAGATTTTCGGCTGGCATTGCTGGATTTGTGTGTCACCAAGTCAAATTGGTGGTTCACCAACTAAAGGTATTACAAGTTAGCTTACTAAAATATAAAAAAGGGCATTTTGGTCATTTGAAAAATAAATTTAATGGCAAGCATGGAATTTGTACAAACCCTTAGGGTTTAGGGTTTGGGTTAGGCTTTAGGGTTTGGACCCTTTAAGTTTAGGGTTTAAACCCTTTAGATTTGCAATTAATTTCCAAAATTTTCGGTTTTCGATTTTCAAAATAAAAAATTATTTTTCTAAAATTATAATTAAGATTCAATAAATATATTAATATTTCCTAATCATAAAATTCAATCTTGCTAATTAGGATTAATATTCCTTATTAAAATTGCTTAATTTAGCAATTAGGGTCAAAATGATCATTAGGGTTTATAACCCAAGAATTAGGATTTTTATTAGAAAAATAAATTTTTTAAATTATAATTAGGGTTTGTAAACTAGAAATTAAGATAACTAAAATACAATTAGGGTTTTCTAATCATATTTAAGTTTAATACCAATATTAGGCTTGCCAATTAGAATTAGGGTTTCCTAATTTAGGGTTTAGAATTCTCGAATATGAAATTAGGGTTTCCAACAATACGTTAGGGTTTCTAAAGCTGTTAAGCACAACTCTACTCTAATTTTGTTAGTCAATACACATTGACTTTCTCGAGACTCGTATCACCGATACTTGTCACATAAATGATAATTAATATTAATAAAAAAAAATTATTCGTAAATTTTGATTATTCGAAATCTCGGGTTATCACAATTTCAAGTGCCTTTCCCTTTCACAAGTCATTTTCAGTTGAAGCCGTACAGATAATCCGAGAGTTCTTCTTCAGATCCACTGAGTTTGGGCTATTTTTTGCAAAAATCCGTCACCGTACAAGTGTTCTGCACTGTCCTGGTAATGTATGCATGTCTTCTTTTTCAGTTTTGCCCGTTGGAAAGTGAGTTATCACATGAAATGCTTCTAAACACATAGTAGTGATTATGTATGCTCATATGACTTGATAAAAATTATTTAACACAGTAATTGTTAGTGTTAAACAAAGTAATCCTGGTAATTAGGCTACCCTTATGGATTATGACTTTGATATTTTTCATGCATATAGGATGTTTATGACTGTGAGTTGGTGTGCTACTGAATGGCCACTTAGTCATACCTACGCGCATGTGGATAGTCCTTTTTACGAAGGAGACTCTGGCGAAATTTTTCTATGAGTATAGGCATTGAATAACATGAATTTTAAACTCTACTATAGGCGTATGTTAAAGTAATGTATGCATGTATATAGCCATCAAATGCATTTAATAAGCTCTAGGTTAGAATTTATCATACCCTTTCTGAGGTGATTTGGAAACTTTTGTCCTGTAAAGACCCCAAACTCGGGTACTTGAAACCCGGACTCGGTTCTTCACGATACCATTTCTATGAGCGGAATAATACTAATAATAATAACAATAATATAAATATCAAATTAACTTACATTTATCAGAGTCTAATCCCAAGTACGTACCTTTCCAATATTCTTTACATGATATATAATACATATCATTATCTTAAATACATTCTAACTATTACAAAAGACACCATTTAAACATGTTCGGTTTGCTTTCCTTTTCACTTGTTCTTGTCTGAACCTTCGAGTTGTTCATGCTTAGCTGAAAACATTTAATTTATAGCAAGGGTGAGCATTTGAGTGCCCAGCAAGTAATAACAATTATAAATATAATTAGTTGAAAAAAATAAATGTTTCCTTTGTACATCACTTCTACAACGAATTTATAGTTGAGAAGTAAACTGAACCGAAATAATAACATAACAATTATATCTCAAATTTTTGAAACTACGTATAGACCATATATATAGGGTAGTCGACATACTATGAACATTGTTTTCAGTTTTCGCTAAGGTTTAGCAGAACTTCATCCGTAAACCGGCATAAGTTACAGGCACGAGGGTGATCTGCCCAATGTGCCCTGTATTGATCAATACTACATTACAAGAACGATAAGATCGTTCACTCTGTTCGCCTTGGGCGCATAAAAGTTTTCCCGTAATCGGGATGTTCATACTTAAACTGGAATCCGAACCAAAATAATTTGATTGGATACAAAAAGGTTTTAACTTATTCAACGATATTTTTGAATTTATGTCTAGCTGATAAAGTAGCTTAGACGTCTTATATATATATATATATATATATATATATATATATATATATATATATATATATATACATATATATATATATATATATATATATATATATATACATGTGATTAAATACAATGATTATCCAAGTGGGGTCACTCGTATAACCATATTTAGAAATTAACGAACAGAATATATATCTGAATTACCATATACTAACAAGTTGATAAACAATGATCGGGGATATAGAATATATCATAATAGATTTAATAATATAGCATAATAATAATAATATAATTCTGAAACTTCTTACTCATGTCCATTGCATAAAGAAAATGCAAAGGTAAGATACTTGCTTGAAGCGCTGCTTACAATTTGTAATTTAGATTTATCGTTTATCTCACGACCTATCTTTAATAATATCGTTCGTTCGATTAGAATAACATACTATAACACATAACACTGCTTATTACAGTCAGCACATACCCTAATCACATTGGCACATATGTTTAATAACAATTGAATCACAAATAATCACATATCTAATTAAATTATTTAAGTCTAAATCAATTTCTGAAACATGTCGGTCTACCGACAGCTTTATCGGATAATTATTGAGTCTGAGACTCTGTACTGTAACTTAATATCAGTCATATTATTTTTAAATGACTTAATATAATTTTAAAACATTTATTATGATTTATCATAAATTTTCAAACATTGGAATCATATTTAAATGATTTAAATACTAATCAATTCTATTATCATTAATATTTAATTAGTATTAAACTATTAATGAAATTATTTCCAAAATGTTAAAGTTATTTATAATAACTCAAAATATTTTTAAAACATTAATATTACCCTTAAATGATTTTTACAACATTTAAAATCATTTTTAAATAATTATCATTAATATTAAAGTATTAATGTTTTATTTATCAAAATATTAAAAGTCATTAAGTATAACTTAAAATATTTTTAATTCATTTATATCCTTCTTAAATGATTTTTAAATTAATAAAATTATTTTTTTAAACTATTTATTTAATATAATTATTAAATAAATTAACTATTTTTAATAATAAGTTAATAATCATTAATATTAATTTATTAATGAAATTTATGACAAAATATTAAAAGTCATTAAAAATAACTTAAAATAATTTCTTCTATCATAATATAATTTTTAATGATTTTTCCAATATTAAAATCATTTTTAAATAATTTATTTAATATTATAATTAAATAAATTAAATACTTTTAATATTCCAAAAATATTAAATATTTATGAAATATATTAAAAATAATTAAAAACTAATTTTTAGAATTTTAAATATTTTTTAATAATTTACTTTATATTTTTAATAATTAAAAACTATTTTTTTATTAATTTCCAGAAAAATAAATAATATCTGTCGCTAAAGACCACCTATAGCGACAGAACCGTCGCTATAGGTGTTCTTGGTGTTCTTCAAGCAAAACCCAGAAATCAAGTCAGTAACCGAGTTGGTATGTTTGACCACGAATCTTTCATCACACAAAGTGTTTCTGGACTAACTATGAACTAGATCTTGTAGTACTAGTGCACGTATACATGACACAACAACAAAAATAATCATAACACCTATAACCAAGGAGATCTGAGCCTCCAAAAGTGTTGTCAGAGGCTGTTCTTCATTTTTGGGTTGCCCAGAAATAAAGAACAGTTCGACTGTTCACATTTGGGCCTACACAACTTGTGATCTAAGTGTTGTTTTTTCTGATCTATAAGCTGCAGTGTCTAGCCAACATGTCAAAGAGTAGATCTATCACAAAACATAACAATAACAACAACAGATTAAGCAGATACAAGCCGGTCAAAGGCTGTCAGAATTTGTGTTCTTCACTATTCTGGAAATTCCAGAAAATGAAATTGTGACCGAGTGGCCAGATTTGACCACTCACTACGTTCTATCAGTTGGGTAATTAAGGGATCTAAAGGTCAGGATTCAAAGTCCAGATTATAGTCTAAAATCCAGTTATAAAAACATCATCAAAGCTTCAATAATCTGACATATCTTTGCCTTCAAACATGCTGTCAGGCGCTGAAACCCCATTTCTAGGTTACCCAGAAACCTTGCAAGTCATGGTCGGTCAACGCAGTTTGACCTTCCATAACTTGCAATATACATACGATCTAATCCTGATTCCAAGCCCTGATCCAAGAGAACACATCAGACTACAACTACAAAGTTTCAAAACACAAAATTCGTAGCAGATCTCAGAGATATAAGGTCTGACATTCGTTATCAGACCACCAAGAACAAATTTTCCATATTTTTGAAAAACACAAATCCGAGCTTCTAAATGTTATGGATCCAACATTTAGCAACCCCGATCGTCAAAATGGACTACAACCAACATATTTTAACAATAAAAAACTAACATCTAACACAGAATCTATGGATAGAAATTATGCTAGGGTTTTATACCTTCTTTGATCAATTGATGATTTTGTGCTTATGCTATGTTATGGTTGATCGTGGGGCTTTGATTTAGGACTGATATACTTGTATATTTCGGAGGTTAGAGAAAGAGAGAGCTTAGTTTGAGAGTTGGGCAAAATGTAAGTAACAAATGAATTATTTCTCTCTCCAATCTATATATAAGCAAGCTAGATGCATGGAATGGCTGATGTATGATGCTTGTTGCTGTTATTTTGAGCACATGGGGTGGGTGAAGTGGTTCACCCACTCAACCTATTGTCAAAACCTACATGATAGCCAAAATAATACACTAGGGGCAAAATGGTCATTTGTATTTTCCATTTAATGGCATAATTAGAACTTGGCAAACCCTTAGGATTTAACCCTAAGGTTTAGCACAAATTGTAGGATTTAGCAATTAGGGTTTGCACAAAAATAAATAAAATCAAGTAAAAATTAAATAAATTTTAGTTTCTAAAGTTTTGAAATTAGGGTTTTCTAATTGTGATTAATCTTCTAATTATACTATACATGAACATTAGTGTGAAAATATAATTATAATTAACCTTGCTTAAATAGTAATTAGGATTTACGATTTTTGATAATTAGGGTTACTAAATTATAATTAGGTTTTTCTAATTATCAAATTAGGGTTTAAAAATTTAGGGTTTCCAAAATTAACAATTGTAATTATAAAACTTGCTAATTAATCACGTTAACACAATTACAACCAATCTCGAACTCTAATTTAAATTTAAAATTAGGGTTTATCATCTCCAAAAATTAGGGTTTTAGAAATATTAATTAGGGTTTACCTAATTAAATCAAATTATTATAAAATACCCATCATATAACACTGTTATAACAGTCTTAAAGTCACAGTTGATTTTCAAATTAGGGGTTTCCACAAGAAAAATTAGGGTTTAACCAATTAATATTAGGGTTTTGAAATTAAACACCATAATTGACCAATCATCATCAATACGTACATACAGTACATATTTATAACACTAAAAAATCAAAATATAATTAATATTATATTATTATTCTCATACCTTAACAATAATCTAAAATTAGGGTTTGGATTCCATATCTGATTTATTCTTCCTATTTAACCTTAATAATTAAGGTAAAATAATTAACTTAATAGCATGTACTAAAATTCATATAATAAAATAATTATTATAATTATTCTAAAAATCACTTCATATATTATTTAAATAATTTATGATTATATTTTTATGGAAAATAATTAATAAAAATATTTCTACCATAATTTAATTATAATAAGAATATACTTTATAACAATCAAAAATTCTAAAATAAAATTATTTATAAATATTTATCTAATAAATATATTTTTATTTACCACATAAATACACATACACATTATCTTGTACAAATCCTCATCCTTAAATAAAAAAAAATTATACGCAAAATTACGGATTTATTTATATAGAAAATATCGGGTTGTTACATTCACCCTCCCTTATAAAGATTCCGTCCCCGGAATCACCGTTTAAAAATATATACATACACGGTTACATAGTATACCCAATCATCGTTTGATCGAACTGATCTTTAACTATACACATAAAGCTTGTCTTTTTGATTAAACGGAAATTTGATTTCTAAAAGAACTCAAATTTCTCCCTCAAAATTTCTTTATAAACTAATTTACTATATATAAGAAAATAATATATAAAAAAAGTAAAATTGGTTCGAGTAATACCTGGAGTTGCATCCCCGGCTGTTACAGTTTCTTGAACGGTCAGGTTGAAGATGCTTGTGGTTGATTTCGTTGGTTTGTTAGTTGATGTTGATCCCGTTGTTGCCAATGTCCTACTGCCTTTTTCCCGTATTCACATTACTTGCCTCCTTTCTCCTTCTTGGACATTCTTCCACTTTATACTCCATTGATTCACACTTAAACACACAAACTTTCCTTTTATCTCATTTCCTTTTATCATATAGGTGACAAAACTATCTTTTGCCCCTTCATTATCTTAGACATTACAAATGTTGCTAAAGGGTCAGTTGACCCTCAAAATCCTGGCAGTACGATGGCCTTGAAGTCTTTGACGTTCGTCTATCAATTATCTGACTGATCTTCTCACGACTGGTATTCCGTTCTGCATAGCTTGATCGTCCATATTCGCAAAATTTTGTATCGGGTCTGATTGTCTTCCAGCTTTGTTAACAGGTTCTACTGTCCGTGTATTTCATTTTCTTCTCCTTGACAGCATTATCACTATTTATTCTTTATTCTAAGCCTTATCGTATACGTATAATCAAATAACACAAAACTTTCTATTCCAATAATCATGTACTCAAAATATTAGATTTTGAAAATTTGGTTTACTGTAGTAACCAGTATACAGATAAATATCTACTATCTTTATACCAACTTATTTCATTAATCCATCATAGACTCATATTCATAACACTTGACATACCATAGCACATACTGCTTTAATCATCCGATATCCCTTTGTGACTCAAAAGTCAGGAATCGCTGACACAACTTATATTAAATTTGAAAAATATTACCTTATACAAACACACCTATCATATACTTAACATAGAATCATACTTATTCGAGTAATACTGGTACTACTTCTTTCTTACGCCTCCACTAAGGATCAATTGCTTAGAAATCTGTATATTCCCATTATCCTCAATAATCCATTCACACCTAACTACATCTAGTTCGTCCAACTTACCATATATTATGAGTTTAAGAACTCTACGAGTTTAAGAACTCAACATTGACTACATATTCTTTAACTATACTTTACCTATTTATTACACCTCTTCCTTGGACAACCTTTCGCTCGATGACCTTCCATCCCACATATAAAACATGCTCATAGCTTAAAGTCGGGACAATTATGAGAGGTATGCCCCTCATGTCCGCAAATGTAACATATTCTTTTCCCTCTCTTCTTATCAGGTTTTCCTAAGTCATGCTCCTCTATCTTTCTTTTCCCCTTCTTGCTCGGAGCTGCACACGAAGTGTTGCTTGTGGCTCCCATCTGATCAATTTGAATTTTAAGCTTATCTTGTTCTTCCATTGTTTCTAATAACGCCAGACGCAACTGACAGTTCAACAGCTTTTCTATTTCTCACAGCCTTTCTAGAGAAGAAACCTTGTTCCTCAGATCCTGCACCTCCGTTGATGCTTGATCAGCTTCAACTTTAGTGTCCGAATTACTATCTGTCAGCTCCACCATCTCCGGATCTTGTACGACATTTTCTACGATAACCACATCGTCTGAGTTGTTTTCATCATGAGCCTCTATTTCAGCTATTGGCTTCGATATCAGCTCGGGTGTATGGGTTTGATTCTTCTTCATGCTATATGTATATAACAAGCCTTTTCCCCTAGACATCTACAAACATATAAATTATCCTGATTAACATATAATATATACACACAGCAAATAAGTGTTTTATATAAGTTATTTTTTATTTTGTTTGACGATGAATTTATTCAATTCACCTCTTTTTAAACTCTATATGAGTTATTTATATTTTCAACGTTTCCCTCTGTTCTAAGGTTATAGCCTAAGGTCTAGCCCACCTAATGTTTTTAACCCCTAAGCTCTGATACCAACCTGTAACTTTCATGGTGCTTCCAACCATAGCACCTTACAAGGGTACCTATCAGCTTGCCACCGACTGAATCGGCGTCCCCTACGGAGAGTCTGGCTTTGGTGCATTCCACACAAGGAAGTCACCAGCGAAAGGCTCAGGGCTCTTCGCAAATTCATGCTTATAGCTCTGATACCAACTTGTAAAGACCCCAAACTCGGGTACTTGAAACCCGAACTCGGTTCTTCAGGATACCATTTCTATGAGCGGAATAATACTAATAATAATAACAATAATATAAATATCAATTTAACTTACATTTATCAGAGTCTAATCCCAAGTACATAACCTTTACTATATTCTTTACATGATATATAATACATATCATTATCTTAAATACATTCTAACTATTACAAAAGACACCAATTAAACATGTTCGGTTTGCTTTCCTTTTCACTTGTTCTTGTCTGAACCTTCGAGTTGTTCATGCCTAGCTGAAAACATTTAATTTATAGCAAGGGTGAGCATTTGAGTGTCCAGCAAGTAATAACAATTATAAATATAATTAGCTGAAAGAAATAAACATTTCCTTTGTACATCACTTCTACAACGAATTTATAGTTGGGAAGTAAACTGAACCGAAATAATAACATAACAATTCTGTCTCAAATTTTTGAAACTACGTATAAACTATATATATATGGTAGTCGACATACTATGAACATTGTTTTTAGTTTTCGCTAAGGTTTAGCAAAACTTCATCCGCAAACCGGCATAACTTACAGGCACGAGGGTGATCTGCCCAATGTGCCCTGTATTGATCAATACTACATTACAAGAACGATAAGATCGTTCACTATGTCCGCCTTGGGCGCATAAAAGTTTTTCCGTAATCGGGATGTTCATACTTAGACTGAAATCCGAACCAAAACAATTTGATTGGATACAAAAAGGTTTTAACTTATTCAACGATATTTCTGAATTTGTGTCTAGCTGATCAAGTAGCTTAGACGGCTTATATATATATATATATATATATATATATATATATATATATATATATATATATATATATATATATCAACATGTGATTAAATACAATGATTATCCATGTGGGGTCACTCGTATAACCATATTTAGAAATTAACGAACAGAATATATATCTGAATTACCATATACTACCATGTTGATAAACAATGATCAGGGATATAGAATATATCATAATAGATTTAATAATATAGCATAATAATAATAATAATATAATTCTGAAACTTCTTACTCATGTCCATTGCATAAAGAAAATGCAAAGGTAAGATACTTGCCTGAAGCGCTGCTTACAATTTGTAATTTAGATTTATCGCTTATCTCACGACCTATCATTAATAAGATCGTTCGTTCGATTAGAATAACGTACTATAACACATAACACTGCTTATTGCAGTCAGTACATACCCTAATCACATTGGCACATATGTTTAATAACCATAGAATCACAAATAATCACATATCTAATTAAATTATCTAAGTCCAGATCAATTTCTAAAATATGTCAGTCTACCGACATCTTTATCGGATAATTATCGAGTCTAAGACTCTGTACTGTAACTTAATATCAGTCATATTATTTTTAAATGACTTAATATAATTATAAAACATTTATTATGATTTATCATAAATTTTCAAACATTGGAATCATATTTAAATAATTTAAATACTAATCAATTCTATTATCATTATTATTTATTTAGTATTAAACTGTTAATGAAATTATTTCCAAAATGTTAAAGTTATTTATAATAACTCAAAATATTTTTAAAACATTAATATTACCCTTAAATGATTTTTACAACATTTAAACTCATTTTTAAATAATTATCATTAATATTAAAGTATTAATGTTTTATTTATCAAAATATTAAAAGTCATTAAGTATAACTTAAAATATTTTTAATTCATTTATATTCTTCTTAAATAAATTTTAAATTAATAAAATCATTTTTTTAAACTATTTATTTAATATAATTATTAAATAAATTTACTATTTTTAATAATAAGTTAATAATCATTAACATTAATTTATTAATGAAATTTATCACAAAATATTAAAAGTCATTAAAAATAACTTAAAATATTTTCTTATATCATAATATAATTTTTAATGATTTTTCCAATATTAAAATTATTTTTAAATAATTTATTTAATATTATAATTAAATAATTTAAATACTTTTAATATTCCAAAAATATTAAATATTTATGAAATATATTAAAAATAATTAAAAACTAATTTTTAGAATTTTAAATAATTTTTAATAATTTACTTTATATTTTTAATAATTAAAAACTATTTTTTTCTATTTTTTATTAATTTCTGGAAAAATAAATAATATCTGTCGCTAAAGACCATCTATAGCGACAGAACCGTCGTTATAGGTGTTCTTGGTGTTCTTCAAGCAAAACCCAGAAATCAAGTCAGTAATCGAGTTGGTATGTTTGACCACGAATCTTTCATCACACAAAGTGTTTCTGGACTAACTATGAACTAGATCTTGTAGTACTAGTGCACGTATACATGACACAACAACAAAAATAATCATAACACCTATAACCAAGGAGATCTGAGCCTCCAAAAGTGTTGTCAGAGGCTGTTCTTCATTTCTGGGTTACCCAAAAATGAAGAACAGTTCAACTGTTCATATTTGGGCCTACACAACTTGTGATCTAAGTGTTGTTTTTGTGATTTATAAGGTGCAGTGTCTAGCCAACATGTCAAATAATAGATCTATCACAAAACATAACAATAACAAGAACAGATTAAGCAAATACAAGCCGGTCAAAGGCTGTCAGAATTTGTGTTCTTCACTATTCTGGAAATTCTAGAAAATGAAATTGTGACCGAGTGGCCTGATTTGACCACTCACTACGTTCTATCAGTTGGGTAATTAAGGGATCTAAAGGTCAGGATTCAAAGTCCAGATTATAGTCTAAAATCAAGTTATAAAAACATCATCAAAGCTTCAATAATCTGACATATCTTTGCCTTCAAACATGCTGTCAGGCGCTGAAAACCCATTTCTAGGTTACCCAGAAACCTTTCAAGTCATGGTCAGTCAACGCAGTTTGACCTTCCATAACTTGCAATATACATACGATCTAAGCCTGATTCCAAGCCCAGATCCAAGAGAACACATCAGACTAGAACCACAAAGTTTCAAAACACAAAATTCGTAACAGATCACAGAGATATAAGGTCTGACATTTGTTGTCAGACCACCAAGAACAAATTTTCCAAATTTTTGAAAAACACAAATTCGAGCTTCTAAATGTTATGGATCCAACATTTAGCAACCCAGATCGTCAAAATGGACTACAACCAACATATTTTAACAATAAAAACTAACATCTAACACAGAATCTATGGACATAAATTATGTTAGGGTTTTATACCTTCTTTGATCAATTGATGATTCTGTGCTTATGCTATGTTATGGTTGATCGTGGGGCTTTGATTTAGGACTGATATACTTGTATATTTCGGAGGTTAGAGAAAGAGAGAGCTTAGTTTGAGAGTTGGGTAAAATGTAAGTAACAAATGAATTATTTCTCTCTCCAATCTATATATAAGCAAGCTAGATGCATGGAATGGCTGATGTATGATGCTTGTTCCTGTTATTTTGAGCACATGGGGTAGGTGAAGTGGTTCACCCACTCAACCTATTGTCAAAACCTACATGATAGCCAAAATAATACACTAGGGGCAAAATTGTCATTTATATTTTCCATTTAATGGCATAATTGGAACTTGGCAAACCCTTAGGGTTTAACCCTAAGGTTTAGCACAAATTATAGGATTTAGCAATTAGGGTTTGCACAAAAATAAATAAAATCAAGTAAAAATTAAATAAATTTTAGTTTCTAAAATTTTGAAATTAAGGTTTTCTTATTGTGATTAATCTTCTAATTACACTATACATGAACATTACAGTGAAAATATAATTATAATTAACCTTGCTAAAATAGCAATTAGGATTTACGATTTTTGATAATTAGGGTTACTAAATTATAATTAGGTTTTTCTAATTATCAAATTAGGGTTTAAAAATTTAGGGTTTCCAAAATTAACAATTGTAATTATAAAACTTGCTAATTAATCACGTTAACACAATTACAACCAATCTCGAACTCTAATTTAAATTTAAAATTATTACATTTGAGTCTTAAAGAACAAAATTAACTTAAACTATTACAGTTTTCTCTAGCCACAAGAATGCACACTTAAACTTCCCGGAATATTAGTTACAGGTGCAAAGGAAAATAATATTTGCAAGGGATGAACTTTAAAAGGCTCAGCAGGTTTAAGCAATGTGTATTATATACTCACACGATAACTGAAATAGATGAACATATGATTCAGAAGTTTTTTAAAGTATATATACTGAAGTTTGTCTGCCAAACCCCGCACATTACGAGTTATTGTCAGTCCTATAGACTTAGCAACCCAGGTTGATCCGCTCAACTAACCAACCTAGGAGTATGCATATCATCTTTTTAATTAACCCCCGATCATTACTATAATTGACGGTCATAAAACCCCGGTCAGTATATGACTGCCGGTCATAATAGTATCAGTATATATTTGTACCAAATAACATTGGTTTTTACCACAATCTATGATTTGATATCAATTCAAATACATTTTTAACACAAATAACTGTTCATAAGACTTGGTTATGCTTGAACAATAAGCCACAACCTTTTTAAATAAAAGATCAATACAAAAATTAAATGTATATGGATCACTAGACACTTAAAATGTGACAAGATAATCATGATGTAATGTATTGGAACATGATGTAAATGTATGTTTAACGTATGGAATGGAGGTTACTCCATGAATGAGACTAGAGGATACTGACATATGGGGTTATCCCCAAAGTCCTTAAACCTCATCGCAGAATTTCCACCGCAGATGTTCTTCTCATGTGCGAGAGACTCCTAGGGAATAATGCTTTAATTGCTAAGGATCTATATAACAGATTCCATCATCAGTCCTCCCCGATGAGGATGGCTTTCCACAGTTTGCATCGCCAGGTCTTTCTGACGCTTCAATTGAGTTGCTGCCAACGGTTGGTGATGTTAGGGCTACCTGACCTTCGTTGAATTTTCCTTTAATGGTTGGGATCATCAAATCACCTCCGATGCTTTGCTGGATTTAATTGCCAACAGCTGATGACATCAAGGCTGCTTGACCTTCGTTAAAATGTTCTTCAATTGTGAACATCATCGGACCACCTCTGATGCTTCGCTAGATTTAATTGCCAACGGCTAATAACGTCAGGGTTGCTTGACCTTCGCTATAATGTTCTTCAACGGTGAACATTATCGGACCACCTCTGATGCTACACTAGATTTAATTGCCAACGACTAATAACATTAGGGCTGCCCAACCTTCGCTAAAATGTTCTTCAACGGTTGATATCATCGGACCACCTCGGATGCTTCGCTGGATTTAATTGCCAACGGCTGATAACGTCAAGGCTGATTAACCTTCGTTGAAATGTTCTTCAATGGTGAACAACATCAGACCACCTCTGATGCTTTGCTGGATTTAATTTCCAACGGTTGATTACGTCAGGGCTGCCTGACCTTCATTGAAATGTTCTTCAACGGTGAACATCATCAGACCACCTTTGATGCTTCGCTGGATTTAATTGCCAATGGCTAATAACGTCAAGGTTAATTGACCTTTGCTGAAATGTTCTTCAACGGTGAACATCATCGGACCACCACTGATGCTGCGCTGGATTTAATTGACAACAGCTAATAACGTTAAGGCTGCTTGACCTGTCGACGTCGGGATTTTTATTTGTCCCGTTCTGTTCTTATCTTTCGTTGTTCTCGTGTTAGGTGAGATTTGATTGAAAGAGCCGCTAGTTGGTTATTTATAAATGGCTGCACCAACTCAACCGAGAAAAGGTTTGCAGAAAGACCTAGTGATGTGGCACAGTTTAACTGGTCTGTAAAATCAAAATTCGTTAGGGTTCGGGGGCTTGATTAAGTGGAGGGAATGTGTTAGGCACCCCCTAACTTCCGTGATAACACGGTTACCACCATTTTTCATCAACTTTTACCTGCGTATTTATGTGTGTATGTGTGTGTGTGTGTGTGTGTTAGGTCTATGTGCAGTTGTTTGGAAGTAGTGCTATGCCTCGTTTGTACCTGTATACAAAGGGTTTGACTTTTATATAAAAGTTTAATTTTAACAAGATATAGCAGTGATGTTTTGTAAAACAAGTTTTTCAAACCCTTGTGCTCAATAGTAATTGAGGCCTTTGACACTTCCATTTTATTAAGTGTTCGGCTTGATTGCTTTTATTTTCAAGATGCGAGACATCTTCGAGAGAAAATAAGATACATAGCAGTGACGAACTCTTTGTGGGCATGAGAGTCATCTAAGAAAATTCAGATACCGTGAATAATTTATAAGTTGGCTGCAACTGAAAATGTTCATCACGGGAACCAAATCTAAATTCAGAGACTGAATCTGTGATCACATGATTCCTAGGTTCACACGTGAAAGCAATATGTACAAAAAAGCTAGAAAAAGAACTAGATTTGAATAAATCTTAATTATTCCAGCTTCAACGATTCCAGTTTAGTCGCCATGAACCGGTCAAAGTGAGAAATAGCCAAATTTAGGAAAATCTAGCCCGCAGGCTGAATAACAGTTATATATATATATATATATATATATATATATATATATATATATATATATATATATATATATATATATATATATAAAAGTAGTAAATGCTCCGAATATTATGTTCGGGCTCAATCGAAGTAAAGTTCGATAATACACACACACACACACACACACACACACACACACACACACACACACACACACATATATATATATATATATATATATATATATATGTAAGTAATAAAAAGTCACGGATCGACGATCCGGGCATACCCACACAATACGACTCTCAACGTTAGTAGATAAATATATATAGAAATGATAAAAAGCTTAAAATCTGAAATATCTTATAGTGGGATGCCATGAAGACTTCAGATAGCTTTAAATGCCTAAAAACTCAGTTTCCACCGGTTAAATTTTAGTATGTAGCAAAACACGAGCTTACAAGTGTTTAGAAAGAAGAATCACTCTGTTTAGAGCACTCTATAAGTGTTTACAAATTGAAATGGACAGAGTTTTCTCTCCTTTTTCATTTTTTAATGTGCAACCAAGAGCTCATATTCAAAGACCAGACGATCGCGGGTCAACTCGTGGTAGCCGCAAGTCTACCTGCGGCTTACGACTACCCAGGGTGTCCCGGGCTATGTGGGTCCCATCGTCTAGAAGTACGTACACTCGTGCAACGTGCTGTCTGCTCGAACTTTAATAACTTTCAATCCGGGCGTCCGATAAAGGGGTGATGTACCTTTTCAGATTGCGGTTGTCAAGAGCTACACAATGACATAGGATTAGAGATTGTACAAAGCCGGGAAGATGGGTCCATGACCAGATCTTCAAGTCTTCAAATTATATCCAGTGTGTTGTCTTGTGTAGTAGTCACTTGAGATTTGAGCTGTGGTTCTTATGGGACACTTCTGTATGCGGTGTTGATTGAAATAATGCTTAGACGACGTGAATGTAGTAACGAGTTGGCAAAATGATAATTTTACCCCTCACCAAGGTTATCTTTGGCTCTGCTCAGAAGTAGTAGTCGTTGCTCAAGGTTATCTCTGAGATTGGGCTGCTATATATGCTGATTCTCCTCAGGGTTGTCTCTGAGGTGTGCTTGATCTACCGGGGTTATCTCTAGGGTTAAAACTTACTTTTTCGAGGTTATCTCTGGAACTAGAACTGCATCCCTTGGGGTTATCTCCGAGGTTGGAACTGAATCTTCTAGGGTTGTCTCCCGGATTAAAATTGAGTATCTCGGGGTTAACTACGAGATTGAACTGATTATCCTGACGTTGTCTCCCGGATTGAGCTTAGTTAACTTCCAGGGTTATCTCTGGAAGATAATTTTGCCCTCCTACAAGGTTTGTAACAGGAATATAAAATATTAAGTGTCTACAGATGCCCCTATTTATCATACTCATGCAATGTAATGGATAGATAGGATAAAGATCACTAGACACTTGAAATGTGACAAGATAATCATGATGCAAATGTAATGCAGCATGATGCAAATGTATGTTGAATGCATGGAATGGAGATTACTCCAAGACCAGAGGATGTTGACATTTGGGGTTATCACCAAAGTCCTTAACCCTCATCGCAGGCTTTCCACCACAGATGTTATTCTCATGTGCGAGAGACTCCTGGGGAATTATGCTTTAATTACCGAAGATCTGTATAACATATTCCATCATCGGTCCTCCCCGATGAAGATGACTTTCCATAGCTTGGATTGTCAGACCTCTTTGGCACTTCGTTGGAGTTACTGCCAATAGCTATTGATGTCAGGGTTGGCTGACCTTCGTTGAAATATAAATCAACGGTGAACATCATCGGACGACCTCCGATGCTTCGTTGGATTTACTTGCCAATGACTGATAACATCAGGGCTGCCTGACCTTCGCTGAAATGTTCTTTAACGGTGAACATCATCGGACCACTTCTGATGCTTTGCTAGATTTAATTACCAACAGTTGATAACGTCAAGGCTGCTTGACCTTCGCTGAAATGTTTTTCAATGGTGAACATATTCAGACCACTTTTGATGCTTCGCTGGATTTAATTACCACCAGCTAATAATGTCAAGGCTACTTGACCTTCGTTAAAATGTCCTTCAATGGTGAACATCATCGGACCACTTCCAATGCTTCGCTGGATTTAATTGCCAATGGCTAATAACGTTAGGGCTGCCTAACCTTCGTTGAAATGTTCTTCAACGGTGAAGTTTATATGAAATCCCCGCTGGGGAGAGACTTTTGATGAAATGTATAGTTTTGATCGTAATTACGATCTCAGTGATTGGACCTACAATCCAGTTTGATGGCATTGGACTTTTGTGAGGTATTGCCAAAGGTAGCTAGCAACAGCTGTGATCATCAGCTTTGTGAACCCTGTGTTTGGGCGAATACCAATTATTGATGTGTAGACCCGTAGTTTCGTCTTTGAAAATCAGGATTTCAGGCTTTTTCGCTTAATCGCGTAGCATCTTTTTTCATGATTTAACTTTTTAGATTGTGGGACCTCCTTTTTAACTCAAATTTGATCGAGCTGGAGGGGGTAGGGACCACCCAGGATAGCCATAGGTGGACTCGTGGTAGCCGTAGGTGGACCCGCGGTAGCCGTAGGTACACCCGCGGCCATCTGTGGGTTCTATTTCTGTGACACCCCCAAATTTGGGTTACCTGACCCCCGAGTTTGGTGTTCATGATCCACAATATAATACCATTTAACTACCCATTCATATATAAATAGGATTACATAAGTCATTAACATAAGTTATTAATACATAAGTCCTAGGTCCACTAACCTTAACATTACATAAATACCCTTTAGCTATACAAAAAGGGTTTATAATACAATACAACATAATAATATTGTTCATCATAACTAATTTATAACTATGCCTTTTCCCTTGTTCTTCTTAGCAGCACCTTCTGCAACTTCATCCCTAGCTGAAAAGTTTTATTTATAGTAAGGGTAAGCAACAAGTTTGCCCCGCAAGTTAAGACATACAATAAAGGTATAGAAATCAATATCAATTGTTTTAACATTCTCCGCAACAATAATCTGATAATGAAATAGTGTAACACTTTCAAGATTCTCTACGATATTCAATGAATAATCAAGAATTAATTTTACGAAATAGCAAAGTGGAATGTTTTTCAGATTTATGCTGAGCGGTCACACTAGATCTAGAACTTATTTTCTCGGGTATCTATCAAAGATTTACTTTGATACATATGCAAGAATATCATATAACCATAAAGATTAAATCATACCCCTCTGCAAGTACTTAGAGCCGACCAACTCCTTGTACCCTATATTATGCATATTACTTAACAGCACGCAATGGTCGAATATACGACCTAAAATGTTCCCTTTATATAAAAGGTTGTTCTTCTAAGTCTTAAAATTAAGATTTTGATTTAACAATGAAATACTGTGATTTCAAATTCTATCTACTTATCGATCTAGCCGAAACAATTGGCATCGATCTATCAATAACAATTGATTTCTCTTCTCGTATTTATCAAGTTCTAACAAATGTTCGTCTAGCCATAATAATTAGCTAAGACATTTCTCAATATAATTTGACAATAAACAGGAATTATCTATACTGTCAATATTAGTTTCTACAGATATAAATATCCAACAATAGTAATTCTACGAATATATATTTTCCGAATCAATAATTTAATTTGAATTTTAATCATGCACTAACTGCGAATAATCAACAATAAATTCCCTGAACATGGTATAATTATCAATAATTAACCATTAAAATAATTGAAAGAATATAACTCAAGGTTGAGTTAGGAAACTTACCTTTCGCGTTGATTACAGCTACACAATATAATTAACTGCGTTCGTAAAACCTATAATCAACAATGACGGTCTCACAATTAGCATAATATTTTATAACACGTAACACTGTATTTTACAGTCAAACTTCTCCTAGACACATTACCACATAGCCACATTAGTGTTTATAACCTATATAAACACTTAATAAGTCTAACTAGTTCGGTCTAGTTGGACTTTGATCCATTCTCGGTGTTCTGGTCACCCTATCCGACAATTAACACATTGATTGTCAATTAAACTTGGTCTCTAAGCTTCAATATTATTTTAGATAAGTCAAATATCGTTTATAATATTTTTTGGAAGCTTTTAATAATTTGTAAACAATTATTATAATTTATAATAATTTTTTAAACACTTAAATCATTTTTAAATGATTTAATTATCAAATAATCTTATTATCATTAATATTTAATAATATAAAAATATTAATGTTATATTTGTCAAAATATTAAAGTTATTGTTAATAACTTAAAATATTTTTAAATCATCAATATTCTACTTAAATGATTTTTTAAGTAATTAAAATCATTTTTAAATCATCACCATTAATATTTAAATATTAATGTAATTATTATAAAAATATTAAAAGTCATTAATTATAACTTAAAATATTTTTAAAATATTTTTCTCACTTTTAAATAATTTTTAAATCAATAAAATCATTTTTAATTCATTTATTTAATATCATAATTAAATAAATCTAATATCATTAATATTAATTTATTAATGCGAATTCTCCAAAAATATTGAAAATTATATTTTATAATTTAAAATATTTTCTAACACTTTATTCTTATTTAAAATGATTTTTAAATCATTAAAATCATTAAAATCATTTTTAACTTATTTATTTAATTTGGTAATTAAATAAATCTAATATCATTAATATTAAATTATTAATGAAAATGCTCCAAAAATATTAAAAATTATATTTTATAATTCAAAATATTTTTAAATACATTATTCTTACTTAAAAAGATTTTTCATAATATTAAATCATTTTTCTCTAATTTATTTAGTACACTAAGTAAATAAATTAAATACCTTTAATATTTAAATAATTATAAATATTAAAGAAAATTATTCTAATTGATCAGAAATTATTTTTCATAATTTAAAATAATTTTTAAAACCATTTTTGGTAATTTTTTAGAATTTATTTCTATTTTTAAATAATTTCCAGAAATTCTAAAAATAAAATAATTCAAAACCGTCGCTGTAGGCCTTTAGCGACAGAAAGCGTCGTTGTTGGTGTTCTTGAGCCTCAAGAACACTGACAGCCGGCAGTGCTAGGGTCAACATTTGACCACCCTTAATTCTCTGTGTAAATCGTTTCTGGGCTTGTTTGTGCATGGATCGTGTAGCTGGATTGTAAGACTACAACAACCAACCATCAACTAGGCCATACCACAACAAAACATGATGATCTGGGCAATCAAACATGCTGTCAGACGTCACTTGGGTTTCCCAAAAACCTAGGTAGTTCGAGTGGCTTTCTTGGAGCCAAATTTGTTAATCGTTCTAGTTATGATTCTTGTAATCTAATTGTTTTAGGTTGTAGTACTTATGTCAAGGAAAAACACCAAAGCAACAAATCGGTCCAACAACAAACAAATCACAAGTTATCAAGCGGTCAAAGTATGTCAGAAAATTCGTGCAAGAACTTTTCTGAAATTTCCAGAAATTCAAATCATGGTCGTTTGGCCTACTTTTAATGCTTGCTACATTTGATCTATTGATAAACTATATGATATAAAGCCATAAATCTATAGCCAAGACACCAGGCTGCACATGTATTACAAAAATAACATCATAAACCAAAACGAATGACATATCAAGAGGCTTAAAAAAAATTGTCAGGCGCTGAATTCAATTTCTGGGCTTGCCCAGATTTTAGTTGGTCAACGTCGGTCAACGATGTTTGACCATAAATAACTTGAAATCTAGCTATTAACTGACCCTAATTTCACTTGCAGATCCAAGACAACATGTCAGGCTACAACTTACAACATTAAAACATTACAAAGCATGAACACATGAAGATCTAAGCCAACTGACATTTGCTTGTCAGACAACTTTAGAGCTCAAGAACATATTTTGGAAAAATCACTTTTTACCCATTTTGATGTTATGGATCCATCATGGATCAAAATAGATCGACTAAAAACACCTTCAAACACAAATACAAACACTTAAACACAAAATTTTTTCAAAGCATACAAGATCAAAAATAAAAATTAGGTTTATACCTTTTCTTGACTAATTTTAGATTTTGGCCCTCCAATCTGTTATTGATTGATCTAGGGCTGTATTTAGAACTGATATACTTAGCAATTTCGTTGGTTTAGGAGAGAGAGAGAGAGTTGGTGAGAGCAAAATAGCAAAATGGCTAATGTTTTGTGATTTTCTCTCTCTTGAATCTATATATATTGTTTATATGTTGCTAGATCTTGAGATTTTCGGCTGGCATTGCTGGATTTGTGTGTCACCAAGTCAAATTGGTGGTTCACCAACTAAAGGTATTACAATATTTACGAGTTAGCTTACTAAAATATAAAAAAGGGCATTTTAGTCATTTGAAAAATAAATTTAATGACAAACATGGAATTTGTAAAAACCCTTAGGGTTTAGGGTTTGGGTTAGTCTTTAGGGTTTAGACCCTTTAGGTTTAGGGTTTAAACCCTTTAGATTTGCAATTAATTTCGAAAATTTTTGATTTTCGATTTTCAAAATAGAAAATTAATTTTCCAAAATTATAATTAGGATTCAATAAATATATTAATATTTCCTAATCATAAAATTCAATCTTGCTAATTAGGATTAATATTTCTAATTAAAATTGCTTAATTTAGCAATTAGGGTCAAAATAATCATTAGGGTTTCTAACCCACGAATTAGGGTTTTAATTAAAAATATAAATTTTCTAAATTATAATTAGGGTTTGTAAACTAGAAATTAAGATAACTAAAATATAATTAGGGTTTTCTAATAGTATTTAAGTTTAATACCCACATTAGGCTTGCCAATTAGAATTAGGGTTTCTTAATTTAGGGTTTAGAATTCCCGAATATGAAATTAGGGTTTCCAACAATACGTTAGGGTTTCTAAAGCTGTTAAGCACAACTCTACTCTAATTTTATTAGTCAATACACATTGACTTTCTTGAGACTCGTATCACCGATACTTGTCACATAAATGATAATTAATATTAATATTAATAAAAAAAAATTTATTCGTAAATTTCGATTATTCGAAATCTCGGGTTATCACATTCACCCCTGCTTAAAAGGATTCCATCCTCGGAATCACCGCTTTCTTATTCTCTACAATCTTTTAAAGTTGTATCACCAATTCATTTTTATCAACACAATATTAATTTTGTGTCTCATATTCTAGCCTGTGACTTGAATCTATAAAAGAAAACAGAAATTATCTAACTCAATATTACTCGCATAATTAAATTTCTAAACGAAATCATTACCTGTTGCAACCTCCTGAGCAACCACGGCATCTTGCACCGTCATATTGAATGCACGGGCCGATGGTCTTGCTGGCTGTGTAGGTCCTCTAATCGCCAAGGTTCCGCCACTGGGTCCCTTGTTGCCACTTTCTTTTTCTGCATTCTTCTTCGGACAGTTCCGAACCAAATGATCAGTCGATCCGCATCCAAAGCAACCTTGAATTTTCTTCGGACTGGGACAATTGGGTGACATATGCCCCTCTTGTCCGCAGTTATAGCAAACTCCCTTCTTCTTCAGGCAAACTCCAGCATGATTCTTTCCACAATTTGCACATGGCTCCCTCCCTTTCCTATTATCTTTTGTCTTACCTCCTGATTGGGTATTCTCACTCCACCTTCTCTTATTCAGGTTACTACCACCACTGCTTCCACCATCATTGGTCTTCTTCTTCTTCTCTTGATGAAATCGAGATGCAGCTTCGCTCCCTCGCCATCAATGCCGCAAACGTATTGATCTGTAATACTGCTACCTTGTTGAATATCCCCGACTTCAGTCCGTTCTCAAATCTTCGCGCCTTTCTTGCTTCTGTGTCCACCTGATGTGGTGCAAATCTTGCTAATTCGTTGAATTTAGCAGCGTATTCAGAAACATACATATTCTCCTGCTTTAGCTCTAGAAACTTGACTTCCATTCTGGATTGCATACTCGGCGAGAAGTAGTTCTCAAAGAACAACTCCTTGAATCTTGTTCACAACACCACCTCTGTACCAGCTCTCGCTTGGTTTGTCTCCCACCAGTAATTAGCTTATCCCTTCATTAGATAAGTTGCAAAAGCCGTCTTTTGTTCCTCCGCTACTCTGGCGATAACGAATGCTTTCTCCATCTCCTTTACCCAAGTTTGGGCTTTAGTCGGATCTCTGGTCCCTTTGAACTCAGGCGGTCCTATCGCTTTAAAATCCTTGAAGCTAGCCAATCTATCAGCTGGCTGATTTCTCGCTCTTCCTCTTGCTGGAGCCCTATTTTCCATAGCTTCGACTATCATATCTGCAAAATTCTGTGTCGGGTCAGCTTGACCTCCTTCATTGTTCACTGACTGCTCTTCCCTTTGATTTCGATTTTGTCGTCTAGGCGGCATGATCTAATTTAAATGAAAATCTTATATTTAATCTCTTTCTCTACATAAATTCTTAACATAATAAGAATTCAACACATAATTCTCATATAATTGCATATTCATTCAAATAGCACATAGTACATATAGTACTTAACATATTACTATCCCTTTTTAAATCATACCAGAATTAACGACACAACTTTACACAAAAAGTTGCAATTCTCCATTTACACAGTTATTACCAGTTCGTCAAACTTACCACACTTATGAGTTCAAGAACTTGCCACAATTATATGAGTGTATGAACTTATCATAGTCAGACATTTGGCGTCCATTCGCTGAGGGGTTCAAAATATTTCATATAATTATGAGTCATTAACTTACCATAAGTATGAGTTTTAAGAACACACAAATTAATATTAATCTTATATTCATATAGAAAATAAAGATTTCATTCATAAAACATATATATGTACATATGCTTAAACATCGTTCTCGATATTACTACACTTAATATCATAAACTTCTACCCAAAAGATACTATTACATATATCTAAGTTATCTACCGACCACTCCCTTCACCAGTCTCCTTCTTGATGGGACACTTACTGAATCCGTAACCCGTCTGCCCATATGAAAAACACTTCCTCAAATTCAGCTTAGGATAATGCAGAGAAATATGTCCTTACTGCTTCCAGTTAAAGCACATGTTCTTCCACATCATGCATTCTCCCGCGTGAGTCTTTCCACACTTAATACAGGCTTGCTTCTTCTTCGGGCTTGATTTTTTAGAATTAGGGTTGTCTTTTTCCCTCTTTCTCTTCTTCTTGTCCTTCTTGCTGGTCCCTTCAGATGATCCACCACCTTCAGCCTTCATTCTTTCCACCTGCATTTTGAGCTAGTTCCTTTCTTCAGTCATTTCGCGTAATGCTCGCTCCGTCTTCCATAGTTCCTCCAAGAGAAACACTTTGCTCTGGAGTTCTTGAACTTCTGCAGATTCGTGATCTTGTTCTCCAACTTTGATCTTTATTCCTTAAATCCACCTTAGCTGGCTCAGACTCTGCCTCCTCATCTCCACTCAGATACATCTCGGGATAATCGTCATGATCGCTCCCCAGATTAACCATGGGTTCATCATATCCCACCTTCTCAACTGATTCGCTTTGTGCTGGCACCTCAGCTTCTGGCACCGGTGCAACAGCCGCTAGCATCTCTGCACTATTTTCACCTTCTCCAGACATCCTATAATCAGTTTAAATAACTTGATTAGTACAAACTTCTCACACTATGTGTCCACTTATCTCTCTGTTAATGCACTTCGGTAATCCCTCACTTAGAACTCTAAATGAGTTTTCCCTATCACGCGTATGGTTATATTCCTAGGGTTTTCTTCCACCCCACTTGAGGTTTATAACCTACGGCTCTTCTACTAACTGGTGACACCTTGGTCACTACAGCTTTGATACCAACCTGTGACACCCCCAAATCTGGGTTACCTGACCCCCGAGTTTGGTGTTCACGATCCACAATATAATACCATTTAATTGCCCATTCATATATAAATAGGATTACATAAGTCATTAACATAAATTGTTAATACATAAGTCCCAGATCCACTAACCTTAACATTACAGAAATACCCTTTAGATATACAAAAAGGGTTTACAATACAATACAACATAATAATATTGTTCATCATAACTAATTTATAACTATGCCTTTTCCCTTGTTCTTCTTAGCAGCACCTTCTGTAACTTCATCCCTAGCTGAAAAGTTTTATTTATAGCAAGGGTAATCAACAAGTTCTCCCCGCAAGTTAAGACATACAATAAATGTATAGAAATCAATATCAATTGTTTTAACATTCTCCGCAACAATAATCTAATAATGAAAGAGTGTAACGCTTTCAAGATTCTCTACGATATTTAATGAATAATCAAGAATTAATTCTACGAAATAGCAAAGTGGAATATTTTCTAGATTTATGCTGAGCGATCACACTAGATCTAGAACTTATTTTCTCGGGTATCTATCAAAGATTTACTTTGATACATACGCAGGAATATCAGATAACCATAAAGAATAAATCATACCCCTCTGCAAGTACTTAGAGTCGGCCAACTCCTTGTACCCTATATTATGCATAATACTTAACAGCGCGCAATGGTCGAATATACGACCTAAAATGTTCCCTTTATATAAAAGGTTGTTCTTCTCAGTCTCAGAATCAAGATTTTGATTTAACACCGAAATACTGTGATTTCAAATTTTATCTACTTATCGATCTAGTCGAAACAATTGGCATCGATCTATCAATAACAATTGATTTCTCTTCTCGTATTTATCAAGTTCTAACAAATGTTCGTCTAGCTATAATAATTTGCTAAGACATCTCTCAATATAATTTGACAATAAACATGAATTATCTGTACTGTCAATATTAGTTTCTACATATATAAATATCCAACAACAGTAATTCTACGAATATATATTTTCTGAATCAGTAATTCAATTTGAATTTTAATCATGCACTAACTGCGAATAATCAACAATAAATTCCCTGAACATGGTATAATTATCAATAATTAACCATTAAAATAATTGAATGAATATAACTCAAGGTTGAGTTAGGAAACTTGCCTTTCGCGTTGATTACAGCTACACAATATAATTAACTGCATTCGTAAAACCTATAATCAACAATGACGGTCTCACAATTAGCATAATATTTTATAACACGTAACACTGTATTTTACAGTCAAACTTCTCCTAGACACATTATCACATAGCCACATTAGTGTTTATAACCTATATAAATACTTAATAAGTCTAACTAGTTCGGTCTGGTTGGACTTCGGTCCATTCTCGGTGTTCTGGTCACCCTATCCGACAATTAACACATTGATTGTCAATTAAACTTGGTCTCTAAGCTTCAATATTATTTTAGATAAGTCAGATATCGTTTATAATATTTTTCGGAAGCTTTTAATAATTTATAAACAATTATTATAATTTATAATAATTTTTCAAACACTTAAATCATTTTTAAATAATTTAATTATCAAATAATCTTATTATCATTAATATTTAATAATATAAAAATATTAATGTTATGTTTGTCAAAATATTAAAGTTATTGTTAATAAATTAAAATATTTTTAAATCATCAATATTCTACTTAAATGATTTTTAAAGTAATTAAAATCATTTTTAAATCATCACCATTAATATTTAAATATTAATGTAATTATTATCAAAATATTAAAAGTTATTAATTATAACTTAAAATATTTTTAAAATATTTTTCTCACTTTTAAATGATTTTTAAATCAATAAAATTATTTTTATTTCATTTATTTAATATCATAATTAAATAAATCTAATATCATTAATATTATTTTATTAATGAGAATTCTCCAAAAATATTGAAAATTATATTTTATAATTTAAAATATTTTCTAATATTTTATTCTTATTTAAAATGATTTTTAAATCATTAAAATCATTTTTAACTTATTTATTTAATTTATTAATTAAATAAATCTAATATCATTAATATTAAATTATTAATGAAAATGCTCCAAAAATATTAAAAATTATATTTTATAATTTAAAATATTTTTAAATACATTATTCTTACTTAAAATGATTTTTCATAATATTAAATCATTTTTCTCTAATTTATTTAGTACACTAAGTAAATAAATTAAATACCTTTAATATTTAAATAATTATAAATATTAAAGAAAATTATTCTAATTGGTCAGAAATTATTTTTCATAATTTAAAATAATTTTTAAAACTATTTTTGGTAATTTTTTAGAATTTATTTCTATTTTTAATTAATTTTCAGAAATTCTAAAAATAAAATAATTCAAAACCGTCGTTGTAGGCCTTTAGCGACAGGAAGCGCCGCTGTTGGTATTCTTGAGCCTCAAGAACACTGACAGTCGGCATTGCTAGGGTCAACATTTGACCACCCTTAATTCTCTGTGTAAATCGTTTCTGGGCTTGTTTGTGCATGGATCGTGTAACTGGATTGTAAGACTACAACAACCAACCATCAACTAGGCCATAACACACCACAACACAACATGACAATCTGGGCAATCAAACATGCTGTCAGACGTCACCTGGGTTTTCCAGAAACCCAGGCAGTTCGAGTGGCTTCCTTGGAGCCAAATTTGCTAATCGTTCTAGTCATGATTCTTGTAATCTAATTGTTTTAGGTTGTGGTACTTATGTCAAGGAACAACACCAAAGCAACAAATCGGTCCAACAGCAAACAAATCACAAGTTATCAAGCGGTCAAAGTATGTCAGAAAATTCGTGCAAGAACTTTTCTGAAATTTCTAGAAATTCAAATCATGGTCGTTTGGCCTACTTTTACTGCTTGCTACATTCGATCTATTGATCAACTATATGATATAAAGCCATAAATCTATAGTCAAGACACCAGGCTGCACATGTATTACAAAAATAACATCATAAACCAAAACGGCTGACATATCAAGAGGCTTAAAAAAAATTGTCAGACGCTGAATTCAATTTCTGGGTTTGCCCAGATTTTAGTTGGTCAACGTCGGTCAACGTCGGTCAACGATGTTTGACCATAAATAACTTGAAATCTAGATATTAACTGACCCTGATTTCACTTGTAGATCCAAGACAACATGTCAGGCTACAACTTACAACATTAAAACATTACAAACCATGAACACATGAAGATCTAAGCCAACTGACATTTGCTTGTCAGACAACTTTAGAGCTCAAGAACAGATTTTGGAAAAATCACTTTTTACCCATTTTGATGTTATGGATCCATCATGGATCAAAATAGATCGACTAAAAACACCTTCTAACACAAATACAAACACTTAAATACAAAATTTTTTCAAAGCATACAAGATCAAAAATAAAAATTAGGTTTATACCTTTTCTTGACTAATTTTAGATCTTGGCTCTCCAATCTGTTATTGATTGATCTAGGGCTGTATTTAGAACTGATATACTTAGCAATTTCGTTGGTTTAGGAGAGAGAGAGAGAGTTGGTGAGAGCAAAATAGCAAAATGGCTAATGTTTTGTGATTTTCTCTCTCTTGAATCTATATATATTGCTTATATGTTGCTAGATCTTGAGATTTTCGGCTGGCATTGCTGGATTTGTGTGTCACCAAGTCAAATTGGTGGTTCACCAACTAAAGGTATTACAAGTTACCTTACTAAAATATAAAAAAGGGCATCTTGGTCATTTGAAAAATAAATTTAATGGCAAACATGGAATTTGTAAAAACCCTTAGGGTTTAGGGTTTGGGTTAGGCTTTAGGGTTTGGACCCTTTAGGTTTAGGGTTTAAACCCTTTAGATTTGCAATTAATTTCCAAAATTTTCGGTTTTCGATTTTCAAAATAAAAAATTATTTTTCCAAAATTATAATTAAGATTCAATAAATATATTAATATTTCCTAATCATAAAATTCAATCTTGCTAATTAGGATTAATATTCCTAATTAAAATTGCTTAATTTAGCAATTAGGGTCAAAATGATCATTAGGGTTTATAACCCATGAATTAGGGTTTTTATTAGAAAAATAAATTTTTTAAATTATAATTAGGGTTTGTAAACTAGAAATTAAGATAACTAAAATACAATTAGGGTTTTCTAATCATATTTAAGTTTAATACCCATATTAGGCTTGCCAATTAGAATTAGGGTTTCCTAATTTAGGGTTTAGAATTCTCGAATATGAAATTAGGGTTTCCAACAATACGTTAGGGTTTCTAAAGCTGTTAAGCACAACTCTACTCTAATTTTATTAGTCAATACACATTGACTTTCTCGAGACTCGTATCACCGATACTTGTCACATAAATGATAATTAATATTAATAAAAAAAAAATTATTCGTAAATTTTGATTATTCGAAATCTCGGGTTATCACAATTTCAAGTGCCTTTCGCTTTCACAAGTCATTTTCAGTTGAAGCCGTACAGATAATCCGAGAGTTCTTCTTCAGATCCACTGAGTTTGGGCTATTTTTTGCAAAAATCCATCACCGTACAAGTGTTCTGCACTGTCCTGGTAATGTATGCATGTCTTCTTTTTCAGTTTTGCCCGTTGGAAAGTGAGTTATCACATGAAATGCTTCTAAACACATAGTAGTGATTATGTATGCTCATATGACTTGATAAAAATTATTTAACACAGTAATTGTTAGTGTTAAACAAAGTAATCCTGGTAATTAGGCTACCCTTATGGATTATGACTTTGATATTTTTCATGCATATAGGATGTTTATGACTGTGAGTTGGTGTGCTACTGAATGGCCACTTAGTCATACCTACGCGCATGTGGATAGTCCTTTTTACGAAGGAGACTCTGGCGAAATTTTTCTATGAGTATAGGCATTGAATAACATGAATTTTTAACTCTACTATAGGCGTATGTTAAAGTAATGTATGCATGCATATAGCCATCAAATGCATTTAATAAGCTCTAGGTTAGAATTTATCATACCCTTTCTGAGGTGATTTGGAAACTTTTGTCCTGTAAAGACCCCAAACTCGGGTACTTGAAACCCGGACTCGGTTCTTCACGATACCATTTCTATGAGCGGAATAATACTAATAATAATAACAATAATATAAATATCAAATTAAATTACATTTATCAGAGTCTAATCCCAAGTACGTAACCTTTCCTATATTCTTTACATGATATATAATACATATCATTATCTTAAATACATTCTAACTATTACAAAAGACACCATTTAAACATGTTCGGTTTGCTTTCCTTTTCACTTGTTCTTGTCTGAACCTTCGAGTTGTTAATGCCTAGCTGAAAACATTTAATTTATAGCAAGGGTGAGCATTTGAGTGCCCAGTAAGTAATAACAATTATAAATATAATTAGTTGAAAAAAATAAATGTTTCCTTTGTACATCACTTCTACAACGAATTTATAGTTGGGAAGTAAACTGAACCGAAATAATAACATAACAATTATATCTCAAATTTTTGAAACTACGTGTAGACTATATATATAGGGTAGTCGACATACTATGAACATTGTTTTTAGTTTTCGCTAAGGTTTAGCAGAACTTCATCCGCAAACCGGCATAAGTTACAGGCACGAGGGTGATCTGCCCAATGTGCCCTGTATTGATCAATACTACATTACAAGAACGATAAGATCGTTCACTCTGTTCGCCTTGGGCGCATAAAAGTTTTTCCGTAATCGGGATGTTCATACTTAGACTGGAATCCGAACCAAAATAATTTGATTGGATACAAAAAGGTTTTAACTTATTCAACGATATTTTTGAATTTATGTCTAGCTGATCAAGTAGCTTAGATGACTTATATATATATATATATATATATATATATATATATATATATATATATATATATATATATATATATATATATATATATATATCAACATGTGATTAAATACAATGATTATCCAAGTGGGGTCACTCGTATAACCATATTTAGAAATTAACGAACAGAATATATATCTGAATTACCATATACTAACAAGTTGATAAACAATGATCGGGGATATAGAATATATCATAATAGATTTAATAATATAGCATAATAATAATAATATAATTCTGAAACTTCTTACTCATGTCCATTGCATAAAGAAAATGCAAAGGTAAGATACTTGCTTGAAGCGCTGCTTACAATTTGTAATTTAGATTTATCGTTTATCTCACGACCTATCATTAATAATATCGTTCGTTCGATTAGAATAACATACTATAACACATAACACTGCTTATTGCAGTCAGCACATACCTTAATCACATTGGCACATATGTTTAATAACAATTGAATCACAAATAATCACATATCTAATTAAATTATTTAAGTCTAAATCAATTTCTGAAACATGTCGGTCTACCGACAGCTTTATCGGATAATTATTGAGTCTGAGACTCTGTACTGTAACTTAATATCAGTCATATTATTTTTAAATGACTTAATATAATTTTAAAACATTTATTATGATTTATCATAAATTTTCAAACATTGGAATCATATTTAAATGATTTAAATACTAATCAATTCTATTATCATTTATATTTAATTAGTATTAAACTATTAATTAAATTATTTCCAAAATATTAAAGTTATTTATAATAACTCAAAATATTTTTAAAACATTAATATTACCCTTAAATGATTTTTACAACATTTAAAATCATTTTTAAATAATTATCATTAATATTAAAGTATTAATGTTTTATTTATCAAAATATTAAAAGTCATTAAGTATAACTTAAAATATTTTTAATTCATTTATATCCTTCTCAAATGATTTTTAAATTAATAAAATTATTTTTTTAAACTATTTATTTAATATAATTATTAAATAAATTAACTATTTTTAATAATAAGTTAATAATCATTAATATTAATTTATTAATAAAATTTATCAGAAAATATTAAAAGTCATTAAAAATAACTTAAAATAATTTCTTCTATCATAATATAATTTTTAATGATTTTTCCAATATTAAAATTATTTTTAAATAATTTATTTAATATTATAATTAAATAAATTAAATACTTTTAATATTCCAAAAATATTAAATATTTATGAAATATATTAAAAATAATTAAAAACTAATTTTCGGAATTTTAAATATTTTTTAATAATTTACTTTATATTTTTAATAATTAAAAACTATTTTTTTATTAATTTTCAGAAAAATAAATAATATTTGTCGCTAAAGACCACCTATAGCGACAGAACCGTCGCTATAGGTGTTCTTGGTGTTCTTCAAGCAAAACCCAGAAATCAAGTCAGTAACCGAGTTGGTATGTTTGACCACGAATCTTTCATCACACAAAGTGTTTCTGGACTAACTATGAACTAGATCTTGTAGTACTAGTGCACGTATACATGACACAACAACAAAAATAATCATAACACCTATAACCAAGGAGATCTGAGCCCCCAAAAGTGTTGTCAGAGGCTGTTCTTCATTTTTGGGTTGCCCAGAAATAAAGAACAGTTCGACTGTTCACATTTGGGCCTACACAACTTGTGATCTAAGTGTTGTTTTTTCTGATCTATAAGCTGCAGTGTCTAGCCAACATGTCAAATAGTAGATCTATCACAAAACATAACAATAACAACAACAGATTAAGCAGATACAAGCCGGTCAAAGGCTGTCAGAATTTGTGTTCTATTCTGGAAATTCTAGAAAATGAAATTGTGACCGAGTGGCCTGACTTGACCACTCACTACGTTCTATAATTAGGCTAATTAAGGGATCTAAAGGTCAGGATTCAAAGTCCAGATTATAGTCTAAAATCCAGTTATAAAAACATCATCAAAGCTTCAATAATCTGACATATCTTTGCCTTCAAACATGCTGTCAGGCGCTGTAACCCCATTTCTAGGTTACCCAGAAACCTTGCAAGTCATGGTCGGTCAACGCACTTTGACCTTCCATAACTTGCAATATACATACGATCTAAGCCTGATTCCAAGCCCTGATCCAAGAGAACACATCAGACTACAACTACAAAGTTTCAAAACACAAAATTCGTAGCAGATCTCAGAGATATAAGGTCTGACATTCGTTATCAGACCACCAAGAACAAATTTTCCATATTTTTGAAAAACACAAATCCGAGCTTCTAAATGTTATGGATCCAACATTTAGCAATCCAGATCGTCAAAATGGACTACAACCAACATATTTTAACAATAAAAAACTAACATCTAACACAGAATCTATGGATAGAAATTATGCTAGGGTTTTATACATTCTTTGATCAATTGATGATTCTGTGCTTATGCTATGTTATGGTTGATCGTGGGGCTTTAATTTAGGACTGATATACTTGTATATTTCGGAGGTTAGAGAAAGAGAGAGCTTAGTTTGAGAGTTGGGCAAAATGTAAGTAACAAATGAATTATTTCTCTCTCCAATCTATATATAAGCAAGCTAGATGCATGGAATGGCTGATGCATGATGCTTGTTGCTGTTATTTTGAGCACATGGAGTGGGTGAATTGGTTCACCCACTCAACCTATTGTCAAAACCTACATGATAGCCAAAATAATACACTAGGGGCAAAATGGTCATTTATATTTTCCATTTAATGGCATAATTGGAACTTGGCAAACCCTTAGGATTTAACCCTAAGGTTTAGCACAAATTGTAGGATTTAGCAATTAGGGTTTGCACAAAAATAAATAAAATCAAGTAAAAATTAAATAAATTTTAGTTTCTAAAGTTTTGAAATTAGGGTTTTCTAATTGTGATTAATCTTCTAATTATACTATACATGAACATTAGTGTGAAAATATAATTATAATTAACCTTGCTTAAATAGTAATTAGGATTTACGATTTTTGATAATTAGGGTTACTAAATTATAATTAGGTTTTTCTAATTATCAAATTAGGGTTTAAAAATTTAGAGTTTCCAAAATTAACAATTGTAATTATAAAACTTGCTAATTAATCACGTTAACACAATTACAACCAATCTCGAACTCTAATTTAAATTTAAAATTAGGGTTTATCATCTCCAAAAATTAGGGTTTTAGAAATATTAATTAGGGTTTACCTAATTAAATCAAATTATTATAAAATACCCATCATATAACACCGTTATAACAGTCTTAAAGTCACAGTTGATTTTCAAATTAGGGTTTTCCCCAAGAAAAATTAGGGTTTAACCAATTAATATTAGAGTTTTGAAATTAAACACCATAATTGACCAATCATCATCAATACGTACATACAGTACATATTTATAACACTGAAAAATCAAAATATAATTAATATTATATTATTATTCTCATACCTTGACAATAATCTAAAATTAGGGTTTGGATTCCATATATGATTTATTCTTCCTATTTAACCTTAATAATTAAGGTAAAATAATTAACTTAATAGCATGTACTAAAATTCATATAATAAAATAATTATTATAATTATTCTAAAAATCACTTCATATATTATTTAAATAATTTATGATTATATTTTTATGGAAAATAATTAATAAAAACATTTCTACCATAATTTAATTATTATAAGAATATACTTTATAACAATCAAAAATTCTAAAATAAAATTATTTGTAAATATTTATCTAATAAATATATTTTTATTTACCACATAAATACACATACACATTATCTTGTACAAATCCTCATCCTTAAATAAAAAAAAATTATACGCAAAATTGCGGATTTATTTATATAGAAAATATCGGGTTGTTACATTCACCCTCCCTTATAAAGATTCCGTCCCCGGAATCACCGTTTAAAAACATATACGTACACGGTTACATAGTATACCCAATCATCGTTTGATCGAACCGATCTTTAACTATACACATAAAGCTTGTCTTTTTGATTAAACAGAAATTTAATTTCTAAAAGAACTCAAATTTCTCCCTCAAAATTTCTTTATAAACTAATTTACTATATATAAGAAAATAATATATAAAAAAAGTAAAATTGGTTCGAGTAATACCTGGAGTTGCATCCCCGGCTGTTACAGTTTCTTGAACGGTCATGTTGAAGATGCTTGTGGTTGATTTCGTTGGTTTGTTAGTTGATGTTGATCCCGTTGTTGCCAATGTCCTGCTGCCTTTTTCCCGTATTCACATTACTTGCGTCCTTTCTCCTTCTTGGACATTCTTCCACTTTATACTCCATTGATTCACACTTAAACACACAGACTTTCCTTTTATCTCATTTCCTTTTATCATATAGGTGACAAAATTATCTTTTGCCCCTTCATTATCTTAGATATTACAAATGTTGCTACAGGGTCAGTTGACCCTCTAAATCCTGGCAGTACGATGGCCTTGAAGTCTTTGACGTTCGTCTATCAATTATCTGACTAATCTTCTCACGACTGGTATTCCGTTCTGCATAGCTTGATCGTCCATATTCGCAAAATTTTGTATCGGGTCTGATTGTCTTCCAGCTTTGTTAACAGGTTCTACTGTCCGTGTATTTCATTTTCTTCTCCTTGACAGCATTATCACTATTTATTCTTTATTCTAAGCCTTATCGTATACATATAAACATATAACACAAAACTTTCTATTCCAATAATCATGTACTCAAAATATTAGATTTTGAAAATTTGGTTTACTGTAGTAACCAGTATACAGATAAATATCTACTATCTTTATACCAACTTATTTCATTAATTCATCATAGACTCATATTCATAACACTTGACATACCATAGCACATACTGCTTTAATCATCCGATATCCCTTTGTGACTCAAAAGTCAGGAATCGCTGACACAACTTATATTAAATTTGAAAAATATTACCTTATACAAACACACCTATCATATACTTAACATAGAATCATACTTATTCGAGTAATACTGGTACTACTTCTTTCTTACGCCTCCACTACGGATCAATTGCTTAGAAATCTGTATATTCCCATTATCCTCAATAATCCATTCACACCTAACTACATCTAGTTCGTCCAACTTACCATATATTATGAGTTTAAGAACTCTACGAGTTTAAGAACTCAACATTGACTACATATTCTTTAACTATACTTTACCTATTTATTACACCTCTTCCTTGGACAACCTTTCGCTCGATGACCTTCCATCCCACATATAAAACATGCTCATAGCTTAAAGTCGGGACAATTATGAGAGGTATGCCCCTCATGTCCGCAAATGTAACATATTCTTTTCCCTCTCTTCTTATCAGGTTTTCCTAAGTCATGCTCCTCTATCTTTCTTTTCCCCTTCTTGCTTGGAGCTGCACACGAAGTGTTGCTTGTGGCTCCCATCTGATCAATTTGAATTTTAAGCTTATCTTCTTCTTCCATTGTTTCTATTAATGCCTGACGCAACTAACAGTTCAACAGCTTTTCTATTTCTCACAGCCTTTCCAGAGAAGAAACCTTGTTCCTCAGATCCTGCACCTCCGTTGATGCTTGATCAGCTTCAACTTTAGTGTCCGAATTACTATCTGTCAGCTCCACCATCTCCGGATCTTGTACGACATTTTCTACGATAACCACATCGTCTGAGTTATTTTCATCATGAGCCTCTATTTTAGCTATTGGCTTCGATATCAGCTCGGGTGTATGGGTTTGATTCTTCTTCATGCTATATGTATATAACAAGCCTTTTCCCCCAGACATCTACAAACATATAAATTATCCTGATTAATATATAATATATACACACAGCAAATAAGTGTTTTATATAAGTTATTTTTTATTTTGTTTGACAATGAATTTATTCAATTCACCTCTTTTTAAACTCTATATGAGTTATTTATATTTTCAACGTTTCCCTCTGTTCTAAGGTTATAGCCTAAGGTCTAGCCCACCTAATGTTTTTAACCCCTAAGCTCTGATACCAACCTGTAACTTTCATGGTGCTTCCAACCATAGCACCTTACAAGGGTACCTATCAGCTTGCCACCGACTGAATCGGCGTCCCCTACGGAGAGTCTGGCTTTGGTGCATTCCACACAAGGAAGTCACCAGCGAGAGGCTCAGGGCTCTTCGCAAATTCATGCTTATAGCTCTGATACCAACTTGTAAAGACCCCAAACTCGGGTACTTGAAACCCGAACTCGGTTCTTCACGATACCATTTCTATGAGCGGAATAATACTAATAATAATAACAATAATATAAATATCAATTTAACTTACATTTATCAGAGTCTAATCCCAAGTACGTAACCTTTACTATATTCTTTACATGATATATAATACATATCATTATCTTAAATACATTCTAACTATTACAAAAGACACCATTTAAACATGTTCGGTTTGCTTTCCTTTTCACTTGTTCTTCTCTGAACCTTCGAGTTGTTCATGCCTAGCTGAAAACATTTAATTTATAGCAAGGGTGAGCATTTGAGTGCCCAGCAAGTAATAACAATTATAAATATAATTAGCTGAAAGAAATAAACGTTTCCTTTGTACATCACTTCTAAAACGAATTTATAGTTGGGAAGTAAACTGAACCGAAATAATAACATAACAATTCTGTCTCAAATTTTTGAAACTACGTATAAACTATATATATATGGTAGTCGACATACTATGAATATTGTTTTTAAGGTTTAGCAAAACTTCATTCGCAAACCGGCATAACTTACAGGCACGAGGGCGATCTGCCCTGTATTGATCAATACTACATTACAAGAACGATAAGATCGTTCACTCTGTCCACCTTGGGCGCATAAAAGTTTTTCCGTAATCGGGATGTTCATACTTAGACTGAAATCCGAACCAAAACAATTTGATTGGATACAAAAAGGTTTTAACTTATTCAACGATATTTTTGAATTTGTGTCTAGCTGATCAAGTAGCTTAGACGGCTTATATATATATATATATATATATATATATATATATATATATATATATATATATATATATATATATATATATATATCAACATGTGATTAAATACAATGATTATCCATGTGGGGTCACTCGTATAACCATATTTAGAAATTAACGAACAGAATATATATCTGAATTACCATATATTATCATGTTGATAAACAATGATCAGGGATATAGAATATATCATAATAGATTTAATAATATAGCATAATAATAATAATATAATTCTGAAACTTCTTACTCATGTCCATTGCATAAAGAAAATGCAAAGGTAAGATACTTGCCTGAAGCGCTGCTTACAATTTGTAATTTAGATTTATCGCTTATCTCACGACCTATCATTAATAAGATCGTTCGTTCGATTAGAATAACGTACTATAACACATAACACTGCTTATTGCAGTCAGTACATACCCTAATCACATTGGCACATATGTTTAATAACCATTGAATCACAAATAATCACATATCTAATTAAATTATCTAAGTCCAGATCAATTTCTAAAATATGTCGGTCTACCGACATCTTTATCGGATAATTATCGAGTCTAAGACTCTGTACTGTAACTTAATATCAGTCATATTATTTTTAAATGACTTAATATAATTATAAAACATTTATTATGATTTATCATAAATTTTCAAACATTGGAATCATATTTAAATAATTTAAATACTAATCAATTCTACTATCATTATTATTTAATTAGTATTAAACTATTAATGAAATTATTTCCAAAATGTTAAAGTTATTTATAATAACTCAAAATATTTTTAAAACATTAATATTACCCTTAAATGATTTTTACAACATTTAAACTCATTTTTAAATAATTATCATTAATATTAAAGTATTAATGTTTTATTTATCAAAATATTAAAAGTCATTAAGTATAACTTAAAATATTTTTAATTCATTTATATTCTTCTTAAATGATTTTTAAATTAATAAAATCATTTTTTTAAACTATTTATTTAATATAATTATTAAATAAATTTACTATTTTTAATAATAAGTTAATAATCATTAACATTAATTTATTAATGAAATTTATCACAAAATATTAAAAGTCATTAAAAATAACTTAAAATATTTTCTTATATCATAATATAATTTTTAATGATTTTTCCAATATTAAAATTATTTTTAAATAATTTATTTAATATTATAATTAAATAATTTAAATACTTTTAATATTCCAAAAATATTAAATATTTATGAAATATATTAAAAATAATTAAAAACTAATTTTTAGAATTTTAAATAATTTTTAATAATTTACTTTATATTTTTAATAATTAAAAACTATTTTTTTCTATTTTTTATTAATTTCTGGAAAAATAAATAATATCTGTCGCTAAAGACCACCTATAGCGACAGAACCGTCGTTATAGGTGTTCTTGGTGTTTTTCAAGCAAAAACCAGAAATCAAGTCAGTAACCGAGTTGGTATGTTTGACCACGAATCTTTCATCACACAAAGTGTTTCTGGACTAACTATGAACTAGATCTTGTAGTACTAGTGCACGTATACATGACACAACAACAAAAATAATCATAACACCTATAACCAAGGAGATCTGAGCCTCCAAAAGTGTTGTCAGAGGCTGTTCTTCATTTCTGGGTTACCCAAAAATGAAGAACAGTTCGACTGTTCATATTTGGGCCTACACAACTTGTGATCTAAGTGTTGTTTTTGTGATCTATAAGGTGCAGTGTCTAGCCAACATGTCAAATAATAGATCTATCACAAAACATAACAATAACAAGAACAGATTAAGCAAATACAAGCCGGTCAAAGGCTGTCAGAATTTGTGTTCTTCACTATTCTGGAAATTCTAGAAAATGAAATTGTGACCGAGTGGCCTGATTTGACCACTCACTACGTTCTATCAGTTGGGTAATTAAAGGATCTAAAGGTCAGGATTCAAAGTCCAGATTATAGTCTAAAAACCAGTTATAAAAACATCATCAAAGCTTCAATTATCTGACATATCTTTGCCTTCAAACATGCTGTCAGGCGCTGAAAACCCATTTCTAGGTTACCCAGAAACCTTTCAAGTCATGGTCAGTCAATGCAGTTTGACCTTCCATAACTTGCAATATACATATGATCTAAGCCTGATTCCAAGCCCAGATCCAAGAGAACACATCAGACTACAACTACAAAGTTTCAAAACACAAAATTCGTAACAGATCACAGAGATTTGTTGTCAGACCACCAAGAACAAATTTTCCAAATTTTTGAAAAACACAAATTCGAGCTTCTAAATGTTATGGATCCAAAATTTAGCAACCCAGATCGTCAAAATGGACTACAACCAACATATTTTAACAATAAAAACTAACATCTAACACAGAATCTATGGACATAAATTATGTTAGGGTTTTATACCTTCTTTGATCAATTGATGATTCTGTGCTTATGCTATGTTATGGTTGATCGTGGGGCTTTGATTTAGGACTGATATACTTGTATATTTCGGAGGTTAGAGAAAGAGAGAGCTTAGTTTGAGAGTTGGGCAAAATGTAAGTAACAAATGAATTATTTCTCTCTCCAATCTATATATAAGCAAGCTAGATGCATGGAATGGCTGATGTATGATGCTTGTTGCTGTTATTTTGAGCACATAGGGTGGGTGAAGTGGTTCACCCACTCAACCTATTGTCAAAACCTACATGATAGCCAAAATAATACACTAGGGGCAAAATTGTCATTTATATTTTCCATTTAATGGCATAATTGGAACTTGGCAAACCCTTAGGGTTTAACCCTAAGGTTTAGCACAAATTGTAGGATTTAGTAATTAGGGTTTGCACAAAAATAAATAAAATCAAGTAAAAATTAAATAAATTTTAGTTTCTAAAATTTTGAAATTAGGGTTTTCTTATTGTGATTAATCTTCTAATTACACTATACATGAACGTTACAGTGAAAATATAATTATAATTAACCTTGCTAAAATAGCAATTAGGATTTACGATTTTTGATAATTAGGGTTACTAAATTATAATTAGGTTTTTCTAATTATCAAATTAGGGTTTAAAAATTTAGGATTTCCAAAATTAACAATTGTAATTATAAAACTTGCTAATTAATCACGTTAACACAATTACAACCAATCTCGAACTCTAATTTAAATTTAAAATTAGGGTTTATCATCTCCGAAAATTAGGGTTTTAGAAATATTAATTAGGGTTTACCTAGTTTAATCAAATCATTATAAAATACCCATCATATAACACCGTTATAACAGTCTTAAACTCACAGTTGATTTTCAAATTAGGATTTTCCCCCAGAAAAATTAGGGGTTAACCAATTAATATTAGGGTTTTGAAATTAAACACCATAATTGACCAATCATCATCAATACGTACATACAGTACATATTTATAACACTGAAAAATAAAAATATAATTAATATTATATTATTATTCTCATACCTTGACAATAATCCAAAATTAGGGTTTGAATTCCATATCTGATTTATTCTTCCTATTTAACCTTAATAATTAAGGTAAAATAATTAACTTAATAGCCCTGCACTAAAATTCATATAATAAAATAATTATTATAATTATTCTAAAAATCACTTCATATATTATTTAAATAATTTATGATTATATTTTTATGGAAAATAATTAATAAAAACATTTCTACCATAATTTAATTATTATAAGAATATACTTTATAATAATCAAAAATTCTAAAATAAAATTATTTGTAAATATTTATCTAATAAATATATTTTTATTTACCATATAAATACACATACACATTATCTTGTACAAATCCTCATCCTTAAATAAAAAAAAATTTATACGCAAAATTTTGGATTTATTTATATAGAAAATATCGGGTTGTTACATGTCCAGATATATGGATCCAGACCAGCCGAGCAACTCCCCTAAGACCTCTTCAGGTGTGAGGAGGAGAGCTTCTGATGTGCCTCAGCCTAGCCCAGCCCGACTGCCTCGTCGATTGACGGAGTCAGTGATTCGTCCTATCCGGGTTGAGGTACCGGATGTTGAGGACGAGGAAGAGGATGTACCAGTTGTGGATCTTGCTCCTTCTACTTCTATTCCCCACAGGGATCTTCCATCCATTAATGTGATGATTCCAGAGCTTCTAGATGATTTGAGTCATCACCCCTCGATCTATTTGCATGCGAACGAGGTAAAAGCTGTGTTTGATCTTCCTTTTTCCTATTAATGAGGAACAAGGTTCTGATGTTGATTTTCATTGTGATACAGGTTCTTGGCTTTACACAGCCTCAAGGAAACTGGTTCAGCATACACTCTCTATACCAGACTCTTCACCTAAAGTACCGAGATAATGTGAATGCTTGGGGATTCGAGGGATTCTTTTTCATCCTCCCCCGCCATTGTCCCTGGGGTTACCTCAGGGCGTTGTCTAAGTGTTGGTTTCAATAGACTCAGTCTCTCCATTTGCTGGATTGCAAGGTGATGATGACGCCAATGGATTTGTGGTTTATCACTGGTATAGAGTTTTCTGGGGTGCCAGTGCCTTGCGTGGCTAACATTTCTCCTACAAACGTCAGATCCTTGCTAGGAGTCTCAGTTACGGCGCTCAAATGTAGGACAATGCGTACTGGTCCTTTGAGTGTAGACGCCATAAGTGGGGCGTTGAGTGAGCCATTTCCCTATGACAGGAGAGTTAAGGATCACATTCTTCGACGATTATTTCCTTGTGGATAACTTTTCTACGGTGTCATTCGCTTTAGTCAGTGCCACACGGGATGTGGGCCATATTAGAGAGTTTGATTGGGGCTCCTATACCTTTGCCTACTTTCTTAGAGGAATGCGTCTGCGCTCGCAGGGCTTGACAGATGCTTGGCTAGGATTTTACCAATTCCTACTGGTAGGTATTTCTCTTTTGATTTCCCTTGTTCGGGTTAAGAGTGTTGACTGACCGCAAATATTTGATCTTATATTGGTAGTTTTGGGCCTATGAGAGGCTCCCATGTCTGCATCCCATTAGCTTGTTAGGTTTAGGCACCTATCCACAGGGACGACGATGGCATCATTCCACATTGGTGGAGGTTCCTGTAACCGATGGTTTCACCCATTCTTGCCTACAGTTGGATTTATTGATAGCCGATGCCGTCATTACATGGGTTCCCTACTGTAAGGACCATTTGACAGTTGGCTTTGAGGGTGGTTTCCCGATTGGTGTCGAGTATGTGATGTCCACCCATCGGGTTCCTCTCTTCACAGATGGGGGATGAGAGCTCTATTTAGGAAAGCGTGCTATCAGGAGCACCACAAAGGAGATTTGTATACCGATCTGTCCTCATGCCAGGCATTATTGGCCTATGATGCAGCCACCGATCACTGATATCCCGTTGATGGGAGTTGATGGCTTTACTTTGTCAGAGGGACCATTCACTCAGGAGGCATTCTATCGCTAGTGGCTCCCTCACACCATTGGAGCCCAGACCCGCGCCACGCAGTTTATGGGGGATATGGTTATTGGCTCTGTCATGATGGTGGATTGGATTGCCTGCGTTTTAGAGCCTACTCATCTGACACAAATTGATAGTTTGACCCAGCAGTTGGATCAGACACATTTCTTTATCCGATATTCAGGCAGAGATCCTTCCGAGGCAGATTCTTTTTATCCTTCCTGCTCTGGGGCTGGTGCTTCAGGTGGCCCATATTTAGATGGTTTTGCCAGTGCAGATCCTCCATTGTATCGGCCTGATATCCCTACTGGTAGAGATTCAGTGACTAGAGAGGAGTTACATCAGATGGATAGGTTGGATGATGTAGACATCAACACTATTGACTTCTTCTGATGTATTTCTTGCTATATCTTTTGATAGGCCTATGTTAGATATTGGGCGATTGTGCCCCATTCTCGTTATATCTTTTGATAGGCCTCTGATAGCTGTTGGGCGGCTATGCCCCATTTCCCTGTATTTTCTAGTTGTACACAGAGATGATGTATTTAGATGATGATGTACTTAGGAATGTATATATATTATTTTCCATTCCCTACATCATATTTGTGAGACCTCAAATTTTATGAATAAAGATTAATTTCTCTCGAAATATATTTTTGAATATTATTGTGTGGATATAATATAATGTTATATTTGTGGGTAATATTTATAAATTTTGCAAAGTAAGCAAGTTGTTATATAATATTCGATTGGTCGGGAAATATTCGTTTTAACAAGGAATATTCATACTACGGCACAATCATTGGTGGACCCCACAACGGAAGTATTGTCGTAGTAAGAAAAAGACAGAATTATCTTTTTATAAAAATAATGGCGGAAGTGTTACCATTAAAACTGTTGAACTACCCAGAAGTAAAAGTATAGTAATACGCGTGGTTACATAATAGCACACGGTATTGATTATTGATGCTTACGTGAGAAGTTACTCAGTAATACTCAATGTGAGACCCCAGATTTTATGAATAAAGATTTAAATTTCTCGAAATATTTTTTTACTGTGACGCCCCCAAAATAGGTATACATCACCTATTCTGAGTTGCCAAATACATGGAACAAAATTCAAATACAACTTAATTATACAACAGTCGTGTAAAATACGACTAAACATAAACTGTGAGTTTGAATACAAATATTGTCTACTAGAGAGTATACAAACTCAAAAGGAGTCCTCATTACAATTATTATCACACTATTACATAGAATAGTGAGGACTACTAATGCTATCATCTGGTCCGTCACTCCGTTTCCCGACTCATGCCAACTATATTTTCATTTCCTGAAGAGAACAGTGAAAGAAAGGGTGAGCTCAACTACCCCAGTAAGAAATATTATGACTAAGATAATGCAGAATAAATTATCATTAGTCTTCAACAATGTTAAACTGATAAAATACAATAGACATCAAGTTTAACTGCAGCGGAACAAACTATCCATTAAAAGAGTCAAGTAGAGAATAACATCTACTATCTTTTATGATTTAAAAAGTTTTTCATTACTTTTATCGCTGTGACTCAGCTTAATAAATAATCCACATCATCGAATCAGCCCTGCACTACGGCCAAGGATATTCTTTAGTATCACGACCACGAATTATCCATGCACTACGGCTAAAGATAATCATGTTTTCATCAACGGTCCTGATCATGCCATAAAATAATTCATCTTTGCACTACGGCCAAAGAGAATCCATAGCCATAATCATACCAAAAACTGTCCATCAATGCACTACGGGCCAATGAGGACTTTTCGCACATCATTTGTAACATTACAGTCATGATTACACTGAATAATCCCTGGTCATAATCATACCAAGTCCATCTATTCACTACAGGCCATAGATGACTTTCAACAAAATATAAACATGAGGATGATGACAATGATATAAGAATTCAATAAAACAAGTTTAAGAATTAATTTATCTAGGAACTGATAATGTCCAAATTATCAACATGATACTGCTTTGTAGAGTAAAATTCAAGAATGCTCAGAAGAATATTTCCATGATAAGATACTGGATGAAGCGCAAATATCAAGGATATTCCATTAATTTCATGGAGTATAGAAGTCAAAGTTTTAACTAACTGAGTATAATAAAGAATGGAATAACAAAAGAAATCACCATGCATGCGATAGACCGCACAGACAAGTTATTCCAACAGAAAAATAAATAATGGAATAACATAAGTTCTTTTCATGAATACAAAAGAAATAATACTCCTTACGAGTACAACAAATAATATCCCTTACCGTAAAAGAAACTTGATATCAGAGTAGTGAAGTAGCAGAATACTTTTCTTATATCTCTCTATAATTTATCTCCCTAGAGTTTCAGTGAATTCGTAAGAAATAATGAAGGAATGAGCTTCTATTTATAGAAAAATGGACTGCATAGTAACTAACTCATGAACGGTCTAGATTGATTTACTTTAATCTGACGGTCCATATTTAAAGCAAAATCTTTTAAATAAAATATAATATATTCTATTTATAATCTAATAAAACGAATAACTTTATAAAAGATTTTACTATACAAACACTATGCAGGCACTATACAAATACTATGCATAATAAAATATAATATATTCTAATTATTGTCTAATAAAATAGATAACTTTATAAAAGTATTATGTTTTATATAAAAAGATTTTACTATTAGCCTAATAAAACGAATAACTTTATAAAAGTATTCTATTTTATATAAAAAGCTTTTCTGTTTTATTACATTAATGATACCAATAAAACAAAAACTGAGTGACTTATCACGTAAGCATCAATAATCAATACCGTGTGCTACTATACAACTACGCATATTACTGTACTTTTACTACTGAGTAGTTCAACAATATTAATGGTAAAACTTCCGCCGTTATTTTCAATAAAAATATTTTTGTCGTTTTCTCAATCCGACAATAATTCCACTGTGGGGTCCATCAATGATTGCGTCGTTGTACGAATATTCCCTGCTAAAACGAATATTCCCCGACCAATCGAATATAATACAACAACTTGCATACTTTGTAAAATTTATAAATACTACCCACAACTATAATATTATATCAAATCCACACCATAATATTAAAAAAAATATTTCGAGAAATTTAAATCTTTATTCATAAAATCTGAGGTCTCACACTCAATTATTGCTACAGTAATTGCTGCATCATATCTCTCATATTATTGATTTGATTATTGTCACAGTATCATCTGCATAATATGTTATATTATTAAATCAATAATTAAAACGACAAAGTTATATATATTATTAAATTGTAATATTTACAATGTCTATAAGTTCTGTCAAGGAGAGGTTGGGTCACCTAATTGAGCGCCAATAGGGAGAAATCCTGTAATGCCCCGAAATCCGATCTACCTTCAGACTAGGACTCCGTGCGTCACGGTCTCACTTCTTACCAATCATACGTCATTATATAGTTAAATATAACAACATACATTCTCAATTCCCAGGTTCTCAAAACCTTATAACCCTTCTCATTACAAATAATGATAATTACATTATTCCTTTCATCTTACAAGAGTGACTTTTATCCGCCACCAAGGATACATACAGTTCATTAAACTAGTCTATAGTTTAATTCATCTTTCTACATTACAAGTCTTCACTTGATCTTCACACACATTCACATACTGAATGGCACTTCGTTTGGATACCTCTTAGCTTGATCTTTATGGGATCCTTAAGTTCTTTCTAACATCGTTTGCTGAAAATATTTTCTATTTAAAGCAAGTGTGAGCATTAAATTGCCCAGCAAGTCATCACAATTTGAACAAACAAGTTCAGAATTCAAACATATTTTTAGAACTTCAATAACCGAACAAAGGTTATGAAGCAGCTTGAATAATAGGAATAATCTCGATTCCTAACATCTTAAAACCATACTCACTTTTACTTTGAAATACTTTCATTCTTCTACCTTTTTCATACACATTCTGTCTGGCTAGAATCATCAGCACAAACATAACAATAACGGTTCATGAATAAATCGAGCATACTTGTATTGAACAGTTCGATCACAAAACAGTTCATTTCATAGAAACACCGAAGTGCTCACATTGTGGCACAAGGCCTCATACATTCTACCACCTTGTACAAATATCGCACATTCGCACATAGAAAGAACTTCTCAAGTTCAACATCTGAGAAGTTCAAGAAACTAGCATTCATTTAAAATATGAATGAAGTTAGGAAACTTGACTTACGCACAGCTACAACTTATAGTTTACGTTGAACTGCTTATTCCAAATCCCTATATAACACATAAGGAAATAACACGTACACCAATTAGTCATATACTTGACTTACGCATTGGTTTACTTAACTTTACTTCTTAAGGTTCGCGTTCTTGTAATTTAAGCTTACGCGACTAACTTTCATTACCAGATTACGGCTTTATGACATACTGAGATGTCTTATTCATACATTTATCATATTTGATGATTTACATTCTTATCATCTTCTTATACTTCTCTAGGACTTAGCACACATCGCTTCTCTGCTAGTAGTCCATATGACAACCATCAAAGGTTACGATTATACCACAACTTAAATTCATCTAACTTATCCGAACTATTAAACTATAATGTTCGTTAAGTCAAATTCATATTCCTTGCGGCTTTCTGGCAACTAAATGCTATACCTCAGGATTCATTCTTTATCGTCTAAGTCATACAATCTTTTGTACACTCGGAACGATCATTCAATGTCAATACTATGAGGTCATAACGTTAACCATTACATATGAATTTATTCATACCTTAAAACGTCCAGTTCCTTCCACTCGGAACGTTTATCCAAGTTATACTTATTAACTCAGCTTCATAACGTTATACGTTATTATCTTCAATTTAGTTTCTTCACCGTTCATGGTTAATCAACATTCTTCATTACCTTACGACTTTCTTGATAACATTTGTACCTTACTTACTACTTTCATCAACGTCTAAGTCATACAACTAGGGTATACTTTGAACGTTCATCAAAAGCGAATACGATTTATGAAGATCGTTTACGCATTCAATCACGTTGCTCGTCTCTTAATCTCTCATTCAACCTTTATTCAAGGTTTTAATCGCTTTTGATTATTATCCATCCCATGAACCTCATGTTCATTATTCTTTCTTAATGTCAAAGCCATACTGTTCGTTGTATGTTAAGACCGATCGTTCTTCGCAACAACGTTGCGTTCACAGCGTCTATACGCTTTACGTTCATCTTACAATGCCATGTCATAACATCGAAATGTTACTTGTTACCTTCATCACTCAACGTCTAAGGAATCACAATCATAGTAATCCATCACGTTCGCTTACCGCGACTACGGTCCCCGAACATCGGTTACATAACTCGCGTTCACCTTCTTTTAATCTCATTTAATCTTTCTATTCAACCTTCATTAAAGGTTTAATACACTTACTCAAGTGTTACATTACGTGAACTATATGTTCATACTTCTTTCTTGCACATTCACCGAGAAATTAAGCAGTTAAAATCTCATTTTTGGGTATTGCCCTGCACTAGCGCTGCGGCGCCGTGCCCTTTCTCTCCTCTCGCGCTGCGGCGCGACCTACTTCTCTCTCTTCTCTTGCCGGCCTAGCGCTGCGGCGCCAAGTCCTTTGTTATCTCTCGCGCTACAGCGCCACTCTCCAGAAGGTTATTGCCGATCTCGCGTTGCGGCGCCGACCTCCAAGGCACGACTCGCGCTGCGGCGCCGAGCATGAAACCTAGAAAAATTTGTTAAGTCTTTTACAAGATTGAGACGTCGATTTCGAAATCTCATAACTTCTTCGTTATAAATCTGAACGAAGTCGTTCCAAAGCCATTCTCTTCCTTATCTTATGTACTTCAATTAGTTACAGATAGAAATTCATTCTGAATCCGTTAACATGCCATTCAATTGGCTTAATCTTCACTCTTCGTTCATTTTAACGTTTTTAACGTTCTTCGTTCGTTCGTCCGTAATTCGGTCATCCGAACTCGGAACTCGTTTGTTCTCGAGTCCACGACTCACATTTTATACGTTCTCTTACATTCTTATGAAACCCTACACATTCGGGTTCATTTTCTAACTTTCTAATTCTCGTTCGTCTTTTACAAAATTTTGCCATAACTTCGTTATAGCTCCGTTTTAATCCGTTCTTCATGAACGTTTCTAACATTCTTAACCAAGCAATAAGCATCTAACTTATACATAATGGTTTTAAACTTGTCCATCAACAACAATTACACTACGATTGTTTTAAATTTGTCCATCAACAACGTTCTTCGTGTTCTTCGCGTGTTCTTCATTTTTAATCGATATTTTGGATTACGATTCTACTTTTTCTTGGAATTTGATGTTATAGAACATCATTACTTACTTATCTGACCTACTCATTAATAAAATTCATTCGGATCGCTCAAAATCCTTACGAATCTTATACTTCCTTAAAAAATTTATAAAATGAATTTCAAATTCTTATTTCTTCATTTCGCATGATTTCAACCATATGAAATCATTCTCAATATCTTTTACTCCTTATTCTCATTAAGTTATGTTTTTGAACATAAAAATTAAAGAAAATTAGAAGAACTAGGGTTCAGATTACCGTTCTTCTTTAATCCTCTTCCGTTAGACAAAGCCGACGATTTGCGAACTTTTCTATTTCTCGATCACTTTTGATCCGAGCATTCATGCTCAATCTCTTTCTCTTCGTCTCCCAACCGAGCTCTCTCTCTCTCTCTCTCTCTCTCAAGTTCTAGGATTTTCAAAATCCTAGAAAATGAAAGTTTAGTTTTCTATTTATAGATTTTCAAGGCTAGGGCAATTTAGTCATTTCCCCTCCTAACCTCCTTATTATTCACACCTCCTCCATCCCTTAGCCACCAAGTTTACTTGGCCACCACCTTTACTTGGTGGCCAAGTGGCCGGCCCACATGCCCATGGGTCATCCCATGGGTTGCCCCAATGGTTTTTACCCATCCGTTTACCCATCGGTTCGATCCGCGGTTTATCTTCTTGGTTTGGGCCTTAACCCTAATTCTTATTGGGCTTAACTTGGGATTGATTTCACAAATCATTGGGCTTAACATAATCTAAGTCCAATTGGATTCTACAAAGTCCATGAACTCAAAGTCCATTAAGACTAATCGTATTCTACGCATTCTATTCTCGTATTCTCGTATTCTCTTCGTATATCACTCGTACGATATTCGTATTATACATCGTACTAATCTTCGTACTATACTCGTATAATAACTAGTATTATATGAGTATCTCTCACGCATAATAACCCTCGTTATTACACATACTCATTAAAATTCTCAAAAATTACTTTCCCTAACCCTTAAGTTTTTCATCCGCAGGAGAAAACTTTGTTTTTGCCATAACTGAAATATTATTGAATATTCCATCACGTCTCAGAATTAAACGTAATCTATAACTTCTTGGAATTTCAAAATAAATCTTCGAGCAGAAACTAATAAATAGTGCCTATTTCGTCTTTTTCCCTGGAAAAATTTTGTTCCCGAAAAACTTCCATTTTCGTCTTGAAAATTCTTACTCGTTCAATCTAGCTCGTAGCCAGAATCCTCCCTGTTAATAATCATTCTAGGTTATAGAATTATTAATAAACACTTAGCACATAATATTATTAATAAAAATTCATTTTATTTATAACTAATTCTTTAAACTTAAATTATGGACAAACCGAATTTCCAGGTTTTCACATTCTTCCCTCCTTGTAAAAATTACGTCCTCGGAATTTCTTAAAACCAAACCCTTACTCGGGTTTTCACATTCTCCCCTTCTTCATAGAATTTTGTCCTCGAAATTTTAGCTTACTCTTCTTCTCAACTTCTCTTCAAAGAAATTCTTATCTTTCAAACATTCCCTACCCTTCATAACTTATCAAGAATCATGAAGTAGAAGGAATAACGTGGAATATAAAGATTCTTTTAAAACATTTCATACTTTTGCTGAGGGGTCAAATTGACCATGAACTCTTTACTAGGTTATACAACCTTTCACCGTAAACCTTTCTTTCCACAGTCAGTTTACAATCACAAAGAAGGTAAACTACCTCTTCCATACGTAGGTGATCAACCCATCGTATAACCCCATTTCGGAATATGTTCACCTCAGACTTACTCATTAGATTTCGCACCAAAATAATTTGGTTTGGCATAACTCTTCTAAGAAAGCTCGATTTTCTTTTAATCATGACATACCATTCGTCTTAGCCAAATCAAGTAGCTTAGACCATACCAACAAATTGGACATCAACTTGAAACATTCGTCTAGTCAACTTAATTGACATCGACTACTTCTTTAAATTCTTTTACAATACATCAAAACGTTTTATGACGTCATGATACCGTACTCTTCACAGTACGTTGAGGACTTCGTCAGTTTATGACTTCGTCATTATATATCTTACCATAGCAGTTTGTTGATCCTAAGATCACATCCCACCAGGTTCAAGTGCATTAACAACTCCGTCTTTTTACCACCCTTGCATCAAATGCACGGATGATATAAAAATTATTTTTGATACTTTAAATCAATTTCTGTCTAGTCGAAACAATTGGCATAGACATACAAAACATAGCTCTTTTAAAATCCATTGGTTCCAAAAGTTGAACCAATTCTTTCATTTTCCAAAACGCACACATTAGCGCGATTTCAAGAAATTTCAAAATCTAGCATAGCTAGATGACTTGGAATATCTTAGTCTTCATCTTCCTTCATTGTCTTACGGTAACAATACTTAATCTTCTCTAGCACCTTGAATTCTACGTCTATTGAAAATACTTCTTTTTCAGTCTAAACATCTCTATACCATAGTACAGTCCATCAACTTACCACACATTATGAGTTCACAAACTTTTCACAATAATATGAGTTTAAGAACATCCAGACAGACCTTAGGCGTCCATTCGCTGAGACGTTCGAAAATATACCATATAATTATGAGTCACGAACTTACCACAAGTATGAGTTTCAAGAACTCGCACCTATCTTATCGTTCTCTACCTATCAAGTATATATATGAGAAAAGATTTGTAAGACCTCGAATTTTATGAAATAAAAGTATTCAATTTTTCTTATAATTACTATTCAGTAAATGGTTAAATTGATAAATGTTAAAGTTAAGGGTGATATATGAAATTTTTTCAAAAATACGCAAGTGGTTATAAAATAATCATTGTTGTCAGGGAATATTCGTTTGGTCGTGGAATATTCTTTCTGTCGGGGAATATTCGTACAACGGCGCAGCTATTTGTGGGCGCCATAACGAATAACTGTCGGATGAAGAAAACGACAAATTTGAGTTTTTACCAATAACGGCGTAGTTGTTACCGTTAATACTGTTGAAATACCCGGTAGTTAAAATACAGTAATACGCGTTATTGCACAGTAGCACACGGTATTGCACAGTATTTTTGAAATTATTAATTCTTACGTAAGAAGGCACTACTCAATAATTGTTACAGTAATTACTGTTTAATTTTTTATTTTATTGATTCAATAATTGCTACGTTGAAATTTTATATTATTGTTGTTCAATAATTGTCACTGCAAAGTATTTCCCATTATCAGATCAATAATTCATATTAATTGAATAATATTATTAGATAACATTATTGGCAATGTCTAGAAAGTTCTGTCTAAGGAGAGGTTTGGTCACCTAATTGCGCGCCAATAAGGATAAATCCTTATTGGAAAGCCCCCTCTTTCTTGGGAACGGCCTGGTTGTCATAAATGTGATTCTGTAATATTATTTGTGAATAATTAATTATTGATTCATATGATAAGGAAATATTTATTTTATGTGGATATAAATGAGGGATATATTTTTGTGGTTAAAAATGAAGGAGTTAATGTTGAGGTGTTTTATCTGTATTTTTTGTCGGAACGGAGGTATTGAAAATTAAATTAGGGTTTTTGAGATATTTTGCGAGGGTTATAAGTTTTTAATCCGACCGTTGGATCGTGGTAATATTTTGATATGTTATACATATATAAGTTGAGTATATGTCCACAAATTTTAAACCGTTAAAAATGAACGTATGATTTGTTATGAATTTTAAGAGATGACTGGTTCAGAAATTATTGAATTTTCGGAGTTAATCATTTTGGTGGAAAATTCTAGAATTGGTGGGCCCCACTCTTGGTTGGTGAAGAAATGTGTTGAGATTTTTATTCAAATGTGGTGGGTGGGAATAGTAGCAGGTAAAGCCATCAGGTTGCAGGCTAAGTCTGCTTCGGCGTGCTAACATTTTCCTATAAATAGAGGGCTAAGTTAGAATTGAAAATCACACCAGAAACATAAGATTTCTCTTTCTCTCTCTATATTATGAAGCATATTTTATGAGTATTTAGATACTTTGAGAGTTGCTATTCAGTGCAAGTTTCCTTCGGCTTTGCATTCCAGTCAGAAATACTGCACTTTTGAGGTAAGGGATAGTAAGGGATTTTAAGGGTTGCTATGTTTTTCAGTTTCGTAAATTTTTTGACCTTCAAAAATACTGAAAAAATTTGAAATGATATTTTGATGAGTTTTCTTGATTGTGTCCAAAAATGATGATTTTCGGATGTATAGATTAAGAGTTATGAATTTTATGAGAAAAGACTATTTTAAAAGTAACCGCTTATAACTCCTTGTGGTTAACTCTAAAATTGATGAAATTTTTATTGGGAGTACATGTATATGATCGGAGTATACTCTGTGAATTTCAGAATTTTTAGATAAAAGTATAATTTTTGATAAATGTCTAAATATTCGGCTATTTTAGCCATATGAAAAATAGTAAATGACTTTTAAAAATTCTGAAAAAAATATATGTTCAATATGGGACTATATTCTGCTAAATCTCAGAAAAGAAATATTTTTGGAACTGATTTGGTATTTTTCATGAAAATAGTCTAGTTATGAGTAAATGAATTAAATATGTCATGTGAAGTAAGAAAATTGAAAAATAGGATTTTATGGCTTGAGAATCCTATATGAGGTATATGCAGATTTTTTGATGAGGGTTTTTGGTTATTGGTGATGAAATATTATGAGTTTGGCATTTTAAGATGATTAAACGCATTATTTAGTAAAGTGTAAACAATTAAAATAAATTGTTTATAAGCTTAAGAAATGTTATTCTTTCAATATCATTATACCAAAATATTGGTATAGATTTTATTGTGGAATTTCTACCTTTTTGTGTCGGGGTTACTATTCATGAGTTACTATTCATAAGTTACTATTCACGAATTACTATTCACGACAAAATTGGTTTCTTTTTCTAACCAAATTATAGTTGAGTTATGAATATTACTCTTGAGATTAAAACTATGTATTGATTATATTGATTTTATTATCATATATAACATTTTTATAACCCTGATGTTGAAATTCTCTTTCACTGGAGTGTAAAGATGGGTAGATTATTGGTATGATCATGACTAGGGTTCTCTTTGGCCTGTAGTGCAAAGTTGAATTGTGACTGGTATGATCATGACCATTGAATTTATAATTGAATATCTTAAGCTTAAGTGCAAAGGTGAATTGATCAACATGGTTATAATTATTGTTTATATAAATTCTGAAATGATTATATATTTCTTTGAGATATGAATATATTTGGCCTGTAGTGCAAATATGAATTGTTAATGAATATCTTTGGCCCGTAGTGTAAAGATGAACTGTTGTTGAATATCTTTGGCCTGCAGTGCAAAGATGAACTGTTGTTGAATATCTTTGGCCGTAGTGCAAAGATGGATTTATTAGTATGATTATGAATAGGAACTGTGTTTTGGTATAACCATGATCTTTGATGTTTCAGGTAAAGACAGGTGATGAAAATATCCTTTGTCCTTGGTGCGAAGAAAAATTTAGAGTCACAATTATGATTATGAGTTATTCATATGATTGTGGAATAGGAACTGTTGAGTGATATTACAGGGATAAAACATTGTTGGTGGATTTTTAACATGGAAAAGATAATAGACTTTATAGTCTATTTGACTCTTCTAATGGATTGCTCGTTCCGCTGCAACTATGGTTGAAATTTTTATCATTTACCATATGTTCTAAATCTCTGATTTATTATTGATAAAGGCTATTGATAATTTAATTATCTTTAGTCATGATATTCTTTACTGAGCTAGTTGTACTCACCCTTTTGCTTCACAATTCCTTTCAGGTAATAAGAGTGTAGCTGGGTCGAGCGAGGGTAACGGGGAAATAGAACGGTGGTCTCTAGCTGTGGAGGTTCTTCCGAAGCAGTATAGAAAAGTTCATTTAGTAGTTTTATTTGGTGAATCTAATAGGGTAAGGTGTATCCAACATTGGAAGGGTGTTTCGTCACTATCATACAAGATGTCTAATGACATACAACCTCGTGTCATCATAAGACATGGTTGTGCTCATCCACTTGCTGAGTATATCTACGAGCACTACCTATATAATCTTGGTGTTTGTTTGAAGTATAATTCTCAATTAGAGACAGTGGAGATAATGATAAGTCAAGAGAAGACTCACCATTGGGAAGAATATGATAGTAATCTTCTCGTTTTTCTTTGGGGTCTATTGGGTCAACCAAGGATAATTATGCGACCATATGATATCTATCATAACCTAGAAGCATGGCCTCCCATGTACGAAGGTTTTCTTGAGCACTTCCCAACGATTCTAGTTTCTAAAACAATTTTTGACTGTACCTTTATGTAAGGTACCCTTGTGAGGTGCTGATACATGATGGTGTCTAATGTCACATTTGGTATATATTTGTATCCAAACTCACATCATATGTGTTGATGTATTTTGCACGACAATTGTTGTAATAAAGTTGTAGTTATTTTCTGTACCATATATTTGACAACTCAGAATGGGTTGGGTGGAATGGACCTATTTTGGGGTTATCACAGTTGGTATCAGAGCCATAAGTAAAGAGCCCCGAGCCTCTATCTGGTGACATCCTGTTGATGGGGAATGCACCGAAGCCAGACTCTCCGTAGGGGACGCCGTTCTGCGGTGGCAAGCTGATAGGTACCTTTGTGAGGTGCTGACACATGATGGTGTCCAATGTCACAGTTGGTATCAGAGCTTAGGGATATGGTCTCTGGCGGAGATCGGGGAATATAACTAGGAGGGGAGAGATGAGTAAATTCTTCGCTAGTGTGTCCTACCTAAGCTTATATGTTGGTCAGTCATAATATCGGGATATTATGTGATATGTTAATTTGTTAAATTAACCCTTGTTTTGAAGCTGTATTCTAGAATGATATTTGAAATACAGGAGATGAGCAATGGAGAAATTATGATGACAGGGAAGATGGAATCTGAAATGAAAGGAAGGTATTCTCAACTCTTTGAAATACCAGGTACATAAATTTCGAGGACGAAATTTCATAAGGAGGGGAGATTGTAAGACCTCGAATTTTATGAAATAAAAGTATTCAATTTTTCTTATAATTACTATTCAGTAAATGGTTAAATTGATAAATGTTAAAGTTAAGGGTGATATATGAATTTTTTTCAAAAATACGCAAGTGGTTATAAAATAATCATTGTTTTCGGGGAATATTCGTTTGGTCGTGGAATATTCTTTCTGTCGGGGAATATTCGTACGACGGTGCAGCTATTTGTGGGCCCCATAACGAATAACTGTAGGATGAAGAAAATGACAAATTTGAGTTTTTACAAATAACGGCGTAGTTGTTACCGTTAATACTGTTGAAATACCCGGTGGTTAAAATACAGTAATACGCGTTATTGCACAGTAGCACACGGTATTGTACAGTATTTTTGAAATTATTAATTCTTACGTAAGAAGGCACTACTCAATAATTGTTACAATAATTACTGTTCAATATTTTATTTTATTGATTCAATAATTGCTACGTTGAAATTTTATATTATTGTTGTTCAATAATTGTCACTGCATAGTATTTCCCATTATCAGATCAATAATTCATATTATTTGAATAATATTATTAGATAACATTATTGGCAATGTCTAGAAAGTTCTGTCTAAGGAGAGATTTTGTGAAACCCCAGATTTTATGAATAAATATTTAATTTTTTCTCGAAATAATTTTTTTTATATATTATGGTGTGGATTTGATATAATAGTTATGGGTAGTATTTATAAATTTTGTAAAGTATGCAAGTTGTCATATTATATTCGTTTGATCGGGGAATATTTTTTTTGTCGGGGAATATTCGTACGACGGCACAATCATTAGTGGACCCCACAACAGAAGTATAGTCGTAGTTAGAAAACGACAAAATTATCTTTCTATAAAAATAACGGCTGAGGTGTTACCATTAAAACTGTTAAAACTGTTGAACTACCCGGTAGTAAAAGTACAGTAATACGCGTGGTTGCATAGTAGCACACGGTATTGATTATTGATGCTTATGTGAGAAGTCACTCAGCTATACTCAATTATTGCTACAGTAATTGCTGCATCATATCTCTTAAATTATTGTCATAGTATCATCTGTATAATATGTTATATTATTAAATCAATAATTGAGACGTTGTGGTAAGTTTGGTTATTTTTATGGGGGGTCATATGTCATCATATAAGAGTCTCTTCGTCAATAGTAATTACCGTCGTCAATAGTAATTACCGTCGTCAATAGTATTTACCTTGGTCAATAGTAATTACCTTCGTCAATAGTATTTACCTTGGTCAATAGTAATTATTTTCGTCAATAGTAGTTGTCCCTTCAATATTACCAAGAGTCATTTGACCCTTCGTTAAGACCAAGAGTCATTTGACCCTTCGTTAAGATCAAGAGCCACCCTCAGTTTTTCTATAAATAGAGGCCTAGGGCTTCATTATTTTTCACGAATTCATTCAAGCTATAGAGAGAGAAAGTATAGAGAGAATAAGAGAGAGAGAGAATAAAAGTATTCTGCTACTTCACTTTTCCAATATCCAGTTCTTTTAAGGTAGGGAATATTATTTCTTTTATATTCATGAATAGAACTTCTGTTATTCCATTCTTTATTATTCTGTTGGAATAACCAGTATACGCGGTCTACCCTATACTTGGTGATATTCTTCTATTATTCTGTTGGAATATCCTGTCTGTGTGTTTTACACCGGACCTGGTTCCGTCTTTATTATTATTCTGTCGGAATATCCTGTTTGTGTGTTTTACACCGGACCTGATTCCATTATTTATTATACTGTTCTTTATTATTCTGTCAGAATATCCTGTCTGTGCGTTTACGCCGGACCTAGTTCCATTATTTATTATTCTGTTGGAATAACCTGTCTGTGCGGTCTATCGCATGCATGGTGATTTCTTTTGTTATTTCATTCTTTATTATACTCAGTTGATTAAAACTTTGACTTCTATACTCCATGAAATTAGTGGAATATCCTTGACATTTGCGCTTCATCTAGTATCTATTCATGAAAATATTCTCCTGATCAGTATTGAAGTTTACTCCACAATGCAGTATTATGTTGACAATTTGGACGTTATTAATTCCTGGATAAATTAATTCTAGAACTTGTTTTATTGAATTCTTATATCATTGTCATCATCCTCATGTTTATATTCTGTTGAAAGTCATATGTGGCCTGTAGTGCATATATGGACTTGGTATGATTATGACCAGGGATTATTTGGTGTAATCATGACCGTAATGTTACAAATGATGTAGTAAAAGTCCTCATTGGCCCGTACTGCGTTGATGGACAGTTGTTGGCATGATCATGAACATTAATGAATATACGAATATCCTTGGCCGTAGTGCAGGGGTGATTCGATGATGTGGATTATTTTATTAAGCTGAGTATCAGCGATAACAGTGTTGAAAAACCTTTTAAATCATAAAAGATAGTAGAGTTTATTTTCTACTTGACTCTTTTAATGGATTGCTTGTTCCACTGCAGTTAAACTTGATGTCTATTATATTTTATCAGTTTAACATTGTTGAAGGCTAATGATAAGTTATTCTGCATTATCTTAGTCATAATATTTCTTACTGAGCTAGTTGAGCTCACCCTTTCTTTCACTGTTCTCTTCAGGAAATGAGAACGTAGCTGGGGCAAGTCGGAAAACGGAGTGATGGTTCGAATGATAGTATTAGTTAGTTGTCCTCACTATTCTATGTAATAGTGTGTTAATAAATGTAATGAGGACTTCTTTTGAGTATGAATACTCTCTAGAAGATAATATTTGTATTCAAACTCACAGCTTATGTTTTGTCGTATTGTACACGACAGTTGTATTAGTAAGTTGTATTTGTATTCTGTACCATGTATCTAACGACCCAAGATGGCTGATGTATACCTAATTTTAGGGGCGTCACAGTTGGTATCAGAGCTTAGGGATATGATCCCTGGCTAGGATGTGAGAATAGAACTAGGAGGGGAGAGACGGGGAATTCCTTCGCTAGTATGACCTACCTAAGTTTATTTGGTATTTAATTGGTCGGTCAAAGTATATGGATAATATGTTATATGTTAATTAACCCTTGTTTTGTTGCAGTATTTGCAAATGGCATCCGAAAATGTTGAGATAAACAATGAAGCACATGAGACCATTGAATCACCAACGATCAATGCTCAGGGTAATGTGCAACCAGAGGACAATAATCCTCATGAAAATAATAACACTGATGAAATGGTGAACGATGGGATGGTCAGAGACTTTATGCAATTCATGCAACAACAAAATAACTCTCGGACGGTCACCGGTAAGCAGTTCAAGGAGCAATTCATGCAACAACGGGCGAGAGCGGCTCCTATCCAAAATGAAGGAAGAAACAATGACAACCCACTGTTGGTCACCGCTAAGCAATTCAAGGAGCTAGGACCACCGGAGTTTTTGGGAAAGACAGAACCACTTAAGGCGGAGACGTGGTTAAAGCAGATCACCAAGATATTTGATGTCTTGGGATGCTCCGAGGAGCAAAAGGTTCCCTTTGCCACTTTTATGTTGCGTGAAGAGGCAGATTACTGATGGGAATCTGTAAAATGCACCCAGCCTGACGCACTCAAGATGTCTTGGGAGAAGTTCCAAGAACTGTTCAATGACAAGTACTCTCCTGAAAGTATTCGTCACATGAAGGAGGTGGAATTTATCAAGTTGGAGCAGAACAACATGACCGTGTCGCAGTACGAAGCCAAGTTTGCTGAGTTGTCCCGATTTGCAACCCACTTGGTGGATAATGAAGAGATAATGACGCAGATGTTTTTAAGAGGTTTGAAACCGGAGATACGTCAATATCTTATTTCTCATAAAATGTGTTTGTATTCAGATGTTGTGAATAGGGCTCAGTTAGTGGAGCGCGATAACGAGTCAACACAACCAAAAGAGAGCAGCTGGAAAAATGATAATACTGGTGATAACAGTCATCAAAGCGGTGACAATAAGCATTGAGAGAATCAACATGCCAGAAATGGTAACCACGTCAATGGTAATCATGGTCAAAACAATAAGAATGGACATTTCAAGAAGAGAAAATTCAACAATGATGGAAAGACGTCAGCACCAGCACCCGTTGTTAAGGAAGGAGAACGACCACCTATCATATGCTTCAAATGCGGAAGGGAGGCACACATCAGTCCAAAATGCGCGATGCCATCCAAAGCATGCTATAATTGTGGAAGAGAAGGTCACTTAGCCCGATTTTGTCGTTCACCGAAGACAAGTTCAGATAGGATGGAGGCACCAAAGACTGTCCCAGAAAAGCCAAAGCCAGTAGTTTAAGAGAGAGCATTTTTTTTCGTGACGAGAAACCTGAATAAAATTATCACGGGTATGTTAGTCATAAACTCTTGCGAAGTCTATACCGTGTTAGGTACCGGTTCTACTCAATCTTTTATTTCACCTAGTTGTGTTCAATATTTGAACTTAACTCCGGAGAAGTTAGACTTTGATTTCTCTGTTGAAATTCCGTTGGGAGAAACCTTTGTTACCTCCACTATTTATAAATCTTGTTCAATTCAACACTTTCACGTTACCTGTCGATCTTATCTCTTTGAAAATACTTGCCTTTGATGTGATTTTTTGAAACGATTGGTTCACTACTCATCATGCTTCTCGTAAGGTTGTTAGCTTTCATACTCCTAACCAACCTGTTATGCGGATTCAAAGTAACCAAACCACGAAAGTCAATCATTGTCATATCAAGCCATAAATAAAGAGCCCTGATCCTTTCGTTGTTGACTTTCTTGTGTGGAATGCACCAAAGCCAGACTTTCGGTAGGGGACGTTGTGAATAACGGTGACAAGTTAATAGATATCAATGTGACGTGTTATCCAAGTCTTGGACGAGAGTCACAGTTTTGAATGATATTTCTATTGTTAATAAATTTCCTGACGTATTCTTGAAGACTTCTTAGCTTACCCCTAGAGCGTGAAATCGAATTTTATATTGACCCCAGTACAAAACCCATTTCTTAAACCCTCAAATATTTCTTTAACTAAAACGAACGTAACATGCGCCAAAGACGTTGTCTCGAGCTATTGAAGATTACGACCGTACCATTCAATATCATTGTGGAAGAACAAACGTGGTAGCTGACGTGTTGAGTAGAAGATCGTATGTGTTTACGAGGGCGATGTTGTTAAAACAAAGACTCATTTCGTATAACTTACAAATGACGAAGATAGAGTTAAGGACTCGAGTGACCCATATGAAGATAACGAATATACAAGTAAAATCGACTTTAATCGATAACGTTAAAGCCGTTCAAGCTACACACCAGGAGCTGATGAATGTAAGAAGGTTCAAGAGGGCGTTATTCTAGAAGTAAGAATTGACAAAGGGAGGAAATCTCAACCCTCGATGTAATTGACCCATTTAAAATCCTCGATGAAGTAGGAATTGTGGCCTATAGACTCATTTTACCGCCAAGTATGTTGCGTGTTCAGAACATTTTTTTTACGTATCGATGTTACGTAAATATGTAGACGGCTCGAACCACATTATTAATTTAGAACCGGACGAGATAGTGAAAGATTTAACATATGAGGAGATACGTGTTAACATCTTGGATAAGAAGGATCATATTTGATGCTTAAAGGTTATACCTCAAGAGTTAGAATTTGAAGTGAAGTCAAGGTATCCTCACATGTTCGGCATACCAAGTACGTACGTAAATTTCGAGGGCAAAATTCCATAAGAAGGGGAGATTGTGAGACCCCAGATTTTAAGAATAAATATTTAATTTTTTCTCGAAATAATTTTTTTTATATATTATGGTGTGGATTTGATATAATAGTTATGGGTAGTATTTATAAATTTTGCAAAGTATGCAAGTTGTCATATTATATTCGTTTGGTCGGGAAATATTTTTTTTGTCGGGGAATATTCGTACGACGGTACAATCATTGGTGGACCCCACAACAGAAGTATAGTCGTAGTTAGAAAACGATAAAATTATCTTTCTATAAAAATAACGGCTGAGGTGTTACCATTAAAACTGTTAAAACTGTTGAACTACCAGGTAGTAAAAGTACAGTAATACGCGTGGTTGCATAGTAGCACACGGTATTGATTATTGATGCTTACGTGAGAAGTCACTCAGCTATACTCAATTATTGCTACAGTAATTGCTGCATCATATCTCTTAAATTATTGTCATAGTATCATCTGTATAATATGCTATATTATTAAATCAATAATTGAGACGTTGTGGTAAGTTTGGTTATTTTTATGGGGGGTCATATGTCATCATCTAAGAGTCTCTTCGTCAATAGTAATTACCGTCGTCAATAGTAATTACCGTCGACAATAGTATTTACCTTGGTCAATAATATTTACCTTGGTCAATAGTAATTACCTTCGTCAATAGTATTTACCTTGGTCAATAGTAATTACCTTCGTCAATAGTATTTACCTTGGTCAATAGTAATTATTTTCGTCAATAGTAGTTGTCCCTTCAATATTACCAAGAGTCATTTGACCCTTCGTTAAGACCAATAGTCATTTGACCCTTCGTTAAGACCAAGAGCCACCCTCAATTTTTCTATAAATAGAGGCCTAGGGCTTCATTATTTTTCACGAATTCATTCAAGCTATAGAGAGAGAAAGTATAGAGAGAATAAGAGAGAGAGAGAATAAAAGTATTCTGCTACTTCACTTTTCTAATATCCAGTTCTTTTAAGGTAGGGAATATTATTTCTTTTATATTCATGAAGAGAACTTCTATTATTCCATTCTTTATTATTCTGTTGGAATAACCAGTATACACGGTCTACCCTATACTTGGTGATATTCTTCTATTATTCTGTTGGAATATCCTGTCTGTGTGTTTTACACCGGACCTGGTTCCGTCTTTATTATTATTCTGTCGGAATATCCTGTCTGTGTGTTTTATACCGGACCTGGTTCCATTATTTATTATACTGTTCTTTATTATTCTGTCAGAATATCCTGTCTGTGCGTTTACGCCGGACCTGGTTACATTATTTATTATTTTGTCGGAATATCCTATCTGTGCGTTTACGCCAGACCTGGTTCCATTATTTATTATTCTGTTGGAATAACCTGTCTGTGCGGTCTATCGCATGCATGGTGATTTCTTTTGTTATTCCATTCTTTATTATACTCAGTTGATTAAAACTTTGACTTCTATACTCCATGAAATTAGTGGAATATCCTTGACATTTGCGCTTCATCTAGTATCTATTCATGAAAATATTCTCCTGATCAGTCTTGAAGTTTACTCCACAAAGCAGTATCATGTTGACAATTTGGACGTTATTAATTCCTGGATAAATTAATTATTGAACTTGTTTTATTGAATTCTTATATCATTGTCATCATCCTCATGTTTATATTTTGTTGAAAGTCATCTGTGGCCTGTAGTGCATATATGGACTTGGTATGATTATGACCAGGGATTATTCGGTGTAATCATGACCGTAATGTTAGAAATGATGTGGTAAAAGTCCTCATTGGCCCGTAGTGCGTTGATGGACAGTTGTTGGCATGATCATGACCATTAATGAATATACGAATATCCTTGGCCGTAGTGCAGGGGTGATTCGATGATGTGGATTATTTTATTAAGCTGAGTCTCAGCGATAACAGTGTTGAAAAACCTTTTAAATCATAAAAGATAGTAGAGTTTATTTTCTACTTGACTCTTTTAATGGATTGCTTGTTCCGCTGCAGTTAAACTTGATGTCTATTATATTTTATCAGTTTAACATTGTTGAAGGCTAATGATAAGTTATTCTGCATTATCTTAGTCATAATATTTCTTACTGGGCTAGTTGAGCTCACCCTTTCTTTCGCTGTTCTCTTCAAGAAATGAGAACGTAGCTGGGGCAAGTCGGGAAACGGAGTGATGGTTCGAATGATAGTATTAGTTAGTAGTCCTCACTATTCTATGTAATAGTGTGTTAATAAATGTAATGAGGACTTCTTTTGAGTATGAATACTCTCTAGAAGATAATATTTGTATTCAAACTCACAGCTTATGTTTTGTCGTATTGTACACGACAGTTGTATTAGTAAGTTGTATTTGTATTCTGTACCATATATCTGACGACCCAAGATGGGTGATGTATACCTAATTTTGGGGGCGTCACAGGTTTGGTCACCTAATTGCGCGCCAATAAGGATAAATTCTTATTGGAAAGCCCCCTCTTTCCTAGGAACAGCCTGGTTGTCATAAATGTTATTCTGTAATATTATTTGTGAATAATTAATTATTGATTCATATGATAAGGAAATATTTATTTTATGTGGATATAAATGAGGGATATATTTTTGTGGTTAAAAATGAAGGAGTTAATGTTGAGGTGTTTTATCTGTATTTTTTGTCGGAACGGAGGTATTGAAAATTAAATTAGGGTTTTTGAGATATTTTGCGAGGGTTATAATTTTTAATCCGACCGTTGGATCGTGATAATATTTTGATATGTTATACATATATAAGTTGAGTATATGTCCACAAATTTTGAACCGTTAAAAATGAACGTATTATTTGTTATGAATTTTACGAGATGACTGGTTCAGAAATTGTTGAATTTTCGGAGTTAATCATTTTGGTGGAAAATTCTAAAATTGGTGGGCCCCACTCTTGGTTGGTGAAGAAATGTGCTGCGATTTTTATTCAAATGTGGTGGGTGAGAATAGTAGCAGGTAAAGTCATCAGGTTGCAGGTTAAGTCTGCTTCGGCGTGCTAACATTTTCCTATAAATAGAGGGCTAAGTTAGAATTGAAAATCACACCAGAAACATAAGATTTCTCTCTTTCTCTCTCTATATTATGAAGCATATTTTGTGAGTATTTAGATACTTTGAGAGTTTCTATTCAGTGCAAGTTTCCTTTGGCTTTGCATTCCAGTCAGAAATACTGCACTTTTGAGGTAAGGGATAGTAAGGGATTTTAAGGGTTGTTATGTTTTTCAGTTTCGTAAATTTTTTGACCTTCAAAAATTTTGAAAAAATTTGAAATGATATTTTGATGAGTTTTCTTGATTGTGTCCAAAAATGGTGATTTTTGGATGTATAGATTAAGGGTTATGAATTTATGAGAAAAGACTATTTTAAAAGTAACCGCTTATAACTCCTTGTGGTTAACTCCAAAATTGATGAAATTTTTATTGGGAGTACATGTATATGATATGAGTATACTCTGTGAATTTCAGAATTTTTAGATAAAAGTATAATTTTTGATAAATGTCTAAATATTCGGCTATTTTGGCTATATGAAAAATAGTAAATGACTTTTAAAAATTATGAAAAAAATATATGTTCAATATGGGACTATATTCTGCTAAATCTCAGAAAAGAAATATTTTTGGAACTGATTTGGAATTTTTCATGAAAATAGTCTAGTTATGAGTAAATGAATTAAATATGTTATGTGAAGTAAGAAAATTGAAAAATAGGATTTTATGGCTTGAGAATCCTATATGAGGTATATGCAGATTTTTTGATGAGGGTTTTTGGTTATTGGTGATGAAATATTATGAGTTTGACATTTTAAGATGATTAAACGCATTATTTAGTAAAGTGTAAACAATTAAAATAAATTGTTTATAAGCTTAAGAAATGTTATTCTTTCAATATCATTATACCAAAATATTGGTATAGATTTTATTGTGGAATTTTTACCTTTTTCTGTCGGAATTACTATTCATGAGTTACTATTCATAAGTTACTATTCACGAGTTACTATTCACGACAAAATTGGTTTCTTTTTCTAACCAAATTATAGTTGAGTTATGAATATTACTCTTGAGATTAAAACTATGTATTGATTATATTAATTTTATTATCATATATAACATTTTTATAACCCTGATGTTAAAATTCTCTTTCACTGGAGTGTAAAGATGGGTAGATTATTGGTATGATCATGACTAGGGTTCTCTTTGGCCTGTAGTGCAAAGTTGAATTGTGACTGGTATGATCATGACCATTGAATTTATAATTGAATATCTTAAGCTTAAGTGCAAAGGTGAATTGATCAACATGGTTATAATTATTGTTTATATAAATTCTGAAATGATTATATATTTCTTTGAGATATGAATATATTTGGCATGTAGTGCAAATATGAATTGTTAATGAATATCTTTGGCCCGTAGTGCAAAGATGAACTGTTGTTGAATATCTTTGGCCTGTAGTGCAAAGATGGTCTGTTGATGAATATCTTTGGCCTGTAGTGCAAAGATGAACTGTTGTTGAATATCTTTGGCCGTAGTGCAAAGATGGATTTATTAGTATGATTATGAACAGGAACTGTGATTTGGTATAACCATGTTCTTTGATGTTTCAGGTAAAGACAGGTGATGAAAATATCCTTCGTCTTGGGTGCGAAGAAAAATTTAGAGTCACAATTATGATTATGAGTTATTCATATGATTGTGGAAAGGAACTGTTGAGTGATGTTACAGGGATAAAACATTGTTGGTGGATTTTTAACTTGGAAAAGATAATAGACTTTATAGTATATTTGACTCTTCTAATGGATTGCTCGTTCCGCTGCAACTATGGTTGAAATTTTTATCATTTACCATATGTTCTAAATCTCTGATTTATTATTGATAAAGGTTATTGATAATTTAATTATCTTTAGTCATGATATTCTTTACTGAGCTAGTTGTGCTCACCCTTTTGCTTCACAATTCCTTTCAGGTAATAAGAGTGTAGCTGGGTCGAGCGAGGGTAACAGGAAAATAGAACGGTGGTCTATAGCTGTGGAGGTTCTTCCGAAGCAGTATAGAAAAGTTCATTTAGTAGTTTTATTTGGTGAATCCAATAGGGTAAGGTGTATCCAACGTTAGAAGGGTGTTTCGTCACCATCATACAAGATGTCTAATGACATACAATCTCGTGTCATCATAAGACAGGATTGTGCTCATCCACTTGCTGAGTATATCTACGAGCACTACCTATATAATCTTGGTGTTTGTTTGAAGTATAATTCTCAATTAGAGACAGTGGAGATAATGATAAGTCAAGAGAAGACTCACCATTGGGAAGAATATGATAGTAATCTTCTCGTTTTTCTTTGGGGTCTATTGGGTCAACCAAGGATAATTCTGTGGCCATATGATATCTATCATAACCTAGAAGCATGACCTCCCATGTACGAAGGTTTCCTTGAGCACTTCCCAAAGATTCTAGTTTCTAAAACAGTTTTTGACTGTACCTTTATGTAAGATACCCTTGTGAGGTGCTGATACATGATGGTGTCCAATGTCACATTTGGTATATATTTGTATCCAAACTCACAACATATGTGTTGTTGTATTTTGCACGACAATTGTTGTAATAAAGTTGTAGTTGTTTTCTGTACCATGTATTTGACGACTCAGAATGGGTTGGGTGGAATGGACCTATTTTGGGGTTGTCACAAGATTCACCTTCTTGTCATATACATCTTAATAGTGCAACCAATTCCAATGATTATCACTGTAATAAACTGAGCAGTTGTTACACCAAGCACAAACCTCTGCCCATACAAAGGTTCATCCAACTCAGCCATCACATGAGTCCTCAATTGAAATCGTACAATTTCTAAATTTCTCTTTACTTAATATGAATTTTCTTTAATTCGTATGCTAACCTTTACAACTCAATCTGAGTTCTTCTTCCCGTACTACGTCGTAGTACCATTCATTCATAACATTAGCTATAAATCATTCATCGTTTAATAGCTCATCTGTTCCTACGATTTACTATGATCACATGGTGATCTTCTTATCCTTCTCTTTACGATTATAGTCTTAGGTAGTCATACCTAAGGTTTATAACCTATCAGCTCTGATACCATTCTGTAACGCCCCAAAATCCGGTCTACCTTCAGACCCGGACTCCGTGCGTCACGGTCTCACTTCTTACCAATCATACGTCATTATATAGTTTAATATAACAACATACATTCTCAATTCCCAGGTTCTCAAAACCTTATAACCCTTCTCATTACAAATAATGATAATTACATTATTCCTTTTATCTTACAAGAGTGACTTTTATCCGCCACCAAGGATACATACAATTCATTAAACTAGTCTATAATTTAATTCATCTTTCTACATTACAAGTCTTCACTTGATCTTCACACACATTCACATACTGAATGGCATTTCGTCTGGATACCGCTTAGCTTGATCTTTATGGGATCCTTAAGTTCTTTCTAACATCGTTCACTAAAAATGTTATTCATTTAAAGCAAGTGTGAGCATTCAATTGCCCAGCAAGTCATCACAGTTTGAACAAACAAGTTCAGAATTCAAACATTTCTTTAGAACTTCAATAACCGAACAAAGGTTATGAAGCAACTTGAATAATAGGAATAATCTCGATTCCTATCATCTTAAAACCATACTCACTTTCACTTTGAAATACTTTCATTGTTCTACCTTTTTCATACACATTCTGTCTGGCTAGAATCATCAGCACACACATAACAATAACAGTTCATGAATAAACCGAGCATACTTGTATTGAACAGTTCGATCACAAAACAGTTCATTTCATAGAAACACCGAAGTGCTCACATTGTGGCACAAGGCCTCATACATTCTACCACCTTGTACAAATATCGCACATTCGCACATAGAAAGAACTTCTCAAGTTCAACATCTGAGAAGTTCAAGAAACTAGCATTCATTTAAAATATGAATGAAGTTAGGAAACTTGACTTACGCACAGCTACAACTTATAGTTTACGTTGAACTGCTTATTCCAAATTCCTATATAACACATAAGGAAATAACACGTACACCAATTAGTCATATACTTGACTTACGCATTGGTTTACTTAACTTTACTTCTTAAGGTTCGCGTTCTTGTAATTTAAGCTTACGCGACTAACTTTCATTACCAGATTACGGCTTTATGACATACTGAGATGCCTTATTCATACATTTATCATATTTGATGATTTACATTCTTATCATCTTCTTATACTTCTCTAGGACTTAGCATACATCGCTTCTCTGCTAGTAGTCCATATGACAACCATCAAAGGTTACGATTGTACCACAACTTAAATTCATCTAACTTATCCGAACTATTAAACTATAATGTTCGTTAAGTCAAATTCATATTCCTTACGGCTTTCAGGAAACTAAATGCGATACCTCAGGATTCATTCTTTATCGTCTAAGTCATACAATCTTTTGTACACTCAGAACGATCTTTCAATGTCAATACTATGAGGTCATAGCGTTAACCATTACATATGAATTTATTCATACCTTAAAACGTCCAGTTCCTTCCACTCGGAACGTTTATCCAAGTTATACTTATTAACTCAGCTTCTTAACGTTATACATTATTATCTTCAATTTAGTTTCTTCACCGTTCATGGTTAATCAACATTCTTCATTACCTTACGACTTTCTTGATAACATTTGTACCTTACTTACTACTTTCATCAACGTCTAAGTCATAAAACTAGGGTATACTTTGAACGTTCATCAAACGCGAATACGATTTATGAAGATCGTTTACGCATTCAATCACGTTGCTCGTCTCTTAATCTATCATTCAACCTTTATTCAAGGTTTTAATCGCTTTCGATTATTATCCATCCCATGAACCTCATGTTCATTATTCTTTCTTAATGTCAAAGCCATACTGTTCGTTGTATGTTAAGACCGATCGTTCTTCGCAACAACGTTGCGTTCACAGCGTCTATACGCTTTACGTTCATCTTACAATGCCATGTCATAACATCGAAATGTTACTTGTTACCTTCATCACTCAACGTCTAAGGAATCACAATCATAGTAATCCATCACGTTCGCTTATCGCGACTACGGTCCCCGAACATCGGTTACATAACTCGCGTTCACCTTCTTTTAATCTCATTTAATCTTTCTATTCAACCTTTATTAAAGGTTTAATACACTTACTCAAGTGTTACATTACGTGAACTATATGTTCATACTTCTTTCTTGCACATCCACCGAGAAATTAAGCAGTTAAAATCTCATTTTTGGGTATTGCCCTGCACTGGCGCTGCGGCGCCGTGCCCTTTCTCTCCTCTCGCGCTGCGGCGCGACCTACTTCTCTCTCTTCTCTTCCCGGCCTGGCGCTGCGGCGCCAAGTCCTTTGTTATCTCTCGCGCTACAGCGCCACTCTCCAGAAGGTTATGGCCGATCTCGCGCTGTGGCGCCGACCTCCAAGGCACGACTCGCGCTGCGGCGCCGAGCATGAAACCTAGAAAAATTTTCTAAGTCTTTTACAAGATTGAGACGTCGATTTCGAAATCTCATAACTTCTTCGTTATAAATCTGAACGAAGTCGTTCCAAAGCCATTCTCTTCCTTATCTTATGTACTTCGATTAGTTACAGATAGAAATTCATTCTGAATCCGTTAACATGCCATTCAATTGGCTTAATCTTCACTCTTCGTTCATTTTAACGTTTTTAACGTTCTTCGTTCGTTCGTCCGTAATTCGGTCATCCGAACTCGGAACTCGTTTGTTCTTGAGTCCACGACTCACATTTTATACGTTCTCTTACATTCTTATGAAACCCTACACATTCGGGTTCATTTTCTAACTTTCTAATTTTCGTTCGTCTTTTACGAAATTTTGCCATAACTTCGTTATAGCTCCGTTTTAATCCGTTCTTCATGAACGTTTCTAACATTCTTAACCAAGCAATAAGCATCTAACTTATACATAATGGTTTTAAACTTGTCCATCAACAACAATTACACTACGATTGTTTTAAATTTGTCCATCAACAACGTTCTTCGTGTTCTTCGCGTGTTCTTCATTTTTAATCGATATTTTGGATTACGATTCTACTTTTTCTTGGAATTTGATGTTATAGAACATCATTACTTACTTATCTGACCTACTCATTAATAAAATTCATTCGGATCGCTCAAAATCCTTACGAATCTTATACTTCCTTAAAAAATTTATAAAATGAATTTCAAATTCTTATTTCTTCATTTCGCATGATTTCAACCATATGAAATCATTCTCAATATCTTTTACTCCTTATTCTCATTAAGTTATGTTTTTGAACATAAAAATTAAAGAAAATTAGAAGAACTAGGGTTCAGATTACCGTTCTTCTTTAATCCTCTTCCGTTAGACAAAGCCGACGATTTGCGAACTTTTCTATTTCTCGATCAGTTTTGATCCGAGCATTCATGCTCAATCTCTTTCTCTTCGTCTCCCAACCGAGCTCTCTCTCTCTCTCAAGTTCTAGGATTTTCAAAATCCTAGAAAATGAAAGTTTAGTTTTCTATTTATAGATTTTCAAGGCTAGGGCAATTTAGTCATTTCCCCTCCTAACCTCCTTATTATTCACACCTCCTCCATCCCTTAGCCACCAAGTTTACTTGGCCACCACCTTTACTTGGTGGCCAAGTGGCCGGCCCACATGCCTATGGGTCATCCCATGGGTTGCCCCAATGATTTTTACCCATCCGTTTACCCATCGGTTCGATCCGTGGTTTATCTTCTTGGTTTGGGCCTTAACCTTAATTCTTATTGGGCTTAACTTGGGCTTGATTTCACAAATCATTGGGCTTGACATAATCCAAGTCCAATTGGATTTTACAAAGTCCATGAACTCAAAGTCCATTAAGACTAATCGTATTATACGCATTCCATTCTCATATTCTCGTATTCTCTTCGTATATCACTCGTACGATAATCGTATTATACGTCGTACTAATCTTCGTACTATACTCGTATAATAACTAGTATTATACTAGTATCTCTCACGCATAATAACCCTCATTATTACACGTACTCATTAAAATTCTCAAAAATTACTTTTCCTAACCCTTAGGTTTTTCATCCGCAGGCGAAAACTTTGTTTTTGCCATAACTGAAATATTATTGAATATTCCATCACGTCTCAGAATTAAACGTAATCTATAACTTCTCGGAATTTCAAAATAAATCTCCGAGCAGAAACTGATGAATAGTGCCTATTTAGTCTTTTTTCCCGGAAAAATTTTGTTCCCGGAAAACTTCTATTTTCGTCTTGAAAATTCTTACTCGTTCAATCTAGCTCGTAGCCAGAATCCTCCCTATTAATAATCATTCTAGGTTATAGAATGATTAATAAACACTTAGCACATAATAGTATTAATAAAAATTTATTTTATTAATAACTAATTCTTTAAACTTAAATTATGGACAAACCGAATTTTTGGGTTGTCACAAATCCTTATTGGAAAGCCCACTCTTTCCTGGGAATGACCTGGTTGTTAAATATTGTGAGTTATAATATTAATGATGAATAAGTTCGTGTTGATTAAATTGATTGTTCCATTGTGTTGGGATTATTAGTGTTAGTAGAAATCGACATCTATTTCGACAATAATTGATGTCTAGAGGTTATATTGTTCAATCAGGTATTCGGAGCACATTTCGTGTCAGAGAATTATTCACGAGTTACTATTCACAGGATACTATTCACCTAGTTACTATTCACTCTAGTATTATTCACTCGGGTATTTGGGACACTTTTCGTATCGGGATACTATTCACGTGGTACTATTCCCGAAATACTATTCACGGGGTACTATTCACCCGAAAAATATATTTCTTTTCGGTCCAAATCATTTTTGGGTACAATATTATTCCATGAAGAGATGTGATAATTTCTTCAGACCGTTGGTTGAAGTTATAATAGTAAATCAATATGGATCGTTGGTTGAAGATATAATAGTAAATCAATATGGACCGCTGGTGGAAAGTTATAATAGTAAATCAATATGGATCGCTGGTTTAAAGTTTTAATAGTAAATCAGTATGGACCGTTGCTTTAAGTTTTAATAGTAAATCAATATGGACCGTTCGTTTAAAAGTAAATCAATCTGGAGCGTTCATGAATTAGTTACTATTCAGTCCATTCTCCTATAAATAGAAGCTCATTCCTTCATTATTTCTTACGAATTCATTGAAACTCTGGAGAGAGAAACTATAGAAAGAAAGAAGAAAAGTATTCTGCTACTTCATTTTTCCAATATCCAGTTTCTTCTAAGGTAAGGGGTATTATTTCTTTCGTATTCATGAAGAGAACTTCTGTTATTCCATTCTTATTATTCTGTTGGAATAACCTGCATACGTGGACTACCGTATACGTGGTGAAATTCTTCTGTTATTCCATTCCTCATTATTATGTTGGAATAACATGTTTATGCGAAGTACCACATACATGGTGAAATTATTCTATTCTTCCGTTCTTTATTATTCTGTCGGAAAATCCCGTCTATGCGTTTACGCCGGACCTGGTTCCATTATTTATTATTCTGTCGGAGTATCATATCTGTGCGATTACGCCGGACCTGGTTCCATTTTTTATTATTCTGTCGGAATATCTTATCTATGCGTTACGCATGACCTGGTTCCATTATTTATTATTCTGTTGGGAATAACCTATCTGTGCAGTCTATCGCACGCATGGTGAATCCTTCTATTATTCCATTCTTTATTATTTTGTTGGAATAACCTGTCTATATGGATTACCACATGCATGGTGAATGATCCTTTTTATTCATTTCTTATTAAATTATGGAAACGATCTGTATACGTGGATTACCGCATGGCGGGTGAAAATTCATTTGCAGTTTCATACATTCTATTATACTCAGTTGGTTAAAGTTTTGGCTTCTATATTCCTTAAAATTAGTGGAGTATCCTAGATATTTGCGCTTCATCTAGTATCTTTTCGTGAAAATATTCTTTTGAGCATTCTTGAATTTTACTCCACAAAGCAGTATCATGTTGACAATTTGGACGTTATTGAGTTCAGGATGAATTAAGTTATTAATCTTTAGAAATTTTTCTTGAACTTGTTTTATTGAATTATTATGTCATTGTCATCATTCTCATGCTTATATTGTAATGAAAGTCATCTTTGGCTTACGTGCATAGATGAACTTAGGATGATTATGACCAGAAATCATTCGGTATAATCATGACCTGTAATGTTATAAAGGATGTGGTAAAAGTCCTCAGTGGCCTGTAATGCATTGATGGACAGTTTTTGGTATGATTATAACCATGAATTATTAAGTATAGTCATGACCGTTGATGATATAATGAATATCCTTGGCCCGTAATACATGGATGATTAGATGATGTGGTTTATTTATTAAGCTGAGTCTCAGCGATAAAAATTGATGAAATTATTTTAAATCATAGAAGATAGTAGATATCATGCTCTACTTGACTGTTCTAATGGATTGCTTATTCCGTTGCAGTTAAACTTGATTTCTATTGTATTTTATCAGTTTAACATTGTTGAAGACTATTGATAATTTATTCTGCATTATCTTAGTCATAATATTTCTTACTAGGCTAGTTGAGCTCACCCTTTCTTTCACTGTTCTCTTCAGGGAATGAGAATATAGCTGGGATGATTTGGGGAAAGGAGTGACGGTCCAGATGATAGCATTAGTAGTCCTCACTATTCTGTTAAATAGTGTGATAATAAATGTAATGAGGACTTCTTTGAGTGTGGATATTGTCTAGATGACAATATTCCTATTAAAACTCTCAGTTTATGTATTGTCGTATATTACACGACAGTTGTATAATTAAATTTGTACTTATATTCTATACCATGTATTTGGCGACTCAAGATGGGTGATGTATACCTATTTTGGGGGCGTCACAGTTGGTATCAAAGCTTAGGGATATGATCCCTAGCTGAGATGTGAGATAAGAACTAGGAGGGGAGAGATGGGGAATTCCTTCGCTAGTATGACCTACCTAAGTTTATTTGGTATTTAATTGGTCGATCAGAGTATATTGATAATATGTGATATGTCAATTAACCCTTGTTTTGTGGCAGTATTTGAAAATGGCATCTGAAAATGTCGAGATAAGCAATGAAGCACATGAGACCGTTGAGTCACAAACGATCAATACCCATGATAATGTGCAATAGGAAGACAATAATCCTCAGGTAAACAACAACGATGGAAAGATAGCAGCACCAACACCCGTTTTCAAGGAAGAAGAACGACCACCAATTGTATGCTTCAAATGCAGAGGGGAGGGACATATCAGTCCAAACTGCGTGATGCAGTCCAAAGCATGTTACAATTGTGGAAAGGAAGGTCACCAAGCCTGATTTTATCGTTCACCGAAGATAAGTTCAGCTAGGATGGAGGCACCAAAGGATGTATCAGACAAGTCAAAGCCGGTAGTTTAAGTGAGAGCATTTGTCGAGGAACTCGAATGAAGTTGTTGTAACGACCCCAAAACAGGTCCATTCCATCCAACCTATTATGAGTCGCCAAATACATGGTACAGAAAATAACTACAACTTTATTATAACAATTGTCGTGCAAAATACAACAACACATATGCTGTAAGTTTGGATACAATTATATACCAAATGTGACACATGTCCCAACTGTGGACAACACCTCACAATGACACCTTACATAAAGGTATAGTCAAAAACTGTTTTAGAAATTAGAATCTTTGGGAAGTACTCAAGGAAACCTTTGTACATGGGAGGCCATGCTTCTAGGTTGTGATAGATATCATATGACCATAGAATTATCCTTGGTTGACCCAATATACTCCAAAGAAAAATGAGAAGATTACTGTCATATTCTTCCCAATGGTGAGTCTTCTCTTGACTTATCATTATCTCCACTGTCTCTAATTGAGAATTATACTTCAAACAAACACCAAGATTATATAGGTAGTGCTCGTAGATATACTCAGCAAGTGGATGAGCACAATCCTGTCTTATGATGACACGAGGTTGTATGTCATTAGACATCTTGTATGATATTGACAAAACACCCTTCCAACGTTGGGTTCGCTTCACCCTAGATGATTCACCAAATATAACTCATAAATGATGACCACCGTTCTATTCTCCTGTTACCCCCGCTCGACCCAGCTATACTCTTATTACCTGAAAGGAATTGTGAAACAGAAGGGTGAGCACAACTAGTCCAGTAAAGAATATCATGACTAAAGATAAATAAGTTATCAATAGCCTTCAATAGAATTAAATTAGAGATTTAGAACATATGATAGATGATAAAAATTTCAACCATAGTTGCAGTGGAACGAACAATCCATTAGAAGAGTCAAATAGACCATAAAGTCTATTACCTTCTCCACATTAAAAGTCCACCAATAATATTTTATCCATGTAACATTAATCAGCAGTTCCTTTCCACAATTATATGAATAACTCATAATCATAATTGTAATTCTAAATTCTTCTTCTGGTCCAGGACGAAGATAATTTTCATCACATGTCTTTACCTGAAATATCAAAGATCATGGTTATACTAAATCACAGTTCCTGTTTATAATCATACTAACAATTTCATCTTTGCACTACGACCATAGATATTCATCAACAGACCATCTTTGCACTACAGGCTAAAGAAATTCAACAACAGGTCATCTTTGCACTACGGGCCAAAGATATTCATCAATAATTCATCTTTGTACTACAGGCCAAAGATATTCCTCAACAGTTCATATTTGTACTACAGGCCAAATATATTCATATCTCAAAGAAATATATAATCATTTCAGAATTTATATAAACAATAATTATAACCATGTTAATCAATTCATCTTTACACTTAAGCTAAAGATATTCAATTATAAATTCAATGGTCATGATCATACTAGTTAACAATTCATCTTTGCACTACAGGCCAAATATATTAATATCTCAAAGAAATTTATAATCATTTCAGAATTTATATAAACAATAATTATAACCATGTTGATCAATTCACCTTTGCACTTAAGCTAAAGATATTCAAATATAAATTCAATGGTCATGATCATACCAGTCAACAATTCAACTTTGTACTACTGGCCAAAGGAAACCCATAGTCATGATCATACCAAAAATCTACCCATCTTTATACTCAAGTCAAAGAGAAATATCATCATTAGGGTTATAAAGATGTTATATATGATAATAAAAATAATATGATCAACATGTAGTTTTAATCTCAAGAGTAATATTCATAAATCAACTATAATTTGGTTAGAAAAAGAAACCAATTTTGTCGTGAATAGTAACTCATGAGTAGTAACTCGTGAATAGTAACTCATTAATAGTAACCCCGACACAAAAAGGTAAAAATTCTACAATAAAATCTATACCCATATTTCGGTATAATGATATTGAAAGAATAATATTTCTTAAATTTATAGACATTTTATTTTAATTGTTTACACTTTACTAAATATTGCATTTAATCATTGTAAAATGCCAAACTCATAAGATTTTATCACCAATAATCAAAACCCTCATCAGAAATCTGCATATAACTCATATATGATTCTCAAGCCATAAAATCCTATTTTCTAATTTTCTTACTTCACATAACATATTTAATTCATTTACTCATAACTAGACCATTTTCATGAAAAATACCAAATCAGTTCCAAAAATATTTCTTTTCTGGAATTTAGTATAATATAGTCCCATAGTGAACATATATTTTTCTCAGAATTTTTAAAACTCATTTACTATTTTTCATATGGCCAAAACCGTCGAATATTTAGACATTTATCATAAATTGTACTTTTATCCAAAAATTCTGAAATTCACATAGTACACTGATATTATATAGATGTACTTCCAATAAAATTTTTATCAATTTTGGAGTTAACCACAAGGAGTTATAAGTTGTTACTTTTAAAATAGTATTTTCTCATAAAATTCATAACTCATAATCTATACATCCAAAAATCACTATTTTTGGACACAATCAATAAAACTCATCAAAATATCATTTTAAATTTTTCCAGAATTTTTGAAGTTCAGAAAAATTACGAAACTGAAAATCATAACAACCCTTAAAATCCCTTACTATCCCTTACCTCAAAAGAGCAGTATTTCTGATCGGAATGTAAAGCCGAAGGAACCTTGCACTGAATAACAACTCTCAAAGTATCTAAAAACTCACAAAATATGCTTCATAATATAGAGAAAGAAATAGAGAAAGCTTATATTTTGGTGTGTTTTTCAATTCTAATTTAGTCCTCTATTTATAGAAAAATATTAGCACGCCGAAGCAGACTTAACCTGCAACCTGATGGCTTTACCTGCTACTATTCCCACCCACTACATTTGAATAAAGATCTCATCATATTTCTTCACCAACCAAGAGTGGGGCCCACCAATTCTAAAATTTTTCACCAAAATGATTAACTCCAAAAATTTAACAATTTCCGAACCAGTCATCTGGTAAAATTCATAATAAATTATACGTTTATTTTTAACGGTTCAAAATTTGTGGACATATACTCAACTTATATATGTATAACATATCTGAATATTACCACGATCCAACGGTCGGATTAAAAATTATAACCCTCGCAAAATATCTCAAAAACCCTAATTTGATTTTCAATACCTTCGTTCCGACAAAAATACAGTTAAAACACCTCAACATTAACTCCTTCATTTTTAACCACAAAAATATATCCCTCATTTATATCCACATAAAATAAATATTTCCTTATCATATGAATCAATAATTAATTATTCACAAATAATATTACAGAATCACATTTATGACAACCAGGCCGTTCCCAGGAAAGAGGGGGCTTTCCAATAAGGATTTCCCCTTACTAGCGCGTAATTAGATGACCAAACCTCTCCTTAGACAGAACTTTCTAGACATTGCCAATAATGTTATCTAATAATATTATTCAAATAATATGAATTATTGATCTGATAATAGAAAATAATGTGCAACAACACTTATTGAAACAACAATATTATAAAATATCAACGCAATAATTATTGAATTAATAAAATAAAATATTGAACAGTAACTACTGTAACAATTATTGAGTAGTGTCTTCTTACGTAAGAATCAATAATTGAAAAAAATACTATGCAATACCGTGTGCTACTGTGCAACTACGCGTATTACTGTATTTTAACCACCAGGTATTCTAACAGTGTTAACGGTAACAACTACGCCGTTAATTATAAAAACTCAATTTTTGTCGTTATCCTCATCCGCCAGTTATTCTGTTATGGGGCCCACAAATGTCTACGCCATCGTACGAATATTCCCCGACAGAAAGAATATTCCACGACCAAACGAATATTCCCCGACAATAATAAATATTTTATAACCACTTGCGTATTTTGAAAAAAAATAATTCATATATCACCCTTAACTTTAACATTTTTCAATTTAACCATTTACTGAATAGTAATTATAAGAAAAATTGAATACTTTTATTTCATAAAATTCGGGGTCATGATCATACCAGTCAACAATTCAACTTTGCACTACTGGCCAAAGGGAACTCATAGTCATGATCATACCAGAAATCTACCCATCTTTACACTCAAGTCAAAGAGAAATATCATCATTAGGGTTATAAAAATATTATATATGATAATAAAAATAATATGATCAACATATAGTTTTAATCTCAAAAGTAATATTCATAAATCAACTATAAATGTTAATGGTTAAATTGATGAAATAAAAGTATTCAATTTTTCTTATAATTACTATTCAGTAAATGGTTAAATTGATAAATGTTAAAGTTAAGGGTGATATATGAATTTTTTTCAAAAATACGCAAGTGGTTATAAAATATTCATTGTTGTCGGGGAATATTCTTTTGGTCGTGGAATATTCTTTCTGTCGGCGAATATTCGTACGACAGCGCAGCCATTGGTGGGCCCCACTCTTGGTTGGTGAAAAAATTTGCTGAGATTTTTATTCAAATGTGGTGGGTGGAAATAGCAGCAGGTAAAGCCATCAGGTTGCAGGTTAAGTCTGCTTCGGCGTGCTAACATTTTCCTATAAATAGAGGGCTAAGTTAGAATTGAAAATCACACCAGAATTCATAAGTTTTCTCTCTTTTTCTCTCTTGATTATCGAGTGTATTTTGTGAGTATTTAGATACTTGGTGAGTTGCTATTTATCAGTGCAAGTTTCCTTCAGCGTCATATCCGATATCCAGTCAGAAGTGCTGCTCTTTTGAGGTAAGGGATTGTAAGGGATTTTAAGGGTTATTATGTTTTTCAGTTCGTAATTCTTCTGACCTTCAAAAAATTCTAGAAAAATTTGAAATGATATGTTGATGAGTTTTATTGATTGTGTCCAAAAATAGTGATTTTTGGATGTATAAATTAAGAGTTATGAAATTTACGGGAAAAGATTATTTTAAAAGTAACCGCTTATAACTCCTTGTGGTTAACTTCAAAATTGATGAAATTTTTATTGGGAGTACATGTATATGATAGGAGTATACTCTGTAAATTTTAGAATTTTTGGACAAGAGTACAATTTTTTGATAAATGTCTAAATATTCGGCTGTTTTGGCCATATGAAAAATAGTAAATGACTTTTAAAAATTCTGGGAAAAATATATGTTCACTATGGGACTATATTATGCTAAATCCCAGAAAAGAAATATTTTTAGAACTGATTTGGTATTTTTCATGAAAATGGTCTAGTTATGAGTAAATGAATTAAATATGTTATCTGAAGTAAGAAAATTGGAAAATAGGATTTTATGACTTGAGAATCCTATATGAGGTATATGCAGATTTTTGATGAGGGTTTTTGTTATTGGTGATAAAATCTTATGAGTTTGACATTTTGGAATGATTAAATACATTATTCTAGTAAAGTGTAAACAATTAAAACAAATTGTTTATAAATTTAAGAAATGTTATTCTTTCAATATCATTATACCGAAATATTGGTATAGATTTTATTGTGGAATTTCTACCTTTTTGTGTCGGGGTTACTATTCATGAATTACTATTTATGAGTTACTATTCACGAGTTACTACTCATGAGTTACTATTTACGATAAAATTGGTTTCTTTTTCTAACCAAATTATAGTTGATTTATGAATATTACTCTTGAGATTAAAACTATATGTTGATCATATTATTTTTATTATCATATATAACATTTTTATAACCCTAATGATGATATTTCTCTTTGACTTGAGTGTAAAGATAGGTAGATTTCTGGTATGATCATGATTATGGGTTCCCTTTGGCCAGTAGTGCAAAGTTGAATTGTTGACTGGTATGATCATGACCATTGAATTTATAATTAAATATCTTTAGCTTAAGTGCAAAGGTGAATTGATCAACATGGTTATAATTATTGTTTATATAAGTTCTAAAATGATTAGATATTTCTTTGAGAGATGAATATATTTGGCATGTAGTGCAAATATGAACTGTTGAGGAATATCTTTGGCCTGTATTGCAAAGATGGTCTGTTGATGAATATCTTTGGCCTGTAGTGCAAAGATGAACTGTTGTTGAATATCTTTGGCCGTAGTGCAAAGATGGATTTATTAGTATGATTATGAACAGGAACTGTGATTTGGTATAACCATGATCTTTGATGTTTCAGGTAAAGACAGGTGTTGAAAATATTCTTCGTCCTGGGTGCGAAGAAAAATTTAGAATCACAATTATGATTATGAGTTATTAATATGATTGTGGAAAGGAACTGTTGAGTGATGTTATAGGGATAAAATATTGTTGGTGGATTTTTAACATGAATAAGATAATAGACTTTATGGTCTATTTGACACTTCTAATGGATTGCTCGTTCAGCTGTAACTATGATTGAAATTTTTTATCATCTACTATATGTTCTAAATCTCTGATTTATTACTGATGAAGACTATTGATAATTTATTTATCTTTAGTCATGATATTCTTTACTGGGCTAGTTGTGCTCACCCTTCTGTTCACAATTCCTTTCAGGTAATAAGAGTGTAGCTGGGTCGAGCAGCGGTAACAGGGGAATAGAACGGTGGTCATCATTTAGGAGTTATATTTGGTGAATCATCTAGGGTGAAGCGAACCTAACGTTAGAAGGGTGTTTTGCCACTATCATACAAGATGTCTAATGACATACAACCTCGTGTCATCATAAAACAGGATTGTGCTCATCCACTTGCTGAGTATATTTACGAGCACTACTTATATAATCTTGGTGTTTGTTTGAAGTATAATTCTCAATTAGAGATAATGGAGATAATGATAAGTCAAGAGAAGGCTCACCATTGGGAAGAATATGATAGTAATCTTCTCATTTTTCTTTGGGGTATATTGGGTCAACCAAGGATAATTCTATGGCCATATGATATCTATCACAACCTAGAAGCATGACCTCCCATGTACAAAGGTTTCCTTGAGTACTTCCCAAAGATTCTAATTTCTAAAATAGTTTTTGACTATACCTTTATGTAAGGTGTCATTGTGAGGTGTTGTCCACAGTTGGGACATGAGTCACATTTGGTATATGTTTGTATCCAAACTCACAGCATATGCGTTGTTGTATTTTGCACGACAATTATTGTAATAAAGTTGTAGTTGTTTTCTGTACCATGTATTTGGCGACTCAGAAAAGGTTGGATGGAATGGACCTGTTTTGGGGTCGTTACATATGGTGTCTTATCTGTACATGCCATTGTACATGGAGCACTAGGACATCAGCGTGGTTATGGTAGTTCATGCTCTCCAGGAGGGACATATCATCTTACCGACGATTGTGGCAGAGACCTTGAGGTTGGCTACATATTGTCGCACCTATCCTGCAGGGGTATTTACAGGCAGTTGGATCTTGTTGTACGTGTGGTTTATGACACACTTGAGACTGATTGGCACTTTTTGATGCCATAGGTATTGTTTTTCTCATGAGATAGCCATGCCTCATTCCTTCCAGCCGGCAGAGTGTACAGATGCAGCTTCTTGATCGGTTTTCTTGTCAGGGATCGAGGATTTGTTTGATATTCTTGTTGGGCTATTTTGATTTAACAAAATAGACTCTAACTAATGCAAGTATACACAGGTCAACAAGTAGTATAGAGTAAGGAAGTGTCGATCCCACGGAGAAAGGTGAATAAATTTAAACTATCATGTAACAACCTAGTCACTATTTTTGTATGCTCAAACGATTAATCAATAAATAAATTGATATCTAAATTAACTATCCACACAAAAATAATAAATACTAAAGATGAGATAATTAAATTGGAAAGATATGGGATTCTAATATCATCTAATGCTATATCCAAAATGCATGCCTTTTGTTATGTCTAGTTATTCAATATAGACAGCTAGTTGAGAGCACAAAAGTGAATCATAACCATCTTTCGATATACTACGTTCAAATTACACAAAATCCACATAATGATAAAATTCATGTAAGTGTCAAAATTGCCTAAGCCACTATATGTCTATGTAAATTAAAAGCAATAATGATTTAAGCACAAGTTCTCAATGACTACACATGGTGAGCCTGTATATTCCTATTCGGGTCACGAATCACAAAACCTAACATATGTAAGTTTCATGAACATATGCTAACATGGTCTAATCTGTACTTATACTTCCTTTTCCAATTCCATACAAGTAATTAGTGTGAATAGTGATCATACATTCAATAATTTAGCACAACCATGATGGGCAATTCAATATTAAACATACACATCATAAATAGGCATACAAGTGTAGTTTACATATTAAAATCCATTAGAATCCCATAATGGAAGTTAGTTCATTTCTGAACCAACAACCATTATGGGATTGAAGCGAAACATTGAAATAAGAAATACAAACAAAAGATATAAGAGAAATAACGAATCAAATATGATAATCCTTGCTACTAAGTCTAATTCCAAGTCAATTCAAGTCCACAATCATCATCAGGATGAAAACTAATATTTACAAACAATGGTCTAGAGAGAGAAGCTTAAAGTAATAGAGGAAATACTATAAAGTCTCTCTAGAATACCAAAACCTAATAGTAGTAATTAAAAATTGAATAATTCGTCTCTGGTAACCAACAAGTAAGTCTAAAAGATAACAAACACGCTTCAGCATTTCAAAATAAAAAGTCAGCATTTTTAAACTAAAAGTGATCGGTGTGGCCGCACGGTCTTGTAGTGTTAATCGGGCGCAGGCGCGCTGTAGGAATTATTGCCGAGTGTATGGCGCGGGCGCACCATGTCCCTTTGTTAATTTGGCACGGCCGCACGATAGCCTGATCTGCCTCTGTACTTCATTTGGCTCGGGCGCGCCGTGTAAGACCCCAACTTATTATAAATGAAATTGAATTTCCTCTATTTATTATTTTAAAATAGTAAGGGTTGATTTGATTAATGTGATTAGTTATGGGTACAAATGCGTAAATATTTTTAAATAAGCAAGTGGCTATAAAATATTCATTGTTGTCGGGGAATATTCGGTTGGTCGTGGAATATTCTTACTGTCGGGGAATATCCGTACGACGGCGCAGCCTTGTGTGGGCCCCATAATAGAGAGCGATTGGATGAAGAAAACGACAAGTATAAGTTATTTATAAATAGCGACGTAGTTGTTACCGTTAATACTGTTGAAATACTCGGTGGTTAAAACACAGTAGCACACGGTATTGCACCAATTATTGATTCTTACGTAAGAATGCACTACTCAATAATTGTTACAGTAATTACTGTTCAATATTTTATTTTATTGATTCAATAATTACTACGTTGATATTTTATATTACTGTTGTTTCAATAATTGTCACTACACAGTATTTTCCATTATCGGAGCAATAATTCATATTATCTGAATAATATTATTAGATAACATTATTGGTAATGTCTAGAAAGTTCTATCTAAGGAGAGGTTTGGTCACCTAATTGCGCGCCAGTAAGGAGTGATCCTTATTGGAAAGCCTCCTCTTTCCTAGGAACTGCCTTGTTGTCAGTATTCTGATTCTGTAATATTATTTGTGAATAATTAATTATTGATTTATATGATGAGGAAAATTTTCATTGTATGTGGATATAGATGGAAAATTTTTTTAATGTGACAATTGTTGAAAATTAATATTTTATCTTTTTCTGATAAAAAATTCATTTAAATATATTATTATATTATAATAATATAATAATGGTGATATTTTTACAATGAATGTGAGATATATGAATAAATGAGGAGGAAGAGTATTTTTGTTACTAAAAATATTTAAAACATGTTTGTCATATTTGTGGGCCCCATTTCTTGACTGAAATTTGATCATAGCATGTAAAATCGCTCGTTTGTGGATTTCGGTCAATTTCTGTTTGGAATTTGGAAAAATTTTCTTCTGTAAAGTTGTAGAGAATGGAATTTCCTATGAAAGGACATGAGGTTTGAATTTTTTTGATAAAAAAGAAATTTATTATGAATTATTGAAGTTTCGAAGTTCCGGAATAATTGATTTTTGGAAGTTTTAATTGTTTTATTCAAGAAAAACGTTTTTTGCAATCCGACATGTATAGTAAATGAGCTGAATTCAGATTCTTTGGTGGTGGGCTTGAATATTTAATAAATAAAATTATTTTATTAAATTTTCTGCTTTGGTGTTCTAAGCATTTTCCTACAAATAGGGTGCTTAGGTTAGAATTGAAAATCACACCAGAAACTGAAGTTTTCTCTCTCTTTCCCTCTCTATATTATCGAGCGTATTCTTGTGAGTATTTTAATACTTTGAGTGTTGCTATACGATGCAAGTTTTCTTCAACACTATATCCAGTATTCCAGTCAGAAGTACTGTCTTTTCGAGGTAAGGGATGTTATTTTTTTTATAGATGATATTATTTCGTTTAATATCATTATGCCAAAATATTGATCTGAATTTTTTATCAAATTTGAAAATTTTTATGTCGGGGTTACTATTCACGTATACGGCACTATTCACCAAAGATGATTTTTTTTTCTTTTTGTCTAAGATATCTATTATGGATACTAGCTTTGATTGTATCCATGTTTTGATCATTATTAAATTTACTCCATTATGGTTATGTATGAAGTATTTTTGAACTCAGATTGTTTAAAGTACGAATTCTTAATATTTGTTCTTTTGTTTCACTGGATTTGTTTTCTTTAAAATATTTTTCATCATCCTCAATCTTAAATGATGATTTAACTAAATATCTTTGGCCTGTAGTGCAAAGATGAATGATTTTCTGATGAATATCTTTGGCTCGTAGTGAAAAGATGAATAGGTATTTAGATGAATATATTTGGCCTGTAGTGCAAAGATGAATATTTGATTTCAGATATATATTGATTGATGTTATAGAGATAAAATAATGACAATGAACTTTTAAATTCATATATAGAAGATAGTAGATTTCATTCTCTACTTAACTCTTCTAATGAATTATTACTTCCGCTGTGAATATTGATTTAAAATTTGTTGTCTATTGTATTCTATTAGATTTTTTCCTGTTGAAGACTAACGATAATTTATTCTATATTATCTTAGTCATAATATTCTTTACTGGGCTAGTTGAGTTCACCTTTTTCTTCTCAGGAGGCGAGAATGTAGCGAGTACTAGTCGAGGTATGGAATGATGGTTCTAGAAAGTTGTTTAGTAGTCCTCACCATTTTTAGTGAAATAATGTATCAATAATTGCAATGAGGACTTATTTGAGTGTGGATATTGTTTAGAAGACAATATTTGTATTTAAACTCACAATTTCTGTGTTGTCGTATTTTACACGACAATTGTATTAATAAAGTTGTAGAGGTTTCTGTACCATGTTTTGGCGACTCGGAATGGGTGATGTATACCTATTTTGGGGGCGTCACAGTTGGTATCAGAGCTTAGGGATATGGTCTCTGGCAGAGATCGGGGAATAGAACTAGGAGGGGAGAAACGAGTAAATCCTTCGCTAGTGTGTCTTGCCTAAACTTATTTGTTGGTTGATCAGAGTACAGGGTTATTATGTTGCATGACAATTTCTTTAAATAACCCTTGTTTTGTGGCAGTATTTAAGAATGGCAGCTGAGAATATTAACGATGGAGTAAATGCAACTGTGGAGACACCATTAATCACCAACGAGGAGAACGTGCAACAGGCCGACAATGTTCCTCCTGTAAACAACACAACTGAGCAGATGATGAACGATGGAATGTTTAGAAGCTTTTTGCAGTTCATGCAAAATCAGACGAGGGTGACTCGTGTACAAAATACAGGTGAAAATGATAGCAACGCGTGGTTTGTCACGGCCAAGCAGTTCAAAGAGTTGGGACCACCAAAATTATGGGGAAAACCGGATCCAATTATGGCAGAGACGTGGGTCAAGCAAATTACCAAGATATTCGATGTCTTGGGATGCACGGAGGAACAGAAGGTTCCATTTGCCACCTTTATGTTCCGTAATGAGGCAGATTACTAGTGGAAATCTATGAAGCATACCTATCCAGCCGTACTCAACATGTCTTGGAAGACATTTCAAAAACTTTTCAATGACAAGTACTTTCCTGAAAGTATTCGCCATATGAAGGACGTGGAATTTATTAGACTGGAGTAGAACAACATGACGGTGTCCCAGTACGAGGCGAAGTTTGCAGAGTTATCCAGGTTTGCACCTCATTTGGTGGGGAATGAGGAACATATGACACGGATGTTTTTGAGAGATTTGAAACCCGACATACGTCAGTATCTCATTTCTCATAAATTTTCTCTATATTCAGATGTTGTCAACAGGGCTCAATTATTAGAGCGAGATAACGAGTACGTTCAACCGAGGTACCACAACCAAGATCGTACCGGTGACAGCAGTCATCGGAGCAACGATAACCATCGGGGAAAGAAAAATTCAGACAAAAGCGGTAACCACTCTGGTGGTAATCGTGGCCATGAAAATAGAAGAAGTGAGTCGGGGGAGATTTTAAAAAGAGGAGATTCAGTAATGACAATGTGAAGACGTCAGCACCAGTAGCAACTGGTTTTAAGGTAGGAGAACGACCACCGGTCGTATGCTATAAATGTGGAAAAGAGGGACATATCAGCCCAAACTGTCCACAACAGTTCAAGGTATGCTATAATTGTGGAAAGGAAGGACATATCGCTCGAGATTGTACGGTAGCGAAATCAAGTCAAGTGGGGATGGTGACTCAAAAGGCTGTCCCATAAAAGTCAAAGTCAACGGTTCCTGGAAGAGCATTTGTAGTGACTGATCAAAATGCAAGGAACCCAAACGAGGTGATCACGGGTAAGCTAATCATAAATTCTTGTGAAGTTTATACCTTACTAGATACCGGTGCTACCCATTCATTTATCTCTCCTGCTTGTGCTTACCGTTTAAACTTGACTCCGGAGAAATTAGACTTTGATTTATCTGTGGAGACTCCGTTAGGAGAAACTTTCATTACATCCACTATTTATAAATCTTGTTTGATCCAAGTTGGCACTATTACATTACCTGTTGACCTTATCTCTTTAAAGATACTTGCTTTTGATGTGATTTTAGGGATTGATTGGTTAACTACTTATCATGCCAAAATTGATTATTTTCGTAAGGTTGTTAGTTTTCATATTCCTAACCAACCTGTTGTACGAATTCAAGCAACTAAACCACTAAAATCAATCACTGTCATATCAAGTCGTAAAGCTATTCGTTTATTGAAAAATGGATGACAAGCTTTCTTAGCCCATGTTATGGATTTGAATAAAGATACGTCAGATTTGAATAATATTCATGTTGTTAGTGACTTTCTTGACGTATTTCCTGAAGAACTTCCCGGTCTACCCCCATAACGTGAAGTTGAATTCTTTATTGATCTTGAACCTGGTACAAAGCCCATTTCTAAAACCCCATATCTAATGGCTCCTATTGAACTTAAGGAGTTAAAGGTCCAACTACAGGAGTTGTTGGACATCAGTTTCATTCGTCTTAGTACATCTCCTTGGGGTGCTCCTGTTTTATTCGTAAAGAAGAAAGACGGGAGTATGCGACTTTGTATTGACTACCGGGAATTGAACCATGTCACTATCAAGAATAGGTATTCGCTACCTCGAATTGATGACCTGTTTGAGCAGTTGCAAGGAGCACAATTCTTTTCAAAGATCGATCTTCGTTCTGGGTATCATCAGCTGAAGATTAGAACTGAGGATATCCCAAAGACTGCCTTCAGAACTCGGTACGGGCATTATGAATTCTTAGTCGTGTCTTTTGGATTGACTTATACCCCTGCGACTTTCATGGATATGATGAATCGAGTATTCAAGGAATATTTAGATCAGTTCGTTGTTGTCTTTATTGATGACATGCTTATATATTCCAAAAGTCGTGAAGATCATGAGCACCATTTGAAGCTGGTACTCCGAAGGCTTCGTGAAAATAAGCTATTTGCCAAGTTGAAGAAATTCGAGTTCTGGCTTGAGGAAGTAGCATTCCTTGGGCACATGGTGTCAAAACATGGAGTATCTGTTGACCCGGCGAAGATTGAAGCAATACAAAGTTGGGAGCAACCTAAGTCGGTGACCGAAGTACGTAGCTTTCTGGGCTTAGCTGGTTATTATCGGAGATTCGTGGAAGGGTTTTCTCGAATCGCTACTCCGTTAACTCAGTTGACTCGAAAGGATACAAAATTCGTATGGAGCGAGGAATGTGAAAAGAGTTTTCAAGAGATCAAGATGAGACTCATTTCGGCACCTATTCTGACAATACCATCTGGTTCGGATGGATTTGTTATCTACAGCGATGCTTCGGGCAAAGGGTTAGGATGTGTTCTCATGCAACATGGGAAACTCATAGCCTATGCCTCACGACAACTTAAAGAATATGAGAGAAATTATCCTACTCATGATCTAGAGTTGGCAGCAGTCATTTTCGCGCTAAAGATCTGGAGGCACTATCTATACGGGCAGAAAGTGGAGATATATTCTGATCATAAAAGCCTCAAATATTTCTTCACCCAAAAGGAACTCAACATGCGGTAACGACGTTTGTAGACACTCGAAATTTTCTGTACACCTGTCACTAACATTGTAGGAGAGCAGATTCGTCTTTTAAGAGGGAACCCTAAAAGACGATCCATATCCATACCGAATACTACCGGAAGTTCAGCATCAACCCCAGATCGCAATCTGGAAGTAACAATCTCAGAGATAACCCTGAGGCATGCAGATACAATACCGGAACACACACCGGAGAAGACCGATTAATCTTGGAGATAACCTCGAGGTATCCAGTCTCAGTCCCAACCATGGGAATAGCCACTAACCTTGGTAATAACCCCAAGGAATGCAATTTCGGCGATAACCCCGCAAATGCTTGTTACAAATGCAACCAACTTCAATCTCGGCGCTCACAACGAGATCCACTATACCAACCCGACGATAACATCGGGAAGACAGACACACCTCAAAGATGACAATGAGGACCTTCAACAAATTGTAGTAGTCCAATCTCAGCGAAGCTGAGCAACGTCTTCTTTATTAGCCCAATCCAGCGATAACACCGGTGAGGGGCAACATCGTCATCTGACAAACACGATGTCACGCCACGTCGCCTCAACATAGCTACGCAACAATGTCCCACAAGACTAATCAATCTCGAGTGACTATTGTGCGGGGTAACGGATGAAAGTTGAAGCTTGAAGACCGGAGGGCACCGTCTCATCTTCAATGACTTCGCACAAACTATAATCCCATGCCATCGTATAACTCTCAACAACGGCGGTCCGAAATAGGTCCTGTATACCTCAAACGGATGCCCAGATTGTACTTCTGAAAGTTCGAGTGGACATTACAGTGCCTGAGTGCACGTACTTCGAGATGACCCGAGCTAAAAAACCCAGGCCCACCTGAGTTGCCTCTGGTACACATGCGGCTCAGCCACAGGTACACCTGCGGCTCCACCCTCTATAAATAGAGGGCTTGGGGTGGCCATTTTGTAAGAGAAAACAGCGAGGAAGCCCTGCCCAATTTGCTCTGCACTTATCCCAGGCAGTGTACTTTTCCCTTTCAAACACCTGTGAGCTCATATATAGCCCTTTTGTACCTACAAAAGTCTATGTTTACCCACTTTAAAGATATTGAAGTCTTCTTTGGCAGCCCACTGTAAGCCTTCTTTGACACTTTAAAGTTTTTCTCTTCATCTTTGCACACACCCTTCTACACCTTGAGAGTCGTGTTGCACATTTTGCCCGGACTTCGGTCCGTGGTTTCATTCAAGTCTGTATATTATATATATATATATATATATATATATATCGACAAACATTATCGAGTTATGCCTCGATTGAGCATAGACTTCGGTCTGGAGCGTTTATTTGCTTTCCTATATATATATATATATATATATATATATATATATATATATATATATATATATATATATATATATATGAACTGCGTGTCGAACTCTATTCGATGGGCCTAGACTTCGGTCTGGAGTGTTTACCAACTTTAATATATATATATATATATATATATATATATATATATATATATATATATATATATATATATACTTATATATATTATCTGTGGTCGAACTCTGTTCGATGAGCCTGGATTTTACATCCCGAGCGTTTACGTGCTTTAATATATATATACCTATATTTATTAACTGTGGTCGAACTCTGTTCGATGAGCCTGGATTTTATATCCGGTGCGTTTACTCGCTTATATATATATATATATATATATATATATATATATATATATATATATATATGAACTGTGGTCGAACTCTGTTCGATGAGCCTGGATTTTATATCCGGTACGTTTATTCGCTTTTATATATATAAAATCCGGTACGTACCGGATATAAAATCCAGGCTCATCGAACAGAGTTCGACCACAGTTCATATATATATATATATATATATATATATATATATATATATATATATATATAAATTTCGTCCTGCCTGGAGTTCACTTCGTGGCAGTTGATCGCTTTGTACAGCTTTCTTTACGTTTCGTCCCGCCTGGAGTTTACTTCGTGGCGGTTGACCGTATTTACTGCTTTACTTACGTTTTGTCCCGCCTGGAGTTTCCTCCGTGGCGGTTGATAACTTTTACAGCTTTATTTACATTTCTGATCCCCCATGGAGGTGCTTCGTGGTGGGTAATCATGTCTGTATATATATATTTACAGCTTTTATATATATACATGCTTACTGCTTTCATATAAACTGCAGTATCATGTGAGCTTAGGAATCATGTGATCACAGATCCATCCCATTGGATCTAGATTCGGTTCCCATGATGGACATTTCCAGCTGTAAGCAGCTTGTAAATTATTCTACGGTGTCTGGATTTTCTCAGATGGTTTACATACCCACGAGGAATTCAGCACCTTTTTGTACATTATTTTCGTACGGATGCCTCGCATCTATTAAATAAAATCAATCCAGCCGAATACGGAATAAAATGGGAGTGTAAAAGGTCTTAATTACTATTGAGCATCAGGGTTTGAAAAACCTCTTTTATAAAACATCACTGCCATATCCTGCTAAAATTGAATTTTTACATATATTCAAACCCTGTGTATATAGCTGCAAACGAGGCCTCGCACTACATCCAAATAACAGCACATTGACCCACACACACACACATTCAGATAACAATTTCTTGAAAAGAGGCGGTCACCGCGGTAGCACGGATGTCGGGGGGTGCCTAACACCTTCCCCCTGCATAACCAAGTCCCTGGACCTTAATGAATCTCGGTTTCACCGACCCGTTTAGCAGTGTCACATCACTAGGTCAATGAGCAAACCTTTTCTCGGTTGTGTTGGTACAACCATTTAAAAAATCAACTGGTGGCTCTTATAGTCCAATCGTCGACATTATACATGTCGGACCTTTTTCACTTGTTTTTTAAACAAATCTCACCTAAAATGAGAACACCAAAGAACAAGTAACAGAAAGGGACAATTAAAAAATCCCGACGTCGACAGGTGGCGACTCTGCTGGGGATTCCAATAAGAGGGCTGAAGCCGCTATTACAATTTTTTCAAAATTGTTATCTGCTTGTGTGTGGATGTTGCATTTATATTTTGTGATAAATGTGTACGAATGCATTTCCTTAGTTAGTGCTTCACACTATAAACTGCCTGCGATATTAGTGCTTCGCACTATAAACTGCCTGTGATGTTAGTGCTTCGCACCATAACTGCTTGTGATATTAGTGCTTCGGACATGTCATCATGTCATACGGTGAGATGCGATGTATGTGAATGTATGTTGTGTGGTCCCTCCACTAGGAGGCTATCCCGTCGGTGTTTGATTACTGGACTCGTGAGAAGCCTGATTCTCCAAGGCTCAGGAAAGGCACCACCCAAATTAGCTCCAGTTGAAAGACCGGATTAACTTCCCGTCAAGTAGATTGTGATTATTTGGGAACCTTCACGCCAAAAAACCGCGAGAGTAAGCTAAGATAGGTTAGCCTCTGATAAACCCAAAATGGAGGAAAGTCTCTTCATGCTCTCATTTCAAATTACTTGTAAAGCACAATTACTTGTAATTATCTTCCATATCTATCTCCATGTAATGAGAAATATGAAGAAATGTGTACATATACATGCTATAAACAGCTGACATCAGTTTTGCAGGATAAAATTCCTAAATTGGACACATCGCATCGCATGTTATTATCCACCCTAAAGACTAAACTATGCAAGTCTTTTGTAGGGAATCAATCGGACCTACCACCCGTTCAAAGTCCAAAAAGGCAACAGGCCTACAGTCAATCATGTCGTCATCCGACCAGACTGAACTTAATCCAGTTTCTCGCAAAGAATTCGATGGATTAAGCAAACGGATTACAGATTTGGATGTTCTACTAAAAGAATTACACCAGTCTACACAGGGTCAAAAAAATACCCATACATGCTGAATCCTCCACACAAGGAGGAACCCAGGTCGTTACAATACCTGAACTGCAGTTGGATCCGACCAACAAAACTCATGATGCTGCCCATCCCACTGGAGACCCAGACACTGGTGACATCAAAAAGAAAGTCCTCCAAATGGAAAAGACTCTTTGCAGTATCAAAGGAATTGGAACACACGGGAGTGTTTCATATGTTGATTTGTGTATTTTCCCTGGTATTCATTATCCAGAAAAGTTTAAGACTCTTGACTTTGAAAAATATGATGGGTTAGGAGATCCTTACACACATCTAAAGGTGTTTATTGGAGAACTTGGATCTTATGCAAAGGATGAAAAACTCAAAATGCAACTGTTCCAAAAAAGTCTAACTGGAGAAGCCCGATCGTGGTACACAAGATTAGACAATTCAAAGATTCATAGTTGGGAAGAGCTAGCACACGCTTTCCTCACCCAATACAACTTTTAATCTCAAATGGCTCCTGATCGGTATCAAATTACCAAGATCAAGAAACAGTCTAATGAGTCTTTTAGAGAGTATGCTCAGAGGTGGAGACGTCTGGCTGCCTAAGTTAGTCCTTCCATGAAAAAATCAGGGATGGTCATGACTTTCATAGACATACAAGAAGCACCTTTCTATGAAAGAGTTTTAGCCGGCATCGGCAAATCATTTTCTGAAATGGTCAAACATGGGGAGATGGCTGAAATGGGATTGAAATCTGGAAAGATTCAAGACCTAGCTGCACTCAAAGCGGTTGCTAATCTCATCCAATTTAGAAATTATGGGAACAACCCCCGGAGGGTCCATAAAAAGAAAGAAGAGGATGTTTCCCTGATATTACAGGGTCAAAAAGGCAATCAGAACATGCCTATCCAAAGGAAAAATTTCACTCCCTTTCAAGCACAGTCTTCAAACCCTCCAATACCAAAAGGTGGAGAAGTCAAACGACCTCGAATATTCATACCCTTAGGGGACACCCTCGAGAACATTCTCAATCTTCTAACAGCACATAAGAAAATCAGTCATCTTCTTCCAGCAGCCAGCCCTAATGGTCGGAGTTTTAATGGTGCTCGGAAATGTGCTTATCATGCTGGGGCACCTGGACATGATACTCAGGATTGTTGGGCCTTGAAACACAAAATTCAAGACCTAATAGACAACGGGGAAATCGTGGTCACCAAACTCGATCAGCCTCACGTTCAAGATAACCCTCTTCCTCAACCCAAGGAAGAAGAGGTCAACGTGATTAATTGGAGCAGTGGACAGAGTTCCAATTTCAGCTGTGAATCCTCCCAAACCCCCAAAGATGGTGATGACAGATGGGATTATGCCAAGTTCCAATTCATAATGGAACAAAAGATGAAAGCTCTTTGTAAACAAATTGAGCAATTGGCAGAATTGGTGACTTATCAGCATCAAGTGACTCGTCAGCTAATCAGCCAGGAGCATGCCAGTCTCCTACCTATTGTCATGAATATTCCCTCTTCATTTTCAAAAAATGAAATGCTGGAAGACAAACTGACGAAGAGAGCAAATGCTAAGGCCCGTCGAGATTTTGCCAACAAAAGGAAATTCACATATTTGGGCCAACCTATGGAGGAAATCCTTCATATGTTAATCAATGAAGGAAGGATTAGTTCCCTTCTACCTCCAATCAATCCCCGTTCAGGACGATACAACTCTGAGGGAGTATGTCAATATCATTCTCAATCTCGCGGTCATAGCACAGAAGAATGCTGGGCACTCTGCCACCTTATTCAAAATTTAATCGACAGTGGCGTACTGCGTTTGGCAGATGACGACACTGTGTCACGGGCAAGTGAGGGTTCGTGTCATACTAAGTGGAAGAGTGTAGTAGCAGTCATATCCACTGAAAGTGATGGGGTTAACAAATCACTTGTCATGCCAATAATTCAACTCAAGGGAATCAACAATCCTTTGAAAGTGGCTGCTCCCGAGCCAATCAACTTACCATGCAGAGCACAATATCCTATTGTTAGCTTGCACGCAGTTCTGTGGAATTATGGAGAAGGTGAAGGATCCACCTCACATACAACTGCTGCAGTGTTGAAAGAAAATCCATTGTATCTTCCCCAACGGGTTATAAAGCCTGTCATCAAGTCTAAGGGGAAAGTACCCATTGAGAAGATTGAAAATTTCCTCCGCACTATGGGTCATAACGAAGACAAGGTGGTTTTAAGCTTGAAAGAAGCTCCACAACCAATATCAATCTTGGACTTGGTCCTGACTTCTGAGAATCACCGGAAGGTCTTATTAAAGGTTTTAGAAGAAGCCTATCTACCGACATCAGTTGATACGGAAAAGTTTCAACATCAGGTTGATCACATTTTTAACAACAATGTGATATCCTTCACTGATGATGATATACCGCCTGAAGGGACCGATCATTGCAAACCGTTGCACATTACGGTCTTGTCCTCCAGATATATGGTGGCGGGAGTTTTAATTGATGGAGGTTCTTCTCTAAATATCTGCCCATACGCTACCTTGGTGAAGATGAATATCAATCCCAATCGAATACAGAGTAGCCATACCATCATCAAAGCTTTTGATGGAGCCCGCCGTAAGTCGGTCGGAGTAGTTGAGCTGCCAATTGAGATTGGTCCTCATACATTTTGCGTATCATTCCATGTGCTCAAGATAGATTCGGGATATAACCTGCTCTTGGGACGACCATGGATTCACATGGCAGGGGCAGTCCCCTCCACTCTTCACCAACAATTGAAATACATGCCGCTCACACGGTCAACGCTGAACTGGAGTTTCCTCAGCACGGGGACATGCCGCTCATCAATGCCAATAAGGATGTTGAGCCAATTAGTTTTCATGCTTTGGAAATAAGCAATACCCAATACCATGCTATTGGAACGCCATTGCCCGAACCTCATATTTCTGCCGAGGTAATGTCAACCATACAAGAAATGATGTCGTTAGGTCATAAACCGGGACAAGGGTTGGGTAAAGATTGCCAGGGTGTCAAGTACCCTATTCACTTAACCCAGCAAATTGGGACAGTTGGACTAGGCTATTCTGCCAGCTCTAGTCACAGGAATCCTCAAAAGCATCAGCAGATTCCTGCAGCTTCAAACGTGCGGCATTTAGCTTCGCCTTCAAGATCTGAGTCCGCACAACCTCCCGTAAAGGTGCCAGCCAATATAATGGCGATGTTATTTCCCAAGCCGGTACCAGTGAAGGAGGAAGAAATCTTTGTCCCATATCCCGCAGTGGAGGAAGAGGAACGAAGAATCAAGCAAGATGTCATCAGGATGATGTCCGGCATACGCATCATCGTTCATGATGAGCATACCAACAGATATACCCCAAACGATGATTGCCCAGACGTAATGGCTATCATTCGGGACAAAGAGGATGATGATAATCCCTATATCACTACAGTTCACCCGAAATTTGCTCTTGCCAAATGGAACAACATTCCTTGCATTGGTCGTCAAGGGTAAAGTGGGCAGAAACTCTTTCTGCCCTGTAGATATAATAACTGCTTATTTTTCTGTACAGTATTAGCGGTTATTTTGCCAGTATATGCTAACACTGTGTATGATCAACACATTTCATATATACTAAGTGAAAGCATATTTTGTTTCAGGACTCTGAATTTAGATGTGTCTGTGCTTGCTGATACGGTGCCTCTTCTCCACAAGGATTGTACCTTTGATGTAGAGATGAATTCAGCCTTGATGGATATACCGGATGACATTGAGGTGCCTCCGAAAATTTAAGAATGGGTCAAAGACAAATCCAAACCCAACCTTGATCAAACCACTCCTTTCAATCTCGGAACCTTAGAAAACCCTAAGTTAATCCAGATTGGTTCAGACCTTACCCCAAACTAACGGAATGACATGGTTATGCTACTAACCCAGTTCCAGGAAGTGTTTGCATGGTCTCATGAGGGTATGGTGGGTTTTTCAACTGACATTATCCTTCATCGCATTCCCATGAAAGAGGGATTCAAGCCAGTCAAGCAAAAGCTCAGACAATTGAAACCTGAATGAAGTTTAAAGGTGAAAGAAGAAATTGTGAAACAATTTCAAGCCGACATCATAATGGTGTCTACATATCCTGAGTGGATATCCAACATCGTGCTCGTACCTAAACCTGGAAGAAAGGTGCGAGTTTGTGTGGACTACCAGGACTTGAACAAACCTTGCTTAAAAGATAGCTTTCCCGTGTCATTTATCCACATTCTCATTGACAATACTGCGCAATACGACATGTACTCCTTTGCAGATTGCTTTGCGGGGTATCATCAAATCATGGTTGCCGAGGAAGATCGTGAAAAAACTACTTTCATCACTCCTTGGGGAACTTTTTACTATAGAAGGTTGTCATTCGGCCTCATCAATGCTGGAGCTACCTATCAACGAGCTATGATGGCTCTTTTCCATAACTTAATACATAAAGAGATTAAGATCTATGTGGATGACATTATTGTTAAATCTCGGAAGGAGGATGACCATATAGACAATCTCAGGAAATTGTTCAACAGGTTGCGTAAGTACAACTTGAAGTTGAATCCAGCTCAGTGCGCCTTTGGCGTTAAATCATGCAAGTTGCTAGGATTTCTAGTCAGCCACAAAGGGATAGAGCTAGATCCTGCCAAAATCCAAGCCATCACTGAAATGCCCATTCCTCAAACAGAAAAGGAAATACGGGGATTTTTGAGAAGAATCAACTTCATTAGCAGATTTATTTCTCAACTCACAGCAACCTGTGAGCCAATCTTTAAGCTGTTAAGGAAGAACTCCTCCATGAAATGGAATGAGGAGTGCCAGAATGCCTTCCTTACAATCAAGAAATAGATAATTAAAGATCCCATCTTGGTACCACCCAGGGATGATGTTCCCCTATTTATGTATCTGTCCGTAAGTGACAATTCCATGGGCTGCCTACTGGGACAGAAGGACGATAGTGGCCTAGAATGAGCTATTTATTACCTCAGCAAAATATTCAGCAGCAGTGAACACAAGTACACTCTGATCGAAAAGACGTGTTGTGCTTTAGCATGGGCTGCCATGAGGTTACAACATTACCTCCATGGTCACACAATCCATCTCATATCCCGCGTGGATCCTCTCAAGTACGTGTTCAGTAAACCCATACTGAATTGTCGGCTGTCCAGATGGCAGTTGATCATACAACAATTTGACATCGTATATGTGACTCAAAAGTCTATCAAATGTCAAGGAATTGTAGATCAACTGGTCGCCGTACCATCAGGGGATTTCAAACCCTTGGAGACATATTTCCCTGATGAAGGAGTAATGACAATTCAGCAACACCATCAGTACGATACACACCAAATATGGAAGATGTATTTCGATGGAGCTGTTAATATGGAAGGTTCTGGAGCTGGAGCAGTTCTAGTATCTGATATAGGGGAGCAGTATCCCGTCGCCGTCAAATTATAGTTTGTCAGCACCAACAATACGGCTGAGTATGAAGGTGGTCTTATGGGGCTAAAACTTGCCCATTCAATGGGCATCAGATGGTTAATTGTCCTTGGAGATTCAGAGTTGGTAATCAGACAATCCACCAGAATCTATCAAACCAAGGAACTACATTTGCTGCCTTTCCATCGGCAGGTTTTAAAGATGGTTTTGGGATTCGAAGAAATATCCTTTCTACACATTCCTCGTAATAGGAATGATTTTGCAGATGCGTTAGCAACTTTGGCATCCTTGATTCGCATATCAAACAAGGAACACTTGCCAAGCGTCACAATTTCCCTACACAAGGCCCCAGCCTACAGGAATTACGTTGGAGAAGTATCGAATAAGCTACCTCCCATCCAACATCCTTGGTATCAGCATATCAAGGAATATCTGCGAGATGGATCTACACCCGCTGAGGCGAGCCCGACTGAGAAAAGGCGGATCCACCGATTTGCTATGAAATTCTACCTGAGTGGAGATGCGCTCTACAAAAGAGATGCAGGATTAGGTCTCCTTAGATGTTTAGACAAAGATCAAGCCCAAAGGCTTGTGGATGAAATCCATGGCGGAGTCTGTGGCCCCCATATGAGTGGCCCCCTCCTTGTCAAGAAAGTCCTTAGGACGGGACATTATTGGCCATCTCTCAAAGCTGATTGCAATGACCACGTCAGGAGATGCTATCAGTGCCAGATTCATGGGAATGCTATACACGCCCCTCCACGGGAACTTCACAATATGAGTTCACCTTGGGCCTTCTCAATGTGGGGAATGGATGTTATCGGGACCATTGAGCCTAAAGCCAGTAATGGTCATCGATTTATCTTTACCATGATCGACTACTTCACCAAGTGGGTAGAAGCAGCCTCCTTCCCCAGGGTTACTAAAGAAGTCATCATTGCTTTCATAAAAAATAATGTCATTTGTCGATATGGACAACCAGAGGTGATTGTGTCCGACAATGCCAAGAACCTCAACAACAAAATGATGGGGGAATTATGCAGTAAATTCCACATCAAACATCTCAACTCAGTCATCTATCGTCCGAAGATGAATGGTGCTGTTGAAGCGGCTAACAAGAACATCAAGAAGATTATGAAAAAGATGTCCACCAATCACAAAAATTGCCCTGACCTATTGCCTCTGACTCTGTTAGCCTACAGAACCTCAATACGCACTTCCACTGGGGCAACCCCCTACTCCTTAACCTATGGGATAGAAGTAGTGCTCCCCATAGAAGTTGAGATGGAATCCCTCAGAGTATTGATAGACGCTCAGTTGGATAAAGACCAATGGGTACAAGATAGGTATCATCAGTTGTCTCTAATAGACGAAAGGCGAACCGCGGCTATCTTCCATGGTCAGTTATATCAACAAAGGATCGCCCGATCTTATAATAAAAAAGTCCGACTATGGCAATTCATACAACATGACTTGGTTTTGAAGAAAATCCTGGACAACCAAGATCAGTCTAAGGGAAAATTCCCTCCTAATTGGGAAGGCCCGTTTATTGTCAAGGAAGTATTGACAGGAGGCGCTCTTAAATTGCAAGAAATGGACGGCGATGAATTTTCACAACTCATCAACATAGACGCCGTGAAAAGGTACTATGTCTAAAATTACCATCAAGTAAACATCCTGGTGGTAGACCATCAGGTCACCAGTCAGTCCGGTTCTTTAAACCTTTACCACAAACAACTTTTCCATACTTTGCCCCTCAGGGAAACATACTTTTCAAGCCAGCAGCCTGGCTTTTTCCTTTGCGTTCCTACAACTTAGGTCATCCCACCGTGGGTTGAACCTCTTGGGTATATAGTTTGACTACCCATACATGGGATCAAACTTTTCACCTGCAGTTTGTCCTCAACCTAGGATTAAACTTTCTCCTCCCTGCACTCTGACCTGCACATGGGATTACGCTATTCATGTCGCCCTGAGGGGCGAACTACGTCAACTTGATCTCCTCTTCAATAGGAGTACGTAGGCAACCATTTCATATGGCCCGGTCAAAATAAAAAAAAACCAACAAAAACATTCCTACACCATTCCTGCCTCTTACACCAGCGTTGAACCTCTTACACCAGGTTCGAACTACGAAGACCTGATCTCCTCTTTAATAGGAGTACGTAGGCAGCCATTCATGGTACAGTCTCACCCCCTTCCAAAACACAAACCCTTGTCAGCTGGTACTGGGATCATCCTTCAATCCATTACATTTCATTCGGCTTCAGACTATAGGCATGGAATTACCTGAACTCCTCTTAAATAGGAGATTCAGCGACCATCTAAGCGGCGGTTGTACCTCAAAGAGTAACACCAATGCATAAGAGATAGAATTAACTAGGCTTCTCCTGAATAGATGTGCTGGAGACCATCTATGGTGCGGTCAATCTCAGAGAGGAAAGCCACGCTCCTCTCCTCATTTCCACACAGAAACCAGTCCTAAGACAACGAGAGATGGTAGGGATACATACAGATCGATGATCTATTCTGAACTATCCAGAGACAACTCAATGCCCATCCACTGAGAAGGAATTCAGAATACATCACGATCACAAGCCCTGAAGTAGCAGGCAAAATATCAAGCAAGCGGCAAAGCCTATCTAAAAGGGAAGTGATCAAAAATATATTTCCCTGTCATATATATAATGATGTTTGATATACACAATGTAAACTGTACATGACAAAATGGCTAAGCTAGTCTGTGCAGGAAAATACAAGATCATCTACAAGTCAGGGTATATGCAAGCTAACAAGCCCAATATGGCGTCCCTCTCAGAAGATGGAGGTAAAGCTGTGGTCTCCTGCATGAGAATATCCATATGACTCAACAGATCTGTAGCCATCTGCATGGTGACCATATGATCATCAATATATGTGCTCATCTCTACGATCATGGCAGTGGTAAGGGACCTCACTGCAGTACTATCTGTGACGGCTACATCCCGGGCAGATATGGCGATATCCCGCTCAACTATCACTGTATCTCTGGCTGATATAGCCTCATCCCACTCAACGACATTGGCATCTCTACGAGCCAAGGCCTCATCTCTCTCCAATAGAGCGGCCTCCCTCCCATCAAGAGCAGCCGACATCATAGATCGAATCTGATCTCTCTCAAAGGTCATCAGATGAAGACTCTGCTCTAAGTACTGTGCCGAGTGCTGAATCACAACAGTACTGGTACTAGGAGAATCCGAAAGAAATGCTGGTAACCCAGCAGTAGGCTCCTCCTCAATGTAGGTATCAATGTCCTCCATGGGCTCTACATCATCTAACTCGCTCTTCGGTACTGCAAATACTGCTGCAGCCTATAAAATCTCTATCTCCATCCACGCGGAGTACTCTACGGAATAACCAGGATGACTGATAGAAAAAACCGCTATCTCGCGTCGATCCAAGTAGACGTATACCCGAGATCGGTCCTCTGCTGAGAGATACCGAGAAGCTAAATGCTGACCTATCGCCCCCTCAAAAGGATGAAAATTCTGGAATTGGTCGAACTGCGACATCACGGCCAATGGGTGATAAGTGGTAACTCCCCTCAAACCAGCCAGAGGGAGATAGTCTATGCCCAGAGCATGAGTAATGAAGTTGTATGGTGAGCTAAGCCCTGAATATAGTAATATGTTGAATGGATCTCTGATATCTGCCAAGATTGTGGACCAGGACAAAGCATCTATACACTCTGATGGCTGAAAAGAGTATGACATAGCTACGTCATGGGTGAAGAAGTACCCATGCCGCCTAAAAGTGCTAATCGGTCTCAAGTGTGAGATGAACCATACATATAGCATGACTGAACTCCAAGTGAACACTCCTATAGGATACGTGCAACAATATGATGCCGACCGCAGGGTCTCTACTATAATCATAGGTACAATGGTACGACCCTCCCTAAGAGTTCTCACGGCCATGATAACGCCTATATCTATCTCATCCATATACCGCGACATATACACATCTGACAATACACATAGCATCAATACGTCAACTCTGGCCAAGCGCCAATGAGCCTCCGGTGTGATGAAATCCCCGGAATGTAGTGAATAGCTATCCTCCGAGCCAAATCTGTCATACAAAAAATGCTGGGATATCACGTGGCCAGATGTCAACTCATCTTATACCACTCTGCGCCTCAATCCTATGAGAGTCATGAATCGTCTACTCATGTCTCCCAAAGCCAGATGCACGCAAGGTCTGTCTAGAGGCAGCATCGTCAATCGTGTATACTCCTCCAGAATAGGAGTCAACTCATGGGTGCCGAATCGGAATACCTGCCTATCCGGTAGCCAATGCTCTATCATCCCGTCCACAAATCCTACGAGAACCTAAAAAGTCAAAAAGGTCATGGTATGCTGCAATAAATGATCTACAGTCAACCTGTCTGATGGTGACATACTATCATACCACGATCTCATACCCGATGCCACCACTGACGGTGGGGTATGATCTATGCGACTAACTGTCGAAAAAGACATCTGTGCGGTCGTGTCATAAAATCATCCAGGGGTCAATGCCGAATATCTCTGGACATACATATATATGCATAACATGATACATGCATAACAGATAATAGATAGCAATATGATATAGGGATTGAAAAAAAACTGTGCATACATTCCTAAGTATATCATCATCTAATACATCATCTCTGTACAGATACAAATACAGGGAAATGGGGCACATCCACCCAATATCTAACAAAGACCTATCAAAAGATATAGAGAGAATGGGGCATAGCCACCCAATATTTAACAGAGGCCTATCAAAAGATATAAATAATATACATCAGAAGAAGACAATGGTGTCGATGTCCACATCATCAATCCTGTCCACCTGATGTAATTCCTCCTGAGTCACTAGATCTCTATAAACAGGAATGTCAGGCCTATATAAAGGATGATATGCGTCAGCAAAACCGAATGGGTCACATGAGGGGCCAGCGCCTGAGCTGGAAGGATCAAATGAAGTCGCCTCTGTCTGGTCTCTGCCCAAATGCCGGATAAATATATGTGCCTGGTCCAAGTGCCGGGTCAAACTATCAATCTGGGTCATATAAGTCGGATCTCGGATACAAGCTATCCAATCTGTCATCATCAAGGATCCTGGAACCATATCCCCCATAAACTGTGTGGCGCGGGACTGAGCTCCAATAGTACGAGGGGACCACCACCGATGGAACGTCTCCTGAGTACATGGACCCTCAGACAATGCAAAACCGTCAACCCCCAACAATGGGATATCAATGACGGGTGACTGCGATACAGGCCAATAACACCTAGCAGAAGGCAAGATCGGTATACGAATCTCCCCTGTGGTGCTCATAATAGCACGTTCTCCTAAATAGAGCTCTCAGCCTCGATCTGTGAAGAGAGGAACTCTCCTGGTGGAGATCACATACTCGATTCCAGTCGGGTATCCATCCTCAAAACTCACAGTCAGGTGCTCCTCAAAATAGGGAAGCCATGTGATGCTGTTGAGCGTCAGCAACTCTAGCGGCATACGGCAATGAGTGAATCCCTCAGCTACAGGGACCTCTGGCAGAATCGAATGATGCCATCGTCGTCCTCGTGGGTAGGTGTCTAAACCTAACACACTCACGGGACGCAAGCATGGAAGCCTTTCATAGGCCCAAAACTGCCAACACAAAGGCGAATATCTGCTGTCAGTTAACACTCTTAACCTATACATGGTAAATGACAAGAGAAATACTCACTAGCAGAAATGGGTAAAATCCTAGCCAAGCCTGGTCAAACCCTGTGAGCGCATACGCAAGCCCCGGAGGAAATAGGCAAAGGTATAGGAGCCCCAATCATACTCTCCAATACGGTCCACATCACGTGTAGCGCTGATCAAAGCGAAAGATACCGTAGAAGAGTTGTCTGCTATGAAGCAGCCTCGAATGATCATCAAGAACAATCGCCGCAGAACACGGTCCCTGATTCTGACATCATTAGGCATAGGCTCACTCAATAGCCCGCTCATAGCATCTACACTCAAAGGACCTAAACGGACAATCCTGCCTTTGAACGCCGCCGCTGGAACTCCTAATAAGGATCTAATGGCAGTAGGGGTAATATTTGCCATGCAAGGCACTGGCTCCCCTCCAAACTCCATACCTGTGATAAATCGCCAATCCATAGGCATCATCATCACCTCACAATCTAGTAGATGGAGTGACTGAGTCTGATGAAACCATCGCTCAGATAATGCCCTGAGGTAACCCAGGGAAAACGACGTGGAAGGATGGAGAAAAATGCCCCAAATCCCCACTCATGCACTACCGCTCTATAGTCAGGATGAAGTGCCTGATACATGTAGTGAATGCTAAACCAGTTCCCTCGAGGCTGTGTAAAATCAGGAACCTGCATGAAATGCAGATCAACATCAAAACCCTTTAATCCTCATCAATATGAAAGAAGGAAGATCAAAGTCTAACGCCATACCTCGTTAGCATGCAAATACATCGATGGATGTCTGTCCAAATCACCCAGCAATTTCGGGTTCACCACCTGAATGCTCGGAAGCTCCCTGCGAGGGACATGTGCAGCAGGAGTGGGATCCTTTATCGGAATATCTACCTCCTCGTCCTCAACGTCTGGAACATCTACCTGGATAGGACGTATCATGGCCTCCACCAACCATCGAGGCTATCTGACAGAACGGGGATGAGGTACTTCAGAAGCCCTCCGCCGTACACCAGAAGTGGTCCTATAGGAACTGCTCGGCTGATCCGGACCATAGTATCTGGACAACAAGTCTCCAAATCACCTCAGAAAGGGTGTGGTATTTCCTTACCTGAAACTTTGCATTTTATGACTATATGCATGCATGCATTTACTTTAACATATATAGTAGAGTTAAAATTCATGACTACCCAATGCCTACATTTGGAAAAAATTTGCCATAGTCCTCTCTGAAAATAGGACTATCCACATGCATACAGGCATGTCTAGGTGGCCATTCAGTAGCACACCTGCTCCAAAGTCATATACATAATATATGTATTAAAAATTAAAATCATCATGCATCAGGCCAACCTCAATACTAGGAGTACTTTGCCTTGCTACCTTATGCTCATTGGACCTCAAATAGCAAAAAAAGGTGCCAATTTGACTGTCTCAAAAGTCAAATTTTTTCACATCATTATGTTCAGCATGGTTTAATACTAACACTTACTATGTTGAATATTTTTTATCTAGTCATTTGTGCATACATAATCACTACTATGTGTTTAGATGCATCTCATGCGATAACTCAAAATCCAACAGACAAAAATGAGAGAAACTATAGGCATATGTTACCAGGATAGTGCAGAACACTCGTACGGTGATAGAATTTACAGAAAGCAGCCCGAACTCAGCAGATCTAAAAGAGGCTCACGTATTTTCCTTCGCGCAACAAGTTGAAAGTGACTTGTGAGACCAACCTGCTGGATTATATCATCCACGGTTGGCCGCAGGCCCATCTGCGGCTGCAGCAGGTGTACCTGTGGCACCTCCATACAGGTCCCATCCCTCCGGCTCGGTCTAGTTCGAGTTGCAAAGGAGTTCTTATAAGCTGAAAAGGCCAAATCAGGGATAAAAACGCTACGCGATTGAGCAGAATAGCCTGAAACCTTGGTTTTTCTGGATCCAACTGTGGCTTTCTTTTCATCCATTGGTATTTGCCCGAACACAGGGTTTACTATACTGATGATTCAAGTCTTTGCATACCACATTCGGCAATACCGTACAGAGGTCCGATGCCGTCAGCGTAAGGTTGTCACCCCAATCTTTTCACACAAGCTAATCCCCGACGGGGGTTACAACGTGGAATCCCCGGCGGGGGTTACAATGCATGCTCATCCGTTGACACACAAATCAACGAAGGTCAAGCAGTCTTGACATTATTACAGCCGATAGCAATTTAAACCTATAAGAGCTCTGGAGCTATTCGAGGTTTTCATACCCGACCGCTCAGATCCCCAGCGGGGGTCACAACGCAATGTTCCGGTGATCTACATGATAGCGAAGGTCAAGCAGCCTTGACAGTATATCCTATAGGATTTTTCAGCCGTTGATGCACATGTTGGTGAAGTACACGTCAACGAAGGTCAGGCATCCCTGATAGCATTTGCTGTTGGCATTAAACCCAACAGAATCTTGGCATATTCTGGCAATACTAACTAGGAGAGGTCAATGTCGTCAAAGAGGATAGATGATGTAATATATTATTCACATCCTCAAGTAGATCAAGCTTTATCCCCAGAGATCTCTTACACAAGAGAGGTACATCTACAGGATCAAGTCATTATCCAGGAAGTTGGTGATAACTCTAACATCAACGTCCTAACAGATTTGGATTACACATCAAATCTGGTCATTGTTTCCAACCCCCAGTTGAAGTAACAGGGGGCCAGCAATCATCCCCAGCGTATTGGGCTACAACCCCGCACACATGCATCATACATTTGCATCATGTTGATTCACATGATATCATGTTTATCTTATTGCATTTCAAGTGTCTAGGATTCTTTATCCTACCTATACATCGCCATGCATGAGTATAATAAAGAGGAGCATCTGTAGACACTCGAAATTTTCTGTACACCTGTCACTAACATTGCAGGAGAGCAGATTCGTCTTTTAAGAGGGAACCATAAAAGACGATCCATATCCATACCGGATACTACCGAAAGTTCAACATCAACCCCAGATCGCAATCTGGAAGTAATAATATCGGAGATAACCTCGAGGCATGCAGATACAATACCGGAACACACACCGAAGAAGACCAATTAATCTCGGAGATAACCTCGAGGTATCCAGTCTCAGTCCCAGCCATGGGAATAGCCACTAACCTTGGTGATAACCCCAAGGAATGCAATTTCGGCAATAACCCCAGAAATGCTTGTTACAAATATAACCGGCTTCAATCTCGGCGCTCACAACGAGATCCACTATACCAGCCCAACGATAACATCGAGAAGACAGACACACCTCAAAGATGACAATGAGGACCTTCAATAAATTATAGCAGTCCAATCTCAGGGAAGTTGAGCAACGTCTGCTTTATCAGCCCAATCCGGTGATAACACCGTTGAGGGGCAACATCATCATCTGACCAACACGATGTCACGCCACGTCGCCTCAACATAGCTACGCAACAATGTCCCACAAGACTAATCAATCTCGAGTGACTATTGTGCGGGGTAACAGATGAAAGTTGAAGCTTGAAGACCCGAGGGCATCATCCCATCTTTAATGACTTTGCACAAACTCTAATCCCATGCCATCATATAACTCTCGACAACGGCGGTCCGAAATAGGTCCTGTATACCTCAAACTGATGCCTGGATTATACTTCTAAAAGTTTGAGTGGATATTACAGTGCCTGAGTGCACGTACTTCGAGACGACCCAAGCCGAAAAACTCAGGCCCACCCGGGTTGCCTCTGGTACACCTGCGGCTCAGCCGTAGGTACACCTACGGGTCCACGCTCTATAAATAGAGGGCTTGGGGTGGCCATTTTGTAAGAGAAAATGGCGAGGAAGCCTTGTCCAATTTGCTCTGCACTTATCCCAGGCAGTGTACTTTCCCCTTTCAAACACTTGTGAGCTCATATATAGCCATTTTGTACCTACAAAAGTCTGTGTTTACCCACTTTAAAGATATTGAAGTTTTCTTTGGCAGCCCACTGTAAGCCTTCTTTCACACTTTAAAGTTTTTCTCTTCATCTTTGCACACACCTTTCTACACGTGAGAGTCGTGTTGCACATTTTGCCCGGACTTCGGTCCGTGGTTTCATTCCAGTCTATTTATATATATATATATATATATATATATATATATATATATATATATATATACTTATATATATTATCTGTGGTCGAACTCTGTTCGATGAGCCTAGATTTTACATCCGGAGCGTTTACGTGCTTTAATATATATACACTTATATATTTTAATTGTGGTCGAACTCTGTTCGATGAGCCTGGATTTTATATCCGGTGCGTTTACTCGTTTTTATATATATATATACTTATATATATGAACTGTGGTCGAACTCTGTTCGATGAGCCTGGATTTTATATCCGATGCGTTTATTCACTTTTATATATATATATATAAATTTCGTCCTGCCTGGAGTTCACTTCGTGGCAGTTGATCGCTTTGTACAGCTTTCTTTACGTTTCGTCCCGCCTGGAGATTCCTTCGTGGCGGTTAACCGTATTTACTGGTTTACTTACGTTTTGTCCCGCCTGGAGTTTCCTCAGTGGCGGTTGATAGCTTTTACATCTTTATTTCTATTTCTGATCCACCATGGAGGTGCTTCGTGGTGGATAATCATGTCTTTATATATATTTACAGTTTTTATATATATACACCTGCTTACTGATTTCATACAAACTGCAGTATCATATGAGCCTAGGAATCATGTGATCACAGATCAATCCCATTGGATCTAGATTCAGTTCCCATGATGGACATTTCCAGCTGTAAGCAGCTTGTAAATTATTTTGCGGTGTCTGGATTTCTTCAGATGGTTTACATACCCACGAGGAATTCAACACCTTTTTGTACATTATTTTCGTACGGAAGCCTCACATCTGTCAAATAAAATCAATCCAACCGAATACAAAATAAAATGGGAGTGTAAAAGGTCTCAATTAGTATTGAGCATCAGGGTTTGAAAAACCTCTTTTATAAAACATCACTGCCATATCCTGCTAAAATTGAATTTTTACATAAATTCAAACCCTGTGTATATAGGTGCGAATGAGGCCTCGCACTACTTCCAAATAACATCACATTGACCCACACACAAACACATTCAGATAACAGTTTCTTGAAAAGAGGCGGTCACCGTGGTAACACGGATGTCGGGGGGTGCCTAACACCTTCCCCCCGCATAACCAAGTCCCGGTACCCTAATGAATCTCGGTTTCACCGACCCGTTTAGCAGTGTCACATCACTGGGTCAATGTGCAAACCTTTTCTCGGTTGTGTTGGTACAACCATTTAAAAAACCAACTGGCGACTCTTATAGTCCAATCGTCGACATTATACATATCGGACATTTTTCACTTGTTTTTTTAAACAAATCTCACCTAAAATGAGAACACCAAAGAACAAGTAACGAAAAGGGACAATTAAAAAATCTCGACGTCGACAACATTGGCTCAAGCTATTAAAAGACTACGACCATACCATTCAATACCATCTAGGAAAAGCGAACGTGGTAGCTGACGCGTTGAGTAGAGGATCATAAGCGGGAACAAGTGCGATGTTGTTAACACAAAGTCCCATTTTATGTGATTTACAAAAGTTGAAGATAGAATTCAAGACTCCGAGGACTCATGCGGTGATGTCAAGTATACACATTGAATCGACTTTAATCGAAAAAGTTAAAGTTGTTCAAGCCACAGACCCGGAACTGATGCGTATAAAGAAGAAGGTACAAGAAGGTGCTATTCCAGAAGCAAGAATCGATGAAGAAGGAATACTTCGAGTCCACTCCAGACTTTGTGTTCCTAACGACTCTGATTTGAGGTACAAGATCATGATGTAGGCACACAATACACCATTTGTAATTCATCCTGGAAGTACCAAAATGTATCGTGATCTTTGACATACATTTTGGTGGAACAATATGAAGAGAGAGATTGCGAAGTTTGTCTCCAGGTGTTTAACTTTTCAACATGTAAAGGCGGAGCATCAGGTGCCTAAGGGTCCATTGCAACCACTTAAGATTCCGAAATGGAAGTGGGAACACGTTACCATGAATTTCGTTACGGGTCTTCCCAAGGTTTCTCAAGGCGTAGATGTGATTTGGGTTATTATTGATAGATTAACCAAGACTGTCATTTCTTGCCGATACGAGAGACTTATTCGCTTGAACGTCTTGCTCTTATGTACGTGAATGAGATTGTGAGGTTGCATGGCATGCCAGTATCCATAGTTTTAGATCATGACCCAAGATTCACTTCACGATTTTGGGTTAGCCTACAAAAAGCTATGGGCACGAATTTACGATTTAGTTTAGCATACCATCCTCAAACGGACAGACAATCAGAGAGGACTATTCAAACTTTTGAAGACTTATTAAGACTTTGTGTCCTATACTTCAAAGGAAGTTGGGATAAGTATTTACCATTGGTGGAATTCTCCTACAACAACAGTTATCAGGCAAGTATAGGGGTGGCTCCATTCGAAGAATTGTATGGATGAAAGTGTTGCTCTCCAATATGTTGGGATGAAGTGGGGGAAGCAACATTGTTGGGACCCGAGTAGGTACGCATTACTTTAGAAAAGATCCAAATGATTCGACAACGTATACAAACGCCACAGGATCGACAAAAGAATTATGCGGATCTTCATCGAAAGGACGTGGAATTTAGTATTGGGGATCATGTATTGTTGTGTGTTGCTCCATGGAAGGGAGTTATAAGATTTGGGAAAAGAGGAAAGCTCAATCCACGATATATTGGTCCATTTCAAATTCTTGACCGAGTAGGAAATGTGGCCCATAGACTCGCGTTACCTCCAAGCATGTCTCGTGTTCATAATGTTTTTCACATATATGTGCTTCGTAAATATGTGAAAGACCCGAACCACATTATTGAGTTAGAATCAGACAAAATAGCCGAAGAGTTAACGTATGAGGAGACACCTGTCAAGATCTTGGATAGAAAGGAGCATGTCCTACGTACAAAGGTCATAATACAAGTCAAAGTTTTGTGGAGGAACCATGCTATAGAGGAAATGACCTGAGAATTAGAAACGGAAATGAAAGCAAGGTATCCTCACCTTTTCGAAACACCAGGTACGTACGTCAATTTCGAGGACGAAGTTTCATAAGGAGGGGAGGTTGTAAGACCCCAACTTATTTTAAAAGAAATTGAACGCATAAATATTTTTAAATAAGCAAGTGGTTATAAAATATTCATTGTTGTCGGGAAAAATTCGGTTGGTCGTGGAATATTCTTACTGTCGGGGAATATTCATACGACGACGCAGCCTTGTGTGGGCCCCATAACAGAAAGCGATTGGATGAAGAAAACGACAAGTATAAGTTGTTTATAAATAACGGCGTAGTTGTTACTGTTAGTACTGTTGAAATACTTGGAGGTTAAAACATAGTAGCACACAGTATTGCACCAATTATTGATTCTTACGTAAGAAGGCACAACTCAATAATTGTTACAGTAATTACTGTTTAATATTTTATTTTATTGATTCAATAATTGCTACGTTGATATTTTATATTACTGTTGTTTCAATAATTGTCACTACACAGTATTTTTCATTATCGGAGCAATAATTCATATTATTTGAATAATATTATTAGATAACATTATTGGAAATATCTTGAAAGTTATGTCTAATGAGAGGTTTGGTCACCTAATTACGCGCTAGTAAGGAGATATCCTTATTGGAGAGCCCCCTCTTTCTTGGAAACTGCCTGGTTGTCAGTATTGTGATTCTGTAATATTATTTGTGAATAATTAATTATTGATTTATATGATGAGGAAAATATTCATTGTATGCGGATATAGATGGAGAAAATTTTTAATGTGACAATTGTTGAAAATTAATATTTTATCTTTTTCTGATAAAAATTTTATTTAAATATATTATTATATTATAATAATATAATAATGGTGATATTTTTACAATGAATGTGAGATATATAAATAAATGAGAAGGAAGAGCATTTTTGTTACTAAAAATATTTAAAACATGTTTGTCATGTTTGTGGACCCCATTTCTTGACTGAACTTTAATTATAGCCTGTAAAATCGCCCGTTTGTAGATTTCAGTCAATTTCTATTTGAAATTTGGAAAAACTTTCTTCTGCAAAGTTGTAGAGAATAAAATTTCCTATGAAAAGGACATGAGGTTCGAATTTTTCTAATAAAAGGGCTATTTATTATGAATTATTAAAGTTTCGAAATTCTGAAATAATTGATTTTTGGAAGTTTTAATTGTTTTATTCAAGAAAAACGTTTTTTTTGCAATCCCACATGTGTGGTAAATGAGCTGAATTCAGATTCTTTGGTGGTGGGCTTGAATATTTAATAAATAAAATTATTTTATTAAATTTTCTGCTTTGGTGTTCTAAGCATTTTTCTATAAATAGGGTGCTTAGGTTAGAATTGAAAATCACACCAGAAACTGAAGTTTTCTCTATCTTTCTCTCTCTACATTATCGAGCGTATTCTTGTGAGTATTTTAATACTTTGAGTGTTGCTATACGGTGCAAGTTTCCTTCAGCACTATATCCAGTATTCCAGTCAGAAGTACTGTCTTTTCAAGGTAAGGGATGTTATTTTTTTTTATAGATGATATTATTTCTTTTAATATCATTATGCCAAAATATTGGTCTGAACTTTTTATCAAATTTGGAACTTTTTATGTCGGGGTTACTATTCACGTATACGGCACTATTCACGAATACGACACTATTCACCGAAAATGAAATTTTTTTTTGTCTAAGATATCAATTATGGATACTAGCTTTGATTGTATCCATGTTTTGATCATTCTTGAATTTTACTCCACTATGGTTATTTATGAAGTATTTTTGCACTCGGATTGTTTAAAGTACGAATCCTTAATATTTGTTCTTTTGTTTCACTAGATTCGTTTTCTTTAAAATATTTCTCATCATCCTCAGTCCTAAATGATGATTTAACTGAATATCTTTGGCCTGTAGTGCAAAGATGAATGATTTGTTGATGAATATCTTTGGCCCGTAGTGCAAAGATGAACAGGTGTTTAGATGAACATGACTAACTGATGAATATCTTTGGCCTGTAGTGCAAAGATGAATATTTGATTCCAGTTATATATTGATTGATGTTACAGGGATAAAATAATGACGATGAACTTTTAAATTCATATATAGAAGATAGTAGATTTCATTCTCTACTTAACTCTTCTAATGAATTATTACTTCCGCTACGAATACTGATTTATAATTTGTTGTCTATTGTATTATATTAGATTTTTCCCTATTGAAGACTAACGATAATTTGTTCTATATTATCTTAGTCATAATATTCTTTACTGGGCTAGTTGAGCTCACCCTTTTCCTTTCTGTTCTATTTTTATTCTCAGTAGGCGAGAATGTAGCGAGTACTAGTCGGGGTATGGAATGATGGTTATAGAAAGTTGTTTAGTAGTCCTCACCATTTTTGTAAAATAATGTATCAATAATTGTAACGGGGACTTATTTGAGTGTGGATATTATCTAGAAGACAATATTTGTATTTAAACTCACAGTTTCTATGTTGTCGTATTTTACACGACAATTGTATTAATATAGTTGTAGAGGTTTCTGTACCATGTTTTGGCGACTCGGAATGGGTGATGTATACCTGTTTTGGGGGCCTCACACGCCGTGTATAGCTTTGATGGCAGCGCGGCCGCGCTGCTGCTGTTTGATGTCTGATGGTTTCTTGTTGTTTGCCACTTACTTTCTTCTTCTTTTCCTCATTTCTTACTTCTTCAATTGGTCACATCCATGATTTTCTAGCTGTCCTCTTTACCTACATGATCTCAGTTGTCATCTTCATTCTAGCTCAAGTCCACCATGTCATGCCTTTAAAACTATCCCATGCCTTGCTATGTTATTTTCATTTACATGCCATGCCTTAGGAGTTCCAACTATGCACACTATAAAACAAACACAAAAAGTAAATAAAACATACCAAAAATACTTAAGTTGAGCAAAATTCTAGTGAGTTGGTAACCAATAAGTAGGTATAAAACCTACTTATCAAATACCCCCAAACATGAACTATTGTTTGCCCTCAAGGAATACACACAAAAATAAAATAAATAATGCAACTACATGATATGCAAACTACACTATCATGCAAGTAAGTCCCAAGATTTCTAATTATTATAGAATTTCAATCAAATGTGCCTCGGAGAATTATCCAGATTCAAGAACAAAGTATCAAACTAAGCTACAGACATAACACCATACAATCAAATAATCCAAACCTGCTATAAAGATGTTGTGTTTGAGTGATGTGTTCATAAATAAGCTTGACAAAGGCAAAGACTACACATGTTATACTGCTTAAGAAAGAAAATTGAAGTCTAAATCAAGAATTACGCATATAAATGAAACAACAACTACTCCAACACATCAATACAAACTAAGGTTCAAGAATGAGTTTATTCTGCTTTATTTTTACTCAGGGGGGCTATTTTTGCACTTTCCCGCGGTGTTTATTGATTTCTTTTCTTTTTCCCATGACTATGCAATGCCTCATTCCATTAGGCTAACAGTGTTACCCCTTAGCGAGCTTTCGACCAACGACTCCAAGACCATAAAAGACATTAGGGCGCTAGGTGTAAAGACAATCCCCTCGGGCATACTTGCTCAAGTAACAAAGACCCCAAAACAAGACTATCCACGATAATTTTTTTTATATATTTTTCTCTTTTTCTTTTTTTTTAATTTTTTATTTTTATATAGAAAGCATACCCATGTGTTCCCAAAATTTGATTTTCAGTGTTTTCATAATCTATGTTCACTTCCTACACAATTTTATCTTTTAAAACAACATTTTTAACTTAGCAGCAAACAAGTTATTCTTTTACCAACAAGCAAACATGAACACTTATGTGCTAACCGATAGCATCTAAACAACAAGCATGGATCAAATCATGTATAACATTATAACTACGCTCAACTATCAACCAAATTCAAGAATCCATCAAATTTTTAATTCATCATTGGCTAAACTAGAATTTCACTAACTAGACACTTGGGATTATGCAACTAAATAGATAACTAAAACAAATAATAAGCAAGAAAATGCAAAAATTTTCTGCACAATTAAACTAAACATAATAACATGCAAAAATTATACTAAACATGGATAAATAATGCAAATTAAACTACATGCTCCATACTACACTACTAAACACCAAATACCCCCAAAACTTATAATATTCATTGTCCCCAATGAATGAAGGTAAAGGGTTAAGATAACTCCCCTAATTTTCAGTATTACCACCCTCATCGGGTGATGAATCTGGCGGTGGAAAAGGCACGACTGTCCCGAACTGAGGCCACTCTTGTGAGACCCCAAATTTTATGAAATGAAAGTATTCAATTTTCTTATAATTATTCTATTTAGTAAATGGTTAAATTGATAAAAGGTTAAAGTTAAGGGTGATATTTGAATTTTTTTAAAGTAAGCAAGTTGTCATAAAATACCCAGTAGTAAAAGTATAGTAATACGCATGGTTGGATAGTAGCACACGGTATTGATTATTGATGCTTACGTAAGAAGTCACTCAGTTATACTCAATTATTGATATAGTAATTGCTGCATCATATCTCTCATATTATTGATTCAATTGTTGTCATAGTATCATCTGTATAATATGTTATATTATTAAATCAATAATTGAGATGACAAAGTTATTCATATTATTATTTACAATATTAAAAATGTCTAGAAGTTTTGTCAAGGAGAGGTTTGGTCACCTAATTGCGCGCCGATAAGGAGAAATCCTTATCGAATAGCCCCCTCTTTCCTGGGAACGACCTGATTGTTAAATATTATGAATTATAATATTAATGATGAATAAGTTCATGTTGATTAACGATGAAATTAATAGTTCTATTGTGTTGAAATTATTAGTATTAGTGGAAATTGACATTTATTTTGATAATAATTGATGTCCGGAAGTTATATTGACCAATCGGGTAATTCATCGGATAAATAAGCAATTAATTGCTATTAATTTGCATGCTTATAACTATGTGTTCACACGTGTGTACTATTGATTCACGCTATTTACTATTAGGGGAGTTGGTGCAAAATTGATAATACTTGCATGACTAAATTAAAAATGGAGGTATGGATGAAGGTATTATACTATAATTAATTTTTTCACATGTTTAGAACTATTGAGTCACATGATTTACTATTGATTCACATGATTTACTATTAGGAGAGGTGGTGCAAGTTTGATAATACTTGCAGGACTAAATTAAAAATGAAGAAAAAGAGGAAGGTATTATATTGTAATATTTTGAGCCCCAAAATGTGTAATTATTGGAACTATATTTTTCTATAAATAGAAGCTCATTCTTCCTTCATTTCTCACCAATTCACTAAGACTCACAAGAGCAATTATAGTAGAGAATCTATAAAGAGAGAGAGAAGCTATGGAGAGAAAGAAGAAGAGTAGTCTGCTACTTCACTACTCCAGTATCAAGTCTTCTTCTGAGGTAATGGTTATTATGTTTTTCATATTCTGAAGAGAAATTGTTTTTCATATTCGTATGAATATTATTATCGTTCAATATTCATTATTTTCGTTTAATATTCGTAAGGAATATTATTTTCGTTTAATATTCGAAAGGAATAATATTTTCGTTTAATATTCGTAAGGAATATTATTTTCGTTCAATATTCGTAAGCGATGTTATTTTCTTCGTAAATAATATTATTTCTTTTAATATCATTATGTAAAAATATTGGTATGAATTTTATTGTGGAATTTATACCTTTTTTGTATCGAGGTTACTATTCACTCTAGTATTATTTACTCGGGTATTTAGAGCACTTTTTATGTCGAAGTACTATTCACAGGTTACTATTCACCCGGTTACTATTCACTCTAGTATTATTCACTCGGGTATTCGAGGCACTTTTCGTGCCGGAGTACTATTCACGGGTTACTATTCATGGGTTACTATTCACCCAATTACTATTCACTTTAGTATTATTCACTCGGGTGTTTGGGACACTTTTCATGCAGAGGTACTATTCATGAGGTACTATTCATGGGGTACTATTTACCCAAAAAATATATTTCTTTTTTGTCTAAATTATTTTTGGTACATGAATATTATTCTTGAATTTTACTCTACAAAGCAGTATCATGTTGACAATTTGGATATTTTTAAACTCTGGATAAATTTAAAGTCTTTAATATTTATCCTTGATTTCGTTTGAATTGATTTCGTTTGATTAATGCTTATTCATTGTCATCATCCTAATGCTTATATTGTGATAAAAGTCATCTTTGGCTTACGTGCATAGTTGGACTGTTGATTATTGGTTTTATGGTTGTATATCTTTGGCTTACGTGCAAAGATTGAGTGTTGATTATTGATTTTACAATTGTATATCTTTGGCTTACGTGCAAAGGCGAACTGTTGATTGAAAGCTTTGGCCCGTAGTGCATGGATAATTCGATGATGTGATTGGTAGGATCATGACCATTAGATAACAGTCGAATGTCTTTGGCCGTAGTGCACTAACAGACAATTGATTGGTATGATAATGACCATTGGTTTTATAGTTGAATATCTTTGGCCCGTAGTGCAAAGGTAGACAACTGATTGGTATGATCATTGTTATTACATTTGAATATCTTTAGCCTTTGGGGTAAGGATATTGAGTAAACGTTCTATTAAGCCTTTGTGGCAAGGAAGAACTGTCGATTTACATGATTATAAATATGAATTGTGAATTTAACTATAATCTTTGGTGGCTCAGGTGAAGATAGGTGATGAGAGTTCTTTTTTGTATAACAAAGAACTGTTGATGAGTATTACAGGAATGAAATATTAATGATGGACTTTTAATCTAGAGGAGCCAGTAGACATTATGTTCTACTTGACACTTCTAATGGATTTCTTATTCCGCTGCAATTGTTGATCTAAAACTTGTTGTCTATTGTGTTATATCAGTTGTTATACTGTTGAAGGCTAAGGATAATTTATTCTGCATTATCTTAGTTATAATATTTCGTACTAGGCTAGTTGAGCTCACCCTTTCCTTTCACTATTCTCTTCAGAAAATGAGAATATAGCTGGGACGAGTCGGGGAACGAATTGACGGTCCAGATGGTTGTTTTAGTAGTCCTCACTATTCTATAAAATAGTGTGACAATAAATGTAATTAGGACTCCATTGAGTGTGGATATTATCTAGATGACAATATTCTTATTAAAACTCTTAGATTATGTTTTGTCGTAGTTTACACGACTGTTGTATAATTAAGTTGTATTTGAATTTTGTACCATGTATCTGGCGAACCAAGATCGGTGATGTATACCTGTTTTGGGGGAGTCACAACTCTAGCCTTGTTCCTTGATGCGCGAAGGCTTCAGCTAGTGATCGCGTTAACCCATTTGCAAACGCCGAGAAATTGTCATATATAGCATCCACTTTCCTCTCCAATCTTCTAAGGCGGCGATTATCATTTTCTGCAATGGCTGCGTGGGCTGCGGAGATGGCACCGAAGATGTGACTGGAAGAATGAAGCCTTTGCCCCTCGGGTGTGGTGTGCCTCCTGCCTAATCCTCAAACTTGGCGATATTAGCATGAGTGATGTCTTGACTGAGATACTGCATTTGTTCATTGGCCCAAGTGACTCCCGCTCGTGCATATAGGTGGGCTACAACAGATGCATGTATGATGCTTCTTGTGGTGCTCCCCCTCATGTAGCGTAGCAGGTTTTGGTTGAGGAGGTGGCCCACGTCTATATATTTTCCTGTGATGATTTCCCATAAATTATTCCTGGCTCGGAAGGGATGTCATGCTGATGGGATGAAGGCAGCAACTTAGCACAGATAAATAAATTCCAGGCCTTGGCATAGCGGTTAAGGGATGAACTTGGAAAATTTGTAGGCTGGTTCGTTCCTGGCTTATAATTCCACTGTGTACCTGATATGCACAAATCAACAATGACCCTGTCTAAGTTAGTCTCTAACCTCGCAGCCTCCACCTAGTTGACTTGTCCAGTCGGTGGGTCAGGTAAGTTGAACACTCCTCTAATTGCTCGTGGGCGATAATCCACTTGAATACCCCTAACAAATGACAGCCCACTCATGGTTTTTTTGGCGTTGGCATAAAACTCACGAACAATACCCATTGGCGCAGGCATGGGTGTAGACACCACTCTAACCCATCCTCTTTCCGTAATCATTGTCCACAACTCTCTATCTTCTTTCCCAAGATAAAATCTGCTTTCCTTCACAAATGTTTTAGCCACAATCCTATAATACTCCGTTTGAGCATCTAGGCTGACGAATTTGGTAAGGTCGACTATGTCCTCACTTTTGCTGCTTAAATATGATAACTCAGGAGTGCGGGAACGTGCTCTCTTTGGTGCCATAGAAAATAATGAAGAGAACCTTAACTGAAGAGAAGAGGAGAAATTTACTGATACGCTCTGTAAACTCTGAAGACACCCCTAAACTTGTTTCTTTGAATAACTCTAACAAACCCTAGACATTTCTCTGTAACTGAATGAGTGATAAGTGGAGGTGATTGAATGTGGGAAAGAAAACTGAATACATAGAAATCGTGCTGGGGGAGGAGTTATTTTTGAATGGAACCATTTGGATAATGAGAAGAAGAAGGGATAGCTTCTGTTTTGAACAAGAAGTGGAAAGACACACATTAGAAGATAAGTTATAACTGATAAAAGTGGGGATGGGTCACGTTTTAAAACATTTCAAATTATCTGGATTCGGACTCGGGCGCGGCCGCGTCGAGTTTAAACCTGTTGATGGCCCGGGCGCGCTGCCATGGCCCGGGCGCGCTGCTGTTAGACAAGTGAAAGGTGCGGGCGCGCTGTAGGGCAGATGGCATGGGAACCTGACGAGGGCGCGCCATATCTGTACTATTCATCTGCGTGACCACGCTGCCCCGTACCCTGAAGTGAACTGAACTGCACTTGAAGTAGTAATAAGTAGCCTTTGACATTCTTCAACTAACCTGCATATCAAGCATTTACAGATATGAGATATACCAATTCCCCAAATCAAAATATGAACTAAATAACATGTATGAATGAATGTATATCAAAAAATGCTCTATATGCTATTCCTATCAAGAATGATATATGCATTCAGCTCTAACAAAACTTGTGTCAAAAGCTTTATAATCTCAAGAATTAAACCTATAGACATGCTCAAAGAATTAAATAGTAGAGGAGATAAAGATGATTGCATCATGGGAATTAAATAAAAAGAAAGATATAGACATGCTCAAATAGAATTAAACTTTAGGGATAAGTAGATCTGATGCACAAAGACTTAAACATAAAGTGAGAAAAGAAATAATGGGGTGCCTCCCATTGAGCGCTAATTTATAGTCAGTTAGCTTGACTATCTCTACTCCGATCATGTAGTATAAAGAATTGAGGTGACCTTCTGCCTGTCAACCTCACCACCATAATAGTACTTAAGCCGTTGTCCATTAACCTTGAAGGGCTTGTCTGGGAACTTATCAAAGATTTTGATTGCACCATGTGGATATACATTCTTCACAGTAAATGGCCCTGACCACCTTGACATTAGCTTCCCTGGGAAGAGTTTAAGTTTGGAATTAAACAATAACACTCTTTGCCCCTGTTCAAACACCTTTTACATAATCTTGTGGTCATGCCATCTCTTCACCTTTTCCTTGTACAATTTGGAGTTCTCATAGGCCTGCAATCTAAATTCGTCCAACTCATTGAGTTGGACTAGACGTTTTTCTCCTGCAGCCTTCAAGTCGAAATTCAGCTTCCTTATTGCCCAATATGCCTTGTGTTCGAGCTCCATGGGAAGGTGACAAGCCTTTCTATATACAAGATGAAATGGTGACATACCCAACGGTGTCTTATAAGTAGTCTTGTAAGCCTATACTGCATCATCTAGCTTCAATGACCAGTCCTTCCTTATGGGATTCACAATCTTTTCTAGAATTCTCTTCACCTCACGATTCGATACCCATGATTGGCCATTAGTATGGGGGTGATAAGCTGTAGAAATTCGGTGATTCACCCCATATTTGGCCAACAGCGCTGTAAACTGACAATTATAAAAGTGGATGCCCTTATCACTAATGATTGCCCTCAGAGTCCCAAACCTCGTGGAAATTCTCTTTTGTAGAAACCTAGAACCACCCGAGTATCATTCGTTAGAAGAGCTGCCACTTCCACCCACTTCGATACGTAGTCGACTGCTAATAAGATGTACAAATTCCCACATGACGACACGAAAGGCCCCATGAAGTCTATCCCCCAAACATCGAATATCTCCACCTCGAGAATTGTATTCAAGGGCATTTCATTCCCCTTAGATATGTTCCCTACTCTTTGACATCTGTCGCATTTTTGAACAAAGCTATAAGCATCTTTAAAAATAGTTGGCCAATAGAAACCAACTTACAAAACTCTAGCCGTTCTCCTTTCCCCTCCATAGCGACCTCCATATACGGATGCATGGCAATCCTACAATATACCATCTGTCTCACTGTATGGAATGCACCTTCTTATCATCTGATCCGAACACTACTTGAACAAATACGGTTCATCCCAAAGAAACCATTTTATATCTTGTAGAAACTTCTTCTTGTGATACCCAGTCAAGTCAGAAGTGATTATCTTGCTTACTAGGAAGTTAGCATAATATGTGAACCATGGCATTTCTCCTTGCATCACGAACAATTGCTCATATGGGAAAGACTCATTGATCATCACCTTGTCTTTTACATCCTTTCCCTGATTTTCTAATCTAGAAAAGTGGTCTGCCACTAGATTCTCAGCCCTTTCCTGTCCTTGATTTCTAGATCAAATTCTTGCAAAAGAAGTATCCACCTGATTAGACAAGGTTTGGCATCTTTCTCTGCCACCAAATACCAAATTGATGCATGATATGTGTATACAATCACCCTAGTTCCAATCAAGTACGCACGAAACTTGTCAAAAGTATACATAACTGCTAAAAATTCTTTTTTTGTGGTCGTCTAATTCAGCTGGGCATTAGTGGCATAGTAAATCACATGGAAGATCTTATCCCTACGCTGTCCCAAAACTGCTCCCACAACAAAGTCACTTGCGTCACACATCAATTCAAACAGAAGGTCCCAATCTGGTGTTGTGATCACTAGTGATGTAGTTAACTTTTTCTTCAAATGTTCAAATGTAGTTAGGCACTCTTCATCAAACTTAAACTGTACATCCTTCTCTAACAAACTGCAAAGTGGCTTCGTAATTTTTGAGAAGTCCTTTATAAATCTACGATAGAAGCCTGCATGCCCTAAAAAACTACGAACACCTTTAACAGAAGTAGGTGGAGGCCAATTCTCAATAGTCTTTAACATAGCCCTGTCCACCTCTAATCCTTTCTTAGAAACTGTGTGTCCCAATATTATCCCTTCTTGTACCATAAAATGGCACTTATCCCAATTCAGAACCAAATTTATCTCATCACATCTCTTTAATACCATTACCAAAATTTCCAAACACAGGTCAAATGAATCTCCAAAAACTGAGAAGTCATCTATAAAGACTTCAACATTGTGCTCCACTATATCCAAAAATATAGCCATCATACACCTCTGAAATGTGGTCGGGGCATTGCACACCCCAAAAGACATCCTTCTGAACGCGAATGTTCCGTATGGACAAGTGAAAGTTATCTTTTCTTGGTCTTCTGGAGCTATCACAATCTTATTATAACCTGAGTACCCATCCAAAAGTTAATAGTATTTATATCCTGCTAGCTTGTCCAACATCTGATTATTAATCAGAAGTGGAAAATGGTCTTTCTTTGTAGCCTTATTCTGGCTGCTGTAGTCCATGCAGACTCGCCACTCCGTCACTGTCCTGGTCGGTATCAACTCGTTGTTCTCGTTGGAGACTACGGTCATTCCTTTTTTCTTCAGCACACACTGTACCGGGCTCACCCAAGAGCTATCTGATATCAGGTATATTATCTCTGCGTCTAGCCACTTCAGAACCTCCTTCTTAACCACTTCCTTTGTAATCAAATTTAATCTACAATGTTGTCCCATTGAAGGTTTACTATCATCTTCCAACAGGATCTTGTGCATACAGAACGATGGGTTGATCCCTTTAATGCCTGCTATGGTCCATCCTATGGCTGATTTGAACTCTCTTAGAACTCGTAGCAGCTTTTCTTCCTATCAAATTGTTAGTACAGAAGAAATAATAATAGGTAACTTTGAACAATCATTTCAAATTGCATACCTCAAATGGTCAGGAAGAGGTTTTAGTTCCAGATCTGGAGGCATCTCAAGTGAAGGCTTGAGTCGTGACGATGTCTGTCCAACAATTTTGAGTGGCTCGACAAGAGTTTTGAATCTTCGAAACCGTGGTATTGTGTTAAGTATCTGTATAAATTCAGTAATCTCATCATCTTCCATATCTGAATCCCCCAATATAGCACTTTCCAGAGGCGCATTATCAACCAGATTTCCAACTTCTTCATTCAACATCTCTTCTACCAAATCAATCCGGAAACATTCTTCTTCATTGGTAGGAAACTTCATAGCCTTAAACACGTTGAAGGTGACTTCTTGATCATGAAATCTCATTATCAATTCACCTTTTTAAACATCTGTCAAAGTTCATCCCATGGCTAAGTAAGGTCTCCCCAAAATGATTGGTATATTTATGTCTTCTTCGTAATCCAAGATAATGAAGTTAGATGGGAAGATGAATTTATCTAGTTTGACCAATACATCTTCCATAATACCCCGTGGATAAGTGATGGATCTGTCAGCAAGTTATAGCAAATTATTCGTCGGCCTTGGAGCTGGCAATCCCAACTGATTAAAAATTAACAGAGGCATCAAGTTAATGCTCGCCCCTAAATCACACAAGCATTTATTGAAACACATCTTTCCAATTGAGCATGGTATTGTGAAGATGCCCGGATCCTTTAGCTTCTGAGGTAGCTTTCGCTGAAGCACTGTACTACATTCTTCAGTCAAGGCTACAGTCTCGAAGTCTTCTAATCGTTTCTTCCTTGACAAAATTCCCTTCATGAACTTTGCTTAGCTTGACATATGTTGTAATGCTTCGGCAAAGGGTATATTGATTTGCAACTTCTTGAATACCTCCAAAAACTTGTTGAATTGCTTATCTTCCCATTGTTTCTGTAATCTTTGTGGATACGAAATAGGAGGGTGTACAAGTGGTTGTTTATTTATTGGTTTCTGAGGCAACTTTTCATCATTCTTCTCCACTTCCCTCTGTTCAGAACCTTCTTTAAACAAACCTTCAACAGAACCACTTTCTTCATAGTGCGGCTGCGCGCTATCCCCTTGTACAACTGGCGCGGGCACGCCGGCCTATATGTTTGACATTTGCTTCATTGACCTTAGTGTAATGGCCTGACATTGCTCCTTTCATTCCCTTCTTGGATTGGTTTTCGTAGTACTTGGCAAAGCCCTTCGTGGTCTACTGTTCAATGTATTAGCCATTTGGCCCATTTGGGTCTCCAAATTCTGTATAGCCGCAGCTTGGCTGTTGAGCATAATTTCAGTATTAGCCATGTATTTGAGCATCATCTCTTCCATTTCTGACTTCTTTTCAGGCTGAGGTGCATGTGGTGGATGGTGTTGTTGCTGTTGTTGAAATGTAGAAGGGTAAGGTGGTTTGGGAGCATATTGTTAATAATTTGGTTGGGGTTAATATTGATGTTGGGACTGAAATTGTTGTAATGGTTGATGTTGTTGATTGTTATTCCACCTTAAATTGGGATGGTTGTGGTTGTTGTTATTATAAGAATTCTCCAATTGATTCTGGTTCTTCTGGTAGTTGCTGACGAATTGCACCGATTCTAAACTTATAGCACACTAGTCAGTTTGATGTGACCCCGCACATATCTCACATACATAAGCAATCGATTTGACATTGCTCTTTGCCAAAGAATCAATCTTCTTCGCCATAGCTGCCATCTGGACTGACAACTGTGTAATGGCACCCACCTCTAACATCCCCGCAACTTTAGGTTATGGCATCCTGGCCGCAGGATTCTGAAAATTGTTTACTGCCAGTGTCTCTATGAGATCATACGCTTCTTCATAACTTTTAGCCCATAAGGCTCCTCCCGCAGCATCATCTACGATTGGCCTTGACTGCCAACACAATCCAATATAAAAAGTGTTTATTACCATCCAATCCAGTGTTCCATGATGGGGACTTTTCCTTAACATCTCTTTGTAGCGTTCCTAGGCTTCATAGAGTGTTTCACCCTGTTGCTGTTCAAACTGGGAAATCACAGTCCTCATTTTTGCTGTCTTAGCCATTGGGAAAAATTTGGCTAAGAACTTCTGTGCTAAGTCCTCCCATGTAGTGATAGACCCCGCTGGCAACGAGTGTATCTTTCTTCTTGCCTTATCCCATAAAGAAAATGGAAACAGCCTGAGCCTAATTGCATGCTATGTCACACCATTATATTTAAAGGTGTCATAAATCTCTACGAAGCTCAACAAATGCCCGTTCGGTTCATCTGTAGCAGCACCTCCAAATTGAACCATATTTTGGACCATTTGTATTGTTCCCAACTTAATTTCAAAAGTGTTTGCTGCTTTAGTTGGCTTTACTGTGCTCGACTGTAACTCATTAATCTTAGGCATCGAGTAATCCCTTAAGGCTCTGTGTTGCTCTTCGCAAGGCTCTTCTGCCATGTTGGATGGTGAAGTCTCAGTGATTACTTGTGTATTCTGATGTGCTCTCGCTTTCCACGTCCTGCCGTTGATATTATCTTGCGCATGTATCAACCTGGAATTTGACGATCGCGTGTGCATAAAATGTACACAAGTATCAAAAATATAAACAAAAAAAATTAAAAATAAAATAGAAATGAGATAAGAATATATTTGTCTAAGTCACACAAATCTAGCTTTAGTTGATGACGACAGTAATAATAATAAACACCTCTCCCTGGCAATGACGCCAAAAACCTATTGGGCTCCTTTTTGGTTTAACTAAATACACTCTAACTCATGCAAGTATACACAGGTCAACAAGTAGTATAGAGTAAGGAAGTGTCGATCCCACGGAGAAAGGTGAATAAATTTAAACTATCATGCAACAACCTAATCACTATTTCAGTATGCTCAAATGATCAATCAATAAATAAATTGATATCTAAATTAATTATCCACACAAGAATTATAATTACTAAAGATGAGATAATCAAATTAGAGAGATATGGGATTCTAATATCATCTAATGTTATATCCAAAATGCATGCCTTTTGTTATGTCGAGTTATTCAATATGGACAACTAGTTGAGAGCACAAAAGTGAATCATAACCATCTTTCGATGTACTACGTTCAAATTACACAAAATCCATAGAATGATAGAATTCATGTAAGCGTCAAAATTACCTAACTCACTATATGTCAATGTAAATTAAAAGCAATAATGATTTAAGCACAAGCTCTCAATGACTACACATGGTAAGCCAATATATTCCTATCCGGGTCACGAATCAGAAAACCTAATATATGTAAGTTTCATGAACATATGCCAACATGGTCTAATCTATACTTATACTTCCTTTTCCAATTTCATACAAGTAATTAGTGTAAATAGTGATCAAGCATTCAATAATTTAGTACAACCATGATGGGCAATTTAATATTAAAGATACACATCACAAGCATGCATACAAGTGTAGATTACACATTAAAATACATTAGAATCCTATAATGGAAGTTAGTTAATTTCTGAATCAACAGCCATTATGGGATTTCAGCACAACATTGAAATAAGAAACACAAACAAAAGATATAAGAGAAATGAGGAATCAAATCTTATAATCCTTACTACTAAGTCTGATTCCAAGCCAATTCAAGTCCACAATCATCACCAGAATGAAAAATAATATTTACAAACGATGATCTAAAGAGAGAAGCTTAAAGTAATAGAGGAAATGCTATAAACTCTCTCTAAAATACCAAAACCTAATAGTAGTAATTAAAAACTGAATAATTCGTCTCTGGTAACCAACAAGTACGTCTAAAAGATAATAAACATGCTCCAGCATTTCAAAATAAAAAGTCAGCATTTTTTAATAAAATGTGACCGGCACGACCGTGCGGTCTTGTAGTGTTAATTGGGCGCGGGTGCGCTGTAGGAATTAATATCGAGTGGATCCCCTAACGGAAGTATTGTCGTAGTTAGAAAACGACAGAATTATCTTAAAATAATGGCAGAGGTGTTACCGTTAAAACTGTTGAACTACCCGGTAGTAAAAGTAAAGTAATACGCGTGGTTGCATAGTAGCACACGGTGTTGATTATTGATGCTTATGTGAGAAGTCACTCAGTTATACTCAATTATTGCTACAGTAATTACTGCATCATATCTCTCATATTATTGATTCAATTATTGTCACAGTATCATCAGCATAATATGATATATTATTAAATCAATAATTGAGACGACAAAGTTATTCATATTATTAAATTGTAATATTTACAATGTCTAGAAGTTATGTCAATGAGAGGTTTGGTCATCTAATTGCGCGCCAATAAGGAGAAATCCTTATCGGAAATCCCCCTTCTTTATAGGGAACGACTTGGTTGTTAAATATTGTGAATTATAATATTAATGATGAATAAGCTCGTGTTGATTAAAGATGAAATTGATAGTCCCATTGTGTTAGAATTATTAGTGTTAGTAGAAATCGATATTTATTTCGATAATAATTGATGTTTGGAGGTTATATTGACCAATCGGGTATTCGGGGCACTTTTCGTGTCGGATGACTATTTCTGAAGTATTATTCACGGGGTACTATTCAACCGAAAAATATATTTCTTTTCGGTCCAAATTATTTTTGAGTACAATATCATTCCATGAGAAGATGTGATAATTTTTCAGACAGTTGGTTGAAATTATAATAGTAAATCAATATGGATCGTTGGATTAAAGTTTTAATAGTAACTCGTCCCTTCGATTTCCTAAGAGTTACTTGTCCTTTCGGTTTTCCAAGACTTATTTGTCTCTTCAGTTTCCAAGAGTTACTTGTCTCTTCGGTTTTTCAAGAGTTACTTGTCTCTTTGGTGTTCCAAGAGTTAATTACCACTTCGCAAATAGTAGTTGTCTCTTCAATATTACCAAGAGCCATTTTAACCCTTTGTTAAGACCAAGAGCTACTTTCATTTCTTTTATAAATAGAAGCTCATTCCTTCATTATTTCTTACGAATTCATTGAAACTCTAGAGAGAGAAACTATAGAGAGAAAGAAGAAAAGTATTCTGCTACTTCACTACTTCAGTATTCAGTTTTTCTAAGGTAATGGATATTATTATTATAGTAAGGGGTATTATTTCTTTTGTATTCATGAAGAGAGCTATTGTTATTTCATTCTTTATTATTCTGTTGGAATAACCTGTCTGTGCGGTCTATCGCATGCATGGTGAATTCTTCTGTTATTCCATTCTTTATTATTCTGTTGGAATATCCTGTCTGTGCGGATGACGCATGGCATGGTCTCATTATTTATTATCCTGTTAGAATAACCTGTTTGTGCGGTCTATCGCATGCATGGTGAATTCTTCCATTATTCCATTCTTTATTTTTCTGTTAGAATAACCTGTCTATGTGGATTACCACATGCATGGTGAATGATCCTTTGTATTCATTCTTTATTAAATTATGGAAATGATCTGTCTACGTGGATTACCGCATGGCGAGTGAAAATTCATTTGCAGTTTCGTAATTTTTCTGACCCTCAAAAATTCTGAAAAAATTTAAAATAATAATTTGATGAGTTTTCTAGATTGTGTCCAAAAATGGTGATTTTTGGATGTATAGATAAGGAGTTATGTATTTTATAGGAAAAGACTATTTTAAAAGTAAACCCTTATAACACCTTGTGGTTAACTCCAAAATTGGTGAAATTTTTATTGGGAGTACATATATGTAACAGGAGTCTACCTTGTAAATTTCGGAATTTTTGAACAAAAGTACAATTTATGATAAATGTCTAAATATTCGGCAGTTTTGGCCATATGAAAAATAGTAAATGAATTTTAAAAATTCTGAGAAAAATATATGTTCAATATGGGACTATATTCTGCTAAATCTCAGAAATGTATAATTTTTGGGACCGATTTGGTATTTTTTATGAAAATGGTTTAGGTACGAACATATAAATTAAATATGTTATGTGAAGTTGAAAATTTGGTAAATAAGAGTTTATGGCTTGAAAATCCTATATAAGGTATATGTAGATTTTTGATGAGTGATTTGATCATTGGTGATGAAATCTTATGAGTATGACATTTTGAATGATTAAATGCATTATTTGGTAAAGTGTAAACAATTAAAATAAATTGTTTATAAGTTTAATAAGTGATTAAAATATTATTATAATATTAATAATATTAGATTATTAATTTATTAAGTGATTGATAATATTTGGATAAATTTATAGTTTTTAATATTTATCCTTGATTTCGTTTGATTAATACTTATATCATTGTCATCATCCTCATGCTTATATTATGATGAAAGTCATCTTTGACTTACGTGCATAGATGGAATGTTGATAATTCGTTTTACAGTTGTATATCTTTAGCTTACAAGCAAAGATGGACTGTTGATTATTGGTTTTACAGTTGTATATCTTTTGCTTACGTGCAAAGATAGACTGTTGATTATTGGTTGTAGACACTCGAAATTTTCTGCCTATCTGTTACTGACATCACATGAGTGCAGATTCGTCTTTTAAGAGGAAACCCTGAAAGACGGTTTATATCCATTCCGGATACCACCAGGAGGAACAGCTCAACCCTAGAACACACACTGGGAGTAACAGCTCAACCCCGGAATACACACCGGGAGTAACAATTCCAACCTCGGAGATAACCCCGAGGCATGCAGATCCAATACCAGAAACACAAACTGGAGAAGACCGATTTCATACCGGAGATAACCCCGAGATGTTCCGTCTCAGTCCCAACACTGGGAATAGCAGATTCCAACCTTGGAGATAACCCCAGAAATGCTTGTTTCAAATGCATGCCATCAGCTTCAACCTTGGTGCTCACACCGAGGCACTCAGTACAAGACAAACACACCTCAGAGATGACACTGGGGACCTTCAACATTTACAACAATCCAATCTCAGCAATAACCCTGAGCAACGTCTGCTTTATCAACCCAAATCGGAGATAACCCCGGTGAGGGGCAAAGTCGTCATCTTGCCAACTTGACGCCACATCACGTTGTCTCAACATTTCAGACATACATTTCTACAAAACAATGTCCGACAAGAGCCAAGGAAAACTAATCCCGAGTGACTATTGCGCAGGATAACGGATAGAATTTGAAGCTAAAGACCGGAGGGCAACGTCCCATCTTCATGACTTCGTACAACCTCTAATCCCATGTTATTGAGCAACTCTCAACAACGGCGGTCTGAAATAGGTCCTGTATACCTTAATCGGATGCCCGGATTGCAATTATGAAAGTTTGAGCGGACATCACGTTGCCTACGTGCATGTACTTCGAGACGATGGGACCCGCGAAGCCCGGGGCACCCTGGGCAGCCTCTGGTACACCTGCAGCCCAGCCGCAGGTACACCTACGGCTCCACCCTCTATAAATAGAGGGCTTGGGGTAGCCATTTTACAAAGAGAAAAGGCGAGTAAGCCCTATCCAATTTGCTCCATACACACCCCAAATTGAGTGCTTTCTCATTTTAAACACTTGTGAGCTCACATATAGCTACTTTTGTACATGCGGAAGCCAATGTTTATCTACTTTAAAGTTATGGAAGTCTTCTTTATCATCCCACTATAAGCCTTCTCACACATTTTCAAGCCTTTCTCTCCGTACTTGCACACACCTTTCTTTACGTTGAGAGTCGTGTTGCGTGTGTTTGCCCGGACTTCGGTCCGTGGTTTTATTTCAGTTTATATACACACACACACACACACACATATATATATATATATATATATATATATATATATATATATATATATATATATATGGACTAACATTATCAAGTTATGCCTCGATTGAGCCTAGATTTCGGTCTGGAACATTTAATGGCTTTCTTATATATATACTTATATATATAAACTGTGTGTCGAATTCTATTCGATGAGCCTAGACTTATGTCTGGTAAGTTTAAATGCTTTCGTGTGTATATATATATATATATATATATATATATATATATATATATATATATATATATATATATATATAAACTGTGTGTCGAACTATGTTCAATGAGCATGAATTTTACATCCGGTGTGTTTGCTGCTTTAATATATATATACTTATATATATTAACTGTTGTCGAACTTTGTACGATGAGCCTGGATTTTATATCTGGTGTGTTTATCGTTTATATATATATATATATATATATATATATATATATATATACATTTCGTCCCACCCGGAGTTTACATCGTGGTGGTTGACTGTTTTAATCAATACAAAGTCGCATACTTCTATCTTTCTTCTTCACGAATAGCACAAGAGCACCCCAAGGAGAAGTACTAGGACGAATAAAGCCAATGTCTAACAATTCCTGCAGTTGGATCTTTAACTCCTAAAGTTCAATAGGAGCCATTCAATATGGGGCATTGGAAATGGGTTTTGTACCGGGTTCAAGGTCGATACAAAATTCAATTTCACCCTCTGGGGGTAGGCTAAGAAGTTCTTCAGGGAATACGTCAGGGAATTTATTAACAATAGAAATATCATTCAAAACTGACATATTTTTGTTTAGATCCGTGACATGGGCTAAGAAAGCTTGACATCCGTTTTTCAATAAACGAATAGCTTTATGGCTTGAGATGACAGCGATTGATTTTAATGGTTTGGTTGCTTGAATTCGCATAATAGGTCGATTTGGAATATAAAAGCTAACAACCTTACGAAACAATCAATTTTTGCATGATGAGTAGTTAACCAATCAATCCCTAGAATCACGTCAAATGCAAGTATTTTCAATGAAATAAGATCGACAGGTAATGTGTGGGTACCAACTTAAACCAAACAAGACTTATAAACCGTGGATGTAATGAAGGTTTCTCGCAATGGAGTTTCAACAGATAAGTCAAAGTCTAATTTCTTCGGAGTCAAATTTAATCAATGAGCGCAAGTAGGAGAAATAAAAGAATGGGTAGAACCGGTATCAAATAAAGTATAGACTTCATTAGAGTTTATGATAAGCTTACCCGTGATGACCTCATTCGGGTTCCTTGCTTTCTGGGAGGTCACAACAAACGCTCTCCCTTGCACTACCGGTTTTGACTTTTTTGGGACGGCCTTTGGTGTCTCCATCTTGGCTGAACTTGTTTTTGGTAAACGACAAAATCGAGCTAAATGACCTTCTCTTCCACAATTATAACATGCTTTAGACGGCATCGCGCAGTTTGGACTGATGTGCCCTTCCCCTCCGCATTTGAAACATATGATAGGTGGTCGTTCTCCTTCCTTAACAACGGGTGCTGGTGCTGACGTCTTTCTATCATTGTTGAATCTCCTCTTCTTGAAATGACCATTCTTATTATTTTGGCCCTGATTACCACCGAAGTGGTTACCATTTCTGGTCTGTTGATTCCCTCCACGCTTGTTGTCACCGCTTCGATGACTGCTCTCACTGCTATTATCATTTTGCCGAATGCTCTCTTTTGGTTACGTTGACTCGTTATCGCACTCCACTAACTGAGCCCTATTCACAACATCAGAATACAAACACAGTTTATGAGAAATAAGATGTTGACGTATCTCAGGTTTCAAACCTCGCAAATACATTCGTGTCATTCGCTCTTCATTATCCACCAAATGGGACGCAAATCGGGACAACTCAGCAAATTTAGTCTCATACTGCGATACGGTCATATTATTCTGCTCTAATTTGATGAACTCCACCTCCTTCATGTGACGAACACTTTTGGGAAAGTATTTGTCATTGAACAGCTCTTGGAACTTCTCCCAAGACATCTTCAGTGCGGCAGGTTGAGTACGCTTAATCGATTCCCACCAGTAATCTGCCTCTCCTCGCAACATAAAGGCGGCAAAGGGAACCTTTTGCTCCTCGGAGCATCCCAAGACATCAAATATCTTGGTGATCTGCTTTATCCATGTTTCCGCTATAAGTGGTTTTGGCTCTCCCTTAAACTCCGATGGTCCCAGCTCCTTGAACTGTTTAGCGGTGACCGTCCGAGAGTTTTCAGTATTTCCACCTATATTTTGGACAGGAGCCGCTCTCGCCTGCTGTTGCATGAACTGCATAAAGCTTCTAAACATTCCATCATTCATCATCTGGTCAGTGTTGTTATTTGCATGCGGATTGTCACCTTCCTGATGCACATTATCCTGATTATTGATATGTGGTGAATCAACAGTCGCCTGTGCTCCATTGCTATTCTCAACATTCTCAGATGCCATTTTCAGATACTGCCACAAAACAAAAGTTAATTGATATGTCATATATTATCCTTATATTATGACCAACCAATTAAATACCATGCAAATAAACTTAGGTAGGTCATACTAGCGAAGGAATTTCCCGTCTCTCCCCTCCTAGTTCTATTCTCACATCTTAGCCAGGGATCATATCCCTAAGCTCTGATACCAACTGTGACGCCCCCAAAATTAGGTATACATCACCCATCTTGGGTCGTCAGATACATGGTATGGAATACAAATACAACTTACTAATACAACTGTCGTGTACAATACGACAAAACATAACTGTGAGTTTGAATACAATTATTGTCTACTAGAGACTATACAAACTCAAAAGGAGTCCTCATTACAATTATTGTCACACTATTTAACAGAATAGTGAGGACTACTAATACTATCATCTGGTCCATCACTCCGTTCCCCGACTCGTCCCAGCTATATTCTCATTTCTGAAGAGAACAGTGAAAGAAAGGGTGAGCTCAACTAGCCCAGTAAGAAATATTATTACTAAGATAATGCAAAATAAATTATCATTAGCCTTCAACAGTGTTAAACTGATAAAATATAACGAACATCAAGTTTAACTGCAACGGGACAAGCAATCCATTAAAAGAGTCAAGTAGAGAATAAAATCTACTATCTTCTATGATTTAAAAGGTTTTACAACACTATTATCGCTGGGACTCAGCTTAATAAAATAATCCACATCATCGAATCACCCCTGCACTATGGCCAAGGATATTCGTGTATTCATTAATGGTCATGATCATGCCAACAACTGTCCATCAATGCACTACGGGCCAATGAGGACTTTTACCACTTCATTTGTAACATTACGGTCATGATTACACCGAATAATCCTTGGTTATAATCATATCAAGTCCATCTATACATTACATGCCATAGATGACTTTCAACATTTTATAAACATGAGGATGATGACAATGATATAAAAATTCAATAAAACAAGTTCAAGAATTAATTTATCCAAGAATTAACAACGTCCAAATTGTCAACATAATACTGCTTTGTGGAGTAAAATTCAAGAATGCTTAGAAGAATATTTTCATGAAAAGATACTGGATGAACCGCAATTATCAAGGATATTCCACTAATTTCATGAAGTATAGAAGTTAAAACTTAACCAACTGAGTATAATAAAGAATGGAATAACAAAAGAAATCACCCGGCATGCGATAGACCGCACAGACATGTTATTGTAACAGAATAATAAATAATGGAACCAGGTCCGGCGTAAACGCACAAACAGGATATTCCGACAGAATAATAAATAATGGAACCAGGTCCGGCGTAAACGCACAGACATGATATTCCGACAGAATAATAACAAGACGAAACCAGGTCCGGTGTAAAACACACAGACAGGATGTTCCAACAGAATAATAACAAGACGGAACCAAGTCCGGTGTAAAACACACAGACATGATGTTCCAACAGAATAATAGAAGAATGTCACCAAGTATAGGGTAGACCGCGTATACAGGTTATTCCAAAAGAATAATAAGAAATGGAATAACAACAGTTCTCTTCATGAATAAGAAAGAATAACACCCCTTACCGTTTTAAAGAAGAACTAAAATAAGGAAGTAGTTAAGTAGCAGAATACTTTTCTTCTCTCTCTCTATAGTTTCAATCTATAGTTTCTCTATCTAGAGTTTAGTGAATTCGTAAGAAATAATGAAGGAATGAGCTGCTATTTATAGAAAAATGGAATGCATAGTAACTAATCCATGAACGATCCAGATTGATTAATTTAATCTGACTGTCCATATTTAAAGAAAAATCTTTTAAATAAAATATAATATATTCTATATATATAATAACTTTAATAAAGTATTCTGTTTTATATAAAAAGATGTTTCTGTTTTATTACGTTAATAATACGAATAAAACAAAACTTCATTATCGCTAAATAATTCATATTATTAACTGACAATAATTTAATCAAACTGAGTGACTTCTCACATAAGCATTAACAATCAAAACCGTATACTACTATGCAACCACACGTGATACTGTACTTTTACTACCAAGTAGTTCAACAGTATCAATGGTAAAACTTCCGCCGTTATTTTTAATAAAATATTTTTGTCGTTTTCTCAATCCGACAATAATTCCGTTGTGGGGTCCACCAATGATTGTGACGTTGTACGAATATTCCATGTTAAAACGAATATTCCCCGACCAATCAAATATTATATAACAAATTGCGTACTTTGCAAAATTTATAAATATTCCCCATAACTATAACATTATATCAAATTAACTCCATAATATTCAAAAATGATATTTATAGAAAATTCATCTTTATTTATAAAAGTTGGGGTCTTACAATATTCATTGGAGAACTTAGATCTTATACAGAGGACGAGAAGCTCAGAATGCAGCTATTCCAAAAAAGTCTGACTGGAGAAGCCCGTTCATGGTATACCAGATTAGACAACTCAAAGATCCATAGCTGGGAAGAGCTAGCTCACGCCTGCCTCACGCAATACAGTTTTTAGTCTCAGATGGCTCCTGACCGGTACCAGATTACCAAGGTCAAGAAATAGTCCAACGAGTCTTTCAGAGAGTATGCTCAAAGGTGGAGGCACCTTGCTGCTCAAGTTATTCCTTCTATGATAGAGTCAGAGATGGTTATGACCTTTATCGACATACAAGAAGCTCCTTTCTATGAGAGAGTCTTAGCTGGCATCGGTAAACCATTTTCTGAAATGATCAAACATGGGGAGATGGCTGAGATGGGATTGAAGTCAGGAAAGATTCAAGAGCTAGTTGCCTTTAAAGCTGTTGCTGAACACATCCAATCTGGAAATTATGAAAATAACCCCCGGAGGGTCCATAAAAAGAAAGAAGAGGATGTTTCCCTGATACTACAGGGTCAAAAAGGCAATTAGAATATGCCTATCCAGAGGAAAAATTACTCTCCCTTTCAAGCACAGTCTTTAAACCCTCCAGTACCAAAAGGTGAAGAAGTCAAACGTCCTCGAGTGTTCACACCCTTAGGGGACTCTCTCGAGAATATTCTCACTCTTCTGACCACGCAGAAGAAAATCACTCATCTTCTTCCACCAGCCAGTCCTAATTGTAGGCGTTTTAATGCTTCTCGGAAATGTGCTTATCATGCCGGGGAACCTGGACATGATACTCAAGATTGTTGGGCCTTGAAGCATAAGATCCAAGACCTGATAGACAACAGTGAGATCGTGGTCACCAAACCCAATCAACCACACGTTCAAGACAACCCTCTTCCTCCACACATAGAGGAAGAATTCAACATGATTAATTGGAGCATCGAACAAAGTTCCAACTCTAATGGTGAAGCATCCCATATCATAAAAGACGGTGCTGACAAATGGGATTATGCCAAGCTCCAATTCTCAATGGAATAAAAAATAAAAGCTCTATGCAAGTAAATCGAGCAATTGGCAGAACTGGTGACATACCACCATCAAGTCACACGCCAATTAATTATCCAGGAGCATGCTAGTCTCCTTCCTCTTGTCATGAATATTCCCTCGTCACCACCAGAAAGTGAAATAATGGAGGACAAAGTAGTAAGGAGAGCGAACGCCAAAGCTCGTCGGGATTTTGCCAACAGTAGGGAATTTACATAACTGGGGCAACCTATGGAGGAAATCCTTCAAATGCTAATCAATGAAGGAAGTATTAATTCTCTTCTACCTCCAATCAATCCCCGTTCAGGACGGTACAATTCTGATGGAGTATGTCAATATCACTCCCATTCTCGCGGTCACAGCACAAAAAAATGATGGGCACTTCGCCACCTTATCCAAAATCTCATTGATAGCGGTGTCCTACAACTAGCAGACGATGATACTGTGCTATGGGGAAGTGAGAATACCTGTCCTACTAAATGGAAAGGATTGGTAGCAGTTATCACTACTAAGGCTGATGGCATTGTCAAACCACGCCCTATATCTACCATTCAACTTAGAGGAAGCAACAATCCTTTGAAAGTGGCTGCTCCAGAGCCAATCAATTTACCCTTCCGATCACAATATCCTGTTGTCAGCTTATAGAAAGTTCCTTGGAATTATGGTGAAGCTAAAGGATCCACCTCGTATACAACTGCTGCAGTGTCGAAGGAGAATCCACTGTATCTTCCCCAACGAGTGATGAAGTCTACCATCAAATCAAAGGAGAAGATTCGCATGGAGAAGATTGAAAAATTCCTCTGTTCCATGGGTCATAATGAAGCCAAGGTGGTTTTAAGCTTAATAGAAGCTCCACATTAAATTTCAATACTAGACTTGGTTTTAACTTCTGAGGATCACATGAAGATTCTACTAAAGGTTTTGGAAGAAGCCTACTTGCCAAAATCAGTGGATGTGGAAAAATTTCAACATCTGGCTAATCACATTTTCAATAATAATGTGATCTCTTTCAATGATGATGACATACCGCCCGAAGGGACCGGTCATTGCAAGCCGTTACACATTGTGGTCTTGTCCTCCGGATATATGCTAGCTGGAGTCTTAGTAGACGGAGGTTAATCTTTGAATATATGTCCATATGCTACATTGTTGAAGATGAACGTCAATCTCAATCGAATCTGAGTTAGCCATACGATCATCAAAGCTTTTGATGGATCCCGCCGGAATTCAGTTGGAGAGATTGAACTGCCAATTGAGATTGGTCCCCATACATTCTGCGTGTCTTTCCACGTACTCAAGATAGATTCGGGATACAACCTGTTCTTGTGAAGACCGTGGATTCATATGGCTGGGGCAGTCCCCTCCACCCTTCATCAGCAACTGAAATACATTATCAATAATAGCCTAGTTACAGTCAATGCTGAACCGGAATGCCCTTAACAAGGTGACATTCCGGTCAGTTTGTTGTCAAGGAGGTATTGACAGGAGGCGCTCTCAGATTGCAGGAAATAGACGGCGATGAATTTCCACAACTCATCAACTCGGACACCGTGAAATGGTTCTACGTCTGAAGTTACCATCAAGCAAACATCCTGGTGATGGATCATCATTTTAACCCTTTACCGTATACAACTCTTGTCCACACTTTGTCCCTCAGGGAAACATACTCTTTAAGCCAGTAGCTTGGCTTCACTATGCTTATACAACTTAGGTCATCCCACTACAGATTGAACCTCTCACGTTTGCAGTTTGGCTACCCATACATGGGATAAAACTTCTCGTACCTGCAGTTTGTCCTCAACTTAGGATCAAACTCTCTCTTCCCCACAGTTTATCTTGCACATGGGATTAAACTTTCTTCCCCACAGTTTGACCTGTACATGGGATTAATCTTTCTTCCCCGCAGTTTATCCTGCACATGGGATCACGCTTTTCAACTCACCCTGAGGGGTGAACTACGTCGACCTGATCTCCTTGATACATAGGAGTACATAGGCAACCATATTCTATATGGCCCGATCGCAATAAACAAAAAACAACAAAAACATTTCTACCCTTCTCTACAAAAAAAAAATAAAAACTACATAAACATTTCTACAACCTTTTTTATCAATAAAGCTTCTACACCCATCTACCTTTCATAAACAGCGTTAAACCTTTTACACCAGGTTCGAACTACGCAGACCTGATCTCCTCTTCAATAGGAGTACGTAGGCAGCCATTTATGGTTCGGTCTAATCCCCTACCAAAACACAAATACTTGTCAACGGTACTAGGATCAAACCTTAATTCACCACATTTCATTAGCTTCAAACCAAAGGGATGGAATTGCCCAACCTCTCCTCGCGAATAGGAGATTCGGCGACCATCTAAGCTGCGGTTGTACCTTAAAGAACAACACCAATTCATAAGAGATGGAATTACCCAACCTCTCCTCGTAAATAGGAGTACTGGCGACCATCTATGGTGCGGTCAATCTGAGAGAGGAAAGTCACCCTCCTCTCCACATTTCCATACAGAAACCAGTCCCAAGACACCGAAAGATGGTAGGGATACACACAAATCCATGATCTATTCTGAGCTATCCAGATATAACTCAATGTTCACCCAGCAAGGAGGAATTCAGAATACATCAAGATCATAAGCCCTGAAAAAGCAAGTAAATATCAAGCAAGAATCAGAGCATATCTAAAAGGGAAGTGATTAAAAATATATTTCCCTGCTATATATAATGCTGTTTGATATACATAAGGTAAACTGTACATGACAAAATGGCTAAGTTAGTCTATGCAGGAAAATACAAGCCCATCTACAAATCGGTGCATATGCGAGATAATAAGCCTAACATGGCATCTCTCTCAGAAGAATGAGGTAAAGTTGTGGTCTCCAGTAAGAGGATATCCACACGACCCAACAGATCTGCAGCCATCTGAATGGTGACCATGTGCTCATCAATATATGTGCTCATCTCTACGATCATGCCAGTGGTAAGGGAACTCACTGCAGTACTGTCTGTGACGGCTACATCCCGGGCAGATATGGCGCTATCCCTCTCGACTATCACTGTATCTCTGGCTGATCTGGCCTCATCCCGCTCAACAACAGTGGCATCTATACGAGCTAATGCCTCGTCCCTCTCTAACAGGGCTGCATCTCTTCTATCAAGAGATGTTAACATCAGGGCTCTAGCCTGATCTCTCTTAAAGGTCATCAAATGAAGACTTTGCTCAAGATACTGTGCTGAATACTGAATCACAACAGTGCTAGTACTGGGAGAATCTAAAAGAAATACTGGCAACCTAGTAGATGGCTCCTCCTCGGGCTCTCCACCATCTGAATCAATACTCGGTAATGTGGATACAACTGCAACCGATGCAGTCTTTGTCTACATCCATGCTAAATACTCTGCAGAATAACCTGGATGACTAATGGAGAAAGCAACTATCTCGCGTTGATCTCAACATGCATAAACACGGGATCGATCCTCTGCTGAAAGATAGCAAGAAGCTAAACGTTGGCCCAGCACCGCCTCAAAAGGATGAAAATCCTTAAACTGGTCAAACTACGACATCACGGCCAGTGGATGGTAAATAGTCATGCCGCTCAAACTAGCTAGAGGGATGTAATCCATGCTCGGAGCATGAGTAATAAAGTTGTAAGGTGAGCTGAGCCCTAAGCAGGGCAATATACTAAACGGGTCTACAATATCAGCTAAGAAAGCGGACCAAGATGCAACATCCGTACACTCTGCAGGCTGAAATGAATATGTCATGGCTATATCATGGGTGAAACAATACCCATGCCATCTGAATGTGCCAATCGATCTCAGATATGACATAAACCACACGTATAGCATGACCGAACTGCCCGTGAATACTCCTGTCGGATAAATATCACAGTATGTAGCTGACCTCAATGTCTCGGCTATAATCATAGGTATGATGGTATGACCCTCCCTGAGAGCTCTCACCAACATGATAACTTCTATGTTCAACTCATCCATATACAATAGCATGTAGACATATGACAGTACAAATAATAGCAGTACATCTACCCTGGCCAGACACCAATGATCATCCGGTGTAGTGAAATCCCCGAAATGTCATCTATAACTATCCTCAGAGCCAAATTTGTCAAACAGAAAACGTTGGGATATAACGTGGCCAGATAAAAGCTCATCCTGGACCACTCTACGCCTCAGTCCAGTGAGGGTCATGAACCGCCGACTCTTGTCCCCCAAAACCATATACACGCAAGGTTTGTCTAGTGGTAGCATCGTCAACCGTGCATACTCCTTCAGAGTGGGAGTCAACTCCTGGGTCCCAAATCAGAAAACTTACCTCTCCGATACCCAGTGCTTCAGCATGCCATCCACGAATCCTGTGGGAACCTGAAACATCAACATGGTCATAGTATGCTGTAACAAATGATCTATGGTCACCCTATTTGATGGTGGCATGCTATCATACCACGATCGCATACCAGATACCACCAATAATGTTGGGGTATGATCAATACGACTAATTGTCGAAGAAGACATCTGCACGGACCGTGTCATAAGACCATCCAGGGGTCAATGCTGAATATCTCTGGACATACATACATATGCACAACATGATACATGCATTACAGATAACAGATGGCAATATGATATAGTGAATAGAAAACTGTGCATACATTCCTAAATATATCATCATCTAATACATCATCTCTATACAGCTACAAATACAGGGAAATGGGGCACAGACGCCCTACTACTAATAGAGGCATATCAAAAGATATAGCGAGAATGGGGCATAGCCACCCAATAGCTAACAGAGGCCTACCAAAAGAGATAAACGAGAATACATATCAGAAGATGACAATGGTGTCGATGTCCACATCATCAATCCTGTCCAACTGATGTAACTCCTCCTGAGTCACTGAATCTCTATCAACAGGGATATCAGGCCGATACAAAGGAGGATCTGCCTTGGCAAAACCAAATGGGTCACCCAAGGGGCCAGCTCCTGCGCTGGAAGGATCAAACGAATCTGCCTCTACCGGATCTCTACCCAAATACAGAATAAAAATATATGTATGGTCAACTGCGAGGTCAAACTGTCAATCTGTGTCATATGAGTCAGATCTCGGACACATGCTAACTAATCTATCATCATCACAGATCCTGGAACCATATCCCCCATAAATTGAGTGACGTGGGTCTGCACTCCAATAGTACGAGGGATCCACCAGCGCTGGAATACATCCTGAGTGCAAGGACCCTCTGATAATGCAAAACCGTCAACACCCAACAATGGGATATCAATGACGGGTGACTACGATAAAGGCCAATAACGCCTGACAGGAAGTAAAATCGGTATACGGATCTCCCATGTGGTACTCCTAATAGCACGCTCTCCTAGATAGAGCTCTCATCCTCCATCCCTGAAGAGAGGAACTCTCCGGGTGGAAATCACGTACTCGACACCAGTCAGGTACCCATCCTCAAATTCGATGGCCAAATGCTCCCCAGAATAGGGAATCCATGTGATAATGTCAGTAGTCAACAACTCTAGCTACAAACGGCAGTGAGTGAAACCCTCAGCTATAGCGACCTTTGCCAATATGGAATGATGCCATCGCCGTCCTCGTGGGTAAGTATCCAATCCTAGCACACTTACTGGACGTAAACATGGGAGCCTCTCATAGGCCCAAAACTGCCAACACAAAGGCAAACATCTGCTGTCAGTTAACACTCTTAACCAATACACGGTAAATGACAAGAGAAATACTTACCAGCAGAAATGGGTAAAATCCTAACCAAGCCTCGGTTAAGCCCTATGAGCGCATACACATGCCCTTGAGGAAATAGACAAAGGTATAGGAACCCCAATCATACTCTCCAATATGATCCACATGCCTAGTAGCGCTTGACTGTCTCAAAAGTCAAATTTTTTCACATCATTATGTTCAGCATGGTTTAATACTAACATTTACTATGTTGAATATTTTTTATCAAATCATTTGAGCATACATAATCATTACTATGTGTTTAGATGCATTTCAAATGATAAGTCATTTTCCAACGGATAAAAACTGGAAAAAAGTACATGTATACGTTACCAGGACAGTGTAGAACACTTGTACGGTGACAGAATTTGCAGAAAGACGTCTGAACTCAGTAGATCTGAAGAAGAGCTCTCAGATTTCCTTCGCGGCGTAAGTTGAAAATGACTTATGAAAGCAACTTGCTGGTCTTTATGATCTACGGTTGGCCGCAGGTCCATCTGCGGCTGCAGTAGGTGTACCTGCGGCACCGCTATGTGGGTCCCACCCCTCCGGCTCGGTCCAGTTCGAGTTGCAAAGGAGTTCTCGCAAGCTGAAAAGGCCAAATCAGGAAATAAAAATGCTACGCGATTGAGCAGAATAGCTTATAATCTTGGTTGAACCGTGGGTCTTCACGTCATTCATTGGTATTCATCCAACCACAGGGTTTACTATGCCGGTGATCTCAGACGATACAAGTCATGCTCAATAATACCTCACACAGGTCTAATTTATCTCATTCAGGATCGTCATCCTACTTTACCACAACAACCCCGGTGGGGGTCACAACGCGGTACATATATCGAAGTACATAACCCCGGCGGGGGTTACAACGCATATCATACGTTGACATACATATCAACAAAGGTCAAGCAGCCTTGATATCACTATAACCGTTGGCAAGTAAATCCAACGGAGCGTCAAAAGCCGTCCGATGATTTCAGCGGTTGACACACACATCAACGATGATCCAACGTATCCCCGGCGGGGGTTATAATGTGTGTTCCATTGACACACACATCAACGATAATACAACAACCCCGACAGGGATCACAACGCATTGTTATCCATTGATGTACGTATCAATTAAGGTCAAGTAACCTTGACATCATTTTAGCCGTTGGCAAGTTAATCGAACATCACATCAGAAATCATTCGATAATTTTATCAGTTGATACACACATCAACAAAGTACAAGCAGCCTTGGCATTTATCCCCAGTAGGGAGTTCATCCGTTGATCTACACATCAACATAGGATCAAATGTATCCCCGGCGGGGGTTACAACATGTGGTAAACCGTTGGTTCACACGTCAACGAAGGTCGGGCAGTCCTGACAACATTTGCTATTGGTAGTAAAACCAACAGAACATTGACGTACTATGGCGATACAAACCAGGAGAGGGAAATGTCATCAAGGAAGATTGATGTCGGAATATGTTGTACACATCCTCAAATAGACAAAGCTTTATCCCCACAAATCTCTTACATATAAGAGGCACTACTTCAGAATCAAGTCTGTATCAAGGATTCAGAACTTTGGTGATAATCCCATCGTCAACATCCTCAAAGATTTGAATCGAACATTCAATTTGGTCATCATTGCCAAATCCTTAGTAGAAGCTATATGGAGATAGCAATCATCCTCATCATGTTGGGCAACAACCCTATACACATGCATCATACAGTTGCTTCATATTATATTTCAAGTGTCTAGGATTCTTTATCCTATCCATGCATTGTATTGCATGAATATGATAAAGAGGGGCATCTGTAGACACTCAAAAATTTATGCCTATCTGTTACTGACATCACAGGAGCGCAGATTCGTCTTTTAAGAGGAAACCCTGAAAGACGGTTTATATCCATTCTGAATACCACCGGGAGGAACAGCTCAACCCCAGAACACACACTAGGAGTAACAGCTCAACCCCAGAATACACACCGGGAGTAACAATTATAGCCTCAGAGATAACCCCGAGGCATGCAGATCCAATACCAAAATACAAATCGGAGAAGACCGATTTCATCTCGGAGATAACCCCGAGATGTTCCATTTCAGTCCCAACACTGGGAATAGTAGATTCCAACCTTGGAGATAACCCAAAGGAAGGCAGTGGTAGTTCCAGAGATAACCCCAAAAATGTTTGTTTCAGATGCATGCCATCGGCTTTAACCTCAGCGCTCACACCGAGGCACTCAGTACAAGACAGACACACCTCAGAGATGACACTGGGGACCTTCAATATTTGCAGCAGTCCAATCTTAGCAATAACCCTAAGCAGTGTCTGCTTTATCAGCCCAAATAGGAGATAACCCCGGTGAGGGACAAAGTCATCATCTTGCCAACATGACGCCACATCATGCCGTCTCAACATTTTAGACATACATTTCTACACAACAATGTCCCACAAGAGCCAAGGAAAACCAATCCCGAGTGACTATTACGCAGGATAACGGATAGAATTTGAAGCTGAAGACCGGAGGGCATCGTCCCATCTTCATGACTTCATACAACCACTAATCCCATGTCATTGCATAACTCTCTACAATAGCGGTCTAAAATAGGTCCTGTATACCTCAACCGGATGCCCAGATTGTAATTCTGAAAGTTTGAGCAGACATCACATTGCCTACGTACACGTACCTCGAGATGGCGGGACCCGTAAATCCCGAAGCACCCCGGGCAGCCTCTAGTACACCTGCAGCCCAACCGCAGATACACCTGCGGCTCCACCCTCTATAAATAGAGGCTTGGGGTGGCCATTTAACAAAGAGAAAAGGCGAGGAAGCCCTGTCCAATTTGCTCTATACACACCCCAAACTGAGTATTTTCTCATTTTAAACACTTGTGAGCTCACATATAGCTACTTTTGTACCGACAGAAGCCAGTGTTTATCTACTTTAAAGTTAGTGAAGTCTTCTTTGGCAGCCCACTGTAAGCCTTCTCACACATTTTCAAGCCTTTCTCTCCACACTTGCACACACCCTTCTTTACATTGAGAGTCGTGTTGCGTGTGTTTGCCCGGACTTTGGTCCGTAATTTTATTTCAGTTTATGTATATATATATATAAACTGTGTGTCGAACTATGTTCGATGAGCCTGGATTTTATATCCGGTGCGTTTACTGCTTTAATATATATATATATATATACTTATATATATATATATATATATATATATATATATACTTATATATATTAATGTTGTCGGACTTTGTCTGATGAGCCTATATTTTATATCCGATGCGTTTATCGCTTTTATATATATAGATATATATATATATATATATATATATATATATATATATATATATATATATATATATATATAATTACATTTCGTCCCACCTAGAGTTTACTTCGTGGTGGTTGATTGTTTTTACTGCTTTTTGTACATTTTGTTCCTCTTGGAGTTCCCTCCGTGGCGGTTGATCGCTTTTACAGCTTTATATACATTTCTGATCTCCCATGGAGGTGCTCCGTGGTTGGTGATCATGTCTGTATATATATTTACAACTTTTATATATATACCTGCTTACTGCGTTTATATCAAGTGCGGCATCATGTGAGCCTAGGAATCATGTGATCACAGATTCAGTCCACTGAATCTAGATTCGGTTCCCGTGATGGACCTTTTCAACTATAAATTGCTTGTAAATTTATTTGTGACGTTTGGATTTCCTCATATGGTTTTCATACCCACGAGGAATTCAGCACCTTTTTGTACATTATTTTCATGCATATGCCTCGCATCTGTAAAATAAAATCAACCAAGCCGAATATTGAATAAAATGGAAGTGTAACAGGTCTCAATTACTATTAAGCACTGGGTTTGAAAAACCTCTTTTAAAACGTCACTGTCATATCTTGCTTAAAACTGAATTTTTATATAAATTCAAACCTTGTGTATATAGGTGCGAACGAGGCCTCGCACTACTTCTAAATAACAGTATATTGACCCACACACACACACACACATTCATATAACAGTTTCTTGAAAAGTGGAGGTCACCGTGGTAACACGGATGTCGGGGGTGCCTAACACCTTCCCTCCACATAATCAAGTCCCCGGACCCTAATTGAATCTCGGTTTCACCAACTTGTTTAGCAGTGTCACATCACTGGGTCATTGTGCAAACCTTTTCTCGGTTGTGTTGGTACAACTAGTTAAAAAACCAACTGACGACTCTTATAGTCCAATCGTCGACATTACACATGTCGAACCTTTTTAACTTGTTTTTTCAAATAAATCTCACCTAAAATGAGAACACACAAGAACAGGTAACGAAAAGGGACAAATAAAAATCCCGACTTCGATATTGGTTTTACAGTTGTATATCTTTGGCTTACGTGCATAGATGGACTGTTGATTATTGGTTTTATAGTTGTATATCTTTGGCTTACGTACAAACATGGACTATTGATTATTAGTTTTACAATTGTATATCTTTGGCTTATGTGCAAAGATTGACTGTTGATTATTGGTTTTATAGTTGTATATCTTTGGCTTACGTGCAAAGATAAACTATTGATTGATGAGTATCTTTGGCTTATGTGCATAGATGAACAGTTTATTGGTATGATTATGACCAGGGATCATTCGGTATAATCATGACCTGTAATGTTATAGATGATGTGGTAAAAGTCTTCGTTAGCTCGCAGTGCATTGATGGACAGTTATTGGTATGATTATAACCAGGGATTATTCGGTATAATCATGACCATTGATGATTACATGAATATCCTTGGTCGTAGTGTAGAGATGATTAGATGATGTGGATTATTTATTAAGCTGAGTCTCAGCGATAAAATATTGATTATACACTTTTAATTCGTAAAAGATAGTAAATATCATGCCCTACTTGACTCTTTTAAAATACAGTTGTATATCTTTGGCCTGTAGTGCAAAGATGAATTGTTAATGAATATCTTGGCCGTAGTGCAAAGATGAATTTATTAGTATGATTATGAGCAGTAATTGTGATTTGATATAACCATGATTTTTGATGTTTCAGGTGAAGATATGTGATGAAAATTATCTTCGTCCTGAGTGCGAAGAGGAATTTAGAATCACAATTATGATTATAAATTATTCATATGATTGTGGACAGGAACTGTTGATTGATGTTACAGTGATAAAATATTGTTGGTGGACTTTTAACATGGAGAAGATAATAAACTTTATGGTCTATTTGACTCTTTTAATGGATTGCTCGTTCCGCTGCAACTATGGTTCAAAAGTTTTATCATCTACCATATGTTCTAAATCTCTAATTTATTATTGATGAAAGCTATTGATAATTTAATTGTCTTTAGTCATGATATTCTTTATTGGGCTAGTTGTGCTCACCCTTTTGCTTCACAATTCCTTTCAGGTAATAAAAATGTAGCTGGGTCGAGCGGGGTATTAAGAGGATTAGAACGGTGGTCTATAGCTGTTGAGGTTCTCCATAAATAGTATGGAAATAATTTTATTGAGAACTTTAGATAAGAGTGTCATTTGATATTTAATTTTGGTGAATCAAATAGGGTGAGGTGAACCCAACTTTGGAAGGGTGTTTTGCCACTATCATACAAGATGTCTAATGACATACAACCTCGTGTTATCATAAGATGGGGTTGTGCACATCCACTTGCTGAGTATATCTATGAGCACTACCTATATAATCTTGGAGTTTATTTGAAATATAATTTTCACTTGGAGACAATGAAGATAGTTATATGTCAAGAGAAGACTCACTATTGGAAAGAAGATGATAGTAATCTTCTAGTTTTTCTTTGGGGTCTATTGGGTCAACCAAGGATAATTCTGTGGACATATGATATCTATCATAACCTAGACACATGGCCTCCCATGTACGAAGGTTTCCTTGAGCACTTCCTAAAGATTTTAATTTCTAAAACAGTTTTTGACTGTACTTTTATGTAAAGTACCATTATAAGGTTGTGGTCGAGGCACCATGAAAGTTTCATATATTTATATTAAAACTCATAGTTGAACTGTGGTCGTATTCTGCACGACAGTTCAACAGTTGTATAAATAAAGTTTGTATTTGATTTTTTATAGTATGATATCTGGCGACTTAGAATGGGTCGTATGGACCTATTTTTGGGGTGTCACAAATGGTATCAGAGCTTAGAAATATGGTCACTGGCGGAGATATGAGTCTAGAACTAAGAGGGGAGAGACGAGTAATATACTTCGCTAGTGTGTGACTTACCTAAGCCAAAATTTTTACTTGATAAGTTGACAATTTGTGATATGTCAATTGACCTTTGTTTTGAAGATATATTCTAGAATGATATCTGAAATACAGGAGATGAGTAATGGAAAAATTATGATACCGAGGATATAACCGGGAAGGTACAATCCGAAAAGAAAGCAAGGTATTCTCATCTCTTCGAACTACCAGGTACGTAAATTTCGAGGGCGAAATTTCATAAGGAGGGGAGATTGTGAGACCCCGAATTTTATGAAATGAAAGTATTCAATTTTCTTATAATTATTATGTTATTTAGTAAATGGTTAAATTGATAAAAGGATTAAAATTGTGGGTAATATTTACAAATTTTGCAAAGTAAGCAAGTGGTTATATAATATTCGATTGGTCGGGGAATATTCGTTTTAACAGAGAATATTCGTATGACGGCACAATCATTGGTGGACCCCCTAACGGAAGTATTGTCGTAGTTAGAAAATGACAGAATTATCTTTAAAATAACGGCGGAGGTGTTACCGTTAAAATTGTTGAACTACCCGGTAGTAAAAGTACAGTAATACGCGTGGTTGCATAGTAGCACACGGTGTTAATTATTAATGTTTACGTGAGAAGTCACTTAGTTATACTCAATTATTGCTACAGTAATTGCTGCATCATATCTCTTATATTATTGATTCAATTATTATCACAGTATCATCTGCATAATATGATATATTATTAAATCAATAATTGAGACGACAAAGTTATTCATATTATTAAATTGCATTATTTGCAATGTCTAGAAGTTCTATCAAAGAGAGGTTTGGTCATCTAATTACGCGCCAATATGGAGAAATCCTTGTCGAAAAGCCCCCTCTTTCCTTAGAACGACCTGGTTGTTAAATATTGTGAATTATAATATTAATGATGAATAAGTTCGTGTTGATTAAAGATGAAATTGATAGTTCCATTGTGTGGGAATTATTAGTGTTAGTAGAAATCGATATTTATTTCGATAATAATTGATGTCTGGATGTTATATTGACTAATCGGGTATTCGGGGCAATTTTCGTATCGGAGGACTATTCCCGAAGTACTATTCACGGGATACTATTCACCCGAAAAATATATTTCTTTTCGGTCCAAATCATTTTTGAGTACAATATTATTCCATGAAAAGATGTAATAATTTTTCAGATAGTTGGTTGAAATTATAATAGTAAATCAATATGGATCGTTGGTTTAAAGTTTTAATAGTAACTTGTCCCTTCAATTTTCCAAGAGTTACTTGTCCTTTCGGTTTTCTAAGAGTTATTTGTCTCTTCAGTTTTCTAAGAGTAAATTGTCTCTTCGGTTTTCCAAGAGTTACTTGTCTCTTCGTTGTTCTAAGAGTTAATTGCCCCTTCGCAAATAGTAGTTGTCTCTTCAATATTACCAAGAGTCATTTTGACCCTTCGTTAAGACCAAGAGCTACTTTCAGTTCTTCTATAATAGAAGCTCATTCCTTCATTATTTCTTACGAATTCACTGAAACTCTAGAGAGAGAAACTATAGAGAGAAAGAAGAAAAGTATTCTGCTACTTCACTACTCCAGTATTCAGTTTTTCTAAGGTAAGGGATATTATTATTATAGTAAGGGATATTATTTCTTTCGTATTCATTAAGAGAGCTATTGTTATTCCATTCTTTATTATTCTATTGGAATAACCTGTCTGTGTGGTCTATCGCATGCATGGTGAATTCTTCTGTTATTCCATTCTTTATTATTCTGTTGGAATATCTTGTCTGTGTGGATGACGCATGTCCTGGTTCTATTATTTATTATTCTGTTAGAATAACCTGTTTGTGCGGTCTATCGTATGCATGGTGAATTCTTCTTTTATTCCATTCTTTATTATTCTGTTGGAATAACCTGTTTATATGGATTACCACATGCATGGTGAATGATCTTTTGTATTCATTCTTTATTAAATTGTGGAAATGATCTGTCTACGTGGATTACCTCATGGTGAGTGAAAATCCATTTGCAGTTTCGTAATTTTTCTGACCCTCAAAAATTCTGAAAAATTTTGAAATGATAATTTGATGACTTTTCTAGATTGTGTCCAAAAATGGCGATTTTTAGATGCATAGGTAAGGAGTTATGAATTTTATATGAAAAGACTATTTTAAAAGTAAACTCTTATAACTCCTTGTGGTTAACACTAAGCCTTTCCTGGTAACCCAAAACTAACCTAGATGGCTCTGACAGTGAGTTCATGTCCATATATCTTGTTTATGTTTGTTGATTTTGTTCTTGTTCTTGTATCCATGTTGTAGTATGCTAGATGATCTGTAGATTAAAGCTTTCAGATTGATTAAACATCAAACGGGTTGAAGTCAGTGGCTAGTCAAAGCAGGCCAGAAGATCACGGACTGAGTTTTCTGGGTAACCCAGAAAACTCAAGAACGTGATCTCTGGCAGGGTTTGACCAGCATAGATCTTATGATTGTGTTGTTGTTTTGTGGATTTTATATAATGGATCTCTTCATTTGCATGTTGGCTACACACTGAAACTCTTAAATCACTAAAACATCACCAGAATCACAAGTTGTGGAAGCCCAAAGTAGGGCAGTCGAACTATTCTTCATTTCTAGGTAACCCAGAAAATGAAGAACAACTCTGACAACTTGTTCTTGAGCTTAGATCTTGCATTTGGTACATGTTATGACATTGTTTGTGGTTGGATCTTGTAGTATTACATTAGTACTACAACATCTAATCATTATCTTGCCTAGAAATACAATAATAAGAGAATTACACTTGGTCAAAGTAGGTCACTTGATAACTACTTAAGCATGTTATTGGTGTTCAAAAACACCTAAGGCTGCACTTCCTGTCGTTAAAGGCTTTAGCGACAGACTTTTTAATATTAATTAATTTATTTTTCAAAAATCATTTAAAATAGAAATTAATTTCTGAAAATTTCAAAAATAATTTTTAAAATTAGTTTAAGTTATAAAAATTAACTTTTAATAATTTGACATATTTTTCATAAATATTATTATTTATTTGAATATTATTGATATTTATTTTATTTAATAAATGCATTAAATAAATTAATTAAAAATGATTTTATTATTTAAAAATCATTTTAAATGATAATAATGTATTTAAAAATATTTTGAGTTATAAAATATAACTTTTAATATTTTAAAATAAATTTTATTAATTATTTAATATTAATGATATTGGATTTATTTAATAATTATATTAAATAAATTACTTTAAAAATGAATTTAATATTATAAAAAATATTTTAAATGCAAATAAAGTATTTAAAAATATTTTAAGTTATAAAATATAATTTTTAATATTTTAAGATAAATTTCATTAATAATTTAATATTAATGATATTAAATTTATTTAATAATTATATTAAATAAATAGTTTAAAAATGGTTTTATTAATTTAAAAATCATTTAAAAAGGATATAAATGGTTTAAAAATATTTTTAAGTTATAATAAATGACTTTTAATATTTTGATAAATAGTTCATTAATATTTAAATATTAATAGAAATTATTTAAAAATAATTTTAAAAGTTTTTAAAATCATTTAAAGGTAATAAAAATATTTTAAAAATATTTTGAGTTATTATAAATAACTTTAATATTTTGGCAATGGTTTTATTAATAGTTTAATATTATTTAAATATTAATGATAATAGAATTATTTAATATTTAAATCATTTAATAATGATTCCGGTGTTTGAAAAATCATGATAAATTATAATTATTATTTAAAAATTATTATAAGTTATTTAAAAATAATATGATTGATATTTATATTTATTGAACTACAGAATAGGGTTTTAGACTTGATAATAACCCGATAAAGCCGACGGTACACCGAAATATTTCAGAAATTGATATGGACTTAGATAGTTTGACTAGATAAGCGTTTGTTTGTGATCCAATGACTGCTAAGCATATGTGATAATGTGATTAGGTTATGTGATGACTACAAATAGTAGTACTACATATTATGATATGTTATTCTAATCGATAGAATGATCTTAATAATAATAGGTCTCGGTATAAAAGATAAAACTAAGTTACGTAACTGTAAGCAGCAGACCAGTCAAGTATCTTACCTTTGTATTTACTTTTATGCAATGGACATGTGTAAGCTAATATCTGAACTATTCTTTTTCATTATTCAAATACCTTAACCTTGTATATACTTATGCAATGATTCTGTATAAGTAAGTTATTAAATTATAATCTATTGTACAAGTTCTTTAATTCTGTTATTGTATAATCCAAATATTTATTCTGTTCATTAATTTCTAAGTATGGTTATACAAGTGTCCTTGTAAGACCCTAAATTTTATGAAATAAAAGTATCCAATTTTCTTATAATTATTATTCTATTAAATAAATGGGTAAATTAATAAAAGGTTAAAGTTAAGGGTGATATTTGAAAATTTTGCAAAGTAAGCAAGTTGATATAAAATATTTATTGTGTTGGAGAATATTCGATTGGTCGGAAAATATTCATTTTAACAGAGAATATTCGTACGACGGTACAATCATTGGTGGACCCCACAACAGAAGAATTGTCGTAGTTAGAAAACGACAGAAATATCTTTTTATAAAAATAATGGCGAAAGTTTTACCGTTAAACTGTTGAGATACCCAGTGGTAAAAATACAGTAATACGCATGGTTGCCTAGTAGCACACGGTATTGATTTTTGATGCGTACGTAAGAAGCCACTCAGTTTACTCAATTATTGTTAGAGTAATTGTTGCATAATATCTCACGTTATTTGATTCAATTATTGTCACATTATCATCTGCATAATATTTTATATTATTAAATCAACAATTGAGACAACAAAGTTATTCATATTATTATTTGTAATATTGACAATGTCTAGAAAGTTCTGTTGAGGATAGGTTTGGTCACCTAATTGCGCGCCAATAAGGAGAAATCCTTATCAGGAAGTCCCCTCTTTCTTAGGAATGATCTGGTTGTTAAATATTCTGAGTTATAATAATAATGATGAATAATTGTTGAAGTATTAAGAATGTGTTTATTGAAGATAAGTGAATTACAAAAGTTAGAGGAGAATAATGAAAACTTGGAAAACTTTAGGGGTACCAAAGTGTAATAAGTTAAATAAATCTGGACCATTGGTGGTTATTTTAATAGTAAATCAATCTGGACCATTGATGGTGATTTTAATAGTAAATCAATCTGGACCGTCGGTGGTGGTTTTAATAATAAATCAATCTGGACCGTCGGTGGTGATTTTAAATAGTAAATCAATCTCAACCGTTGATGGTGGTTTTAAAAGTAATCAATCTGGACCGTCGGTGGTGGTTTTAAAAGTGATCAATATGGACCGTCGGTGGTGGTTTTAAAAGTAAATCAATCTGGACCGCCGGTTGTGGTTTTAATAGTAATCAATATGGACCGTCCGTTCTAATAGTAAATCAATCTAAACCGTTCGTGAATAAGTTATTATTTCGTCCATTCTCCTATAAATAGAAGCTTACTTCTTCTTTATTTCTCACCAATTTACTGAGATTCACAAGAGACACTATAGAGAGAGAAACTATAGAGAGCAAGAAGAAGAGTATTCTGCTACTTCACTATTGAAGTATTTAGTCTTCTACTAAGGTAAGGGGTATTATTTCTTTCGTATTCATAAGGAATATTATTTTTCGTATTCATCCTTTAATATGTCGGAATAACCTGTCTACACAGATTACGTACCGTATGACAGGTGAAAATACATTCCCTGTTTTTGTATGTTAATTCTTTTCGTATTATTAAATCTAAACTTACTATGGTAAGTATTGCTTCTATAATCCTTTAAATTAGTGGAATATCCTTGAGTTTTGCGCTTCATCCAGTATCGTTTTATTGAAATATTGATCTGAACTTTCTTATTAAATATTAATATTTTCACCCGGGGTACTATTCACAGGTTACTATTTATCCAATTACTATTCACTATAATATTATTCACTCGGGTATTCGGGGTACTTTTCAAGTCAGAGTACTATTCACGAGTTACTATTCATATGTTACTATTCACCCAATTACTAATCACTCAAATATTAATCACTAGGGTATTTGGGGTACTTTTCATGTCGGGTTACTATTCACGAAGTACTATTCACGGGATACTATTCACCCGATTACTATTAACCTAAAAAATTAATTTCTTTTCTGTCCAAAATATTTTTAATACATAGATATTATTCTTGAATTTTACTCCACAAAGCAGTATCATGTTGATAATTTGGACATTATTGAATTCTGGATAAATTGAATTATAAATCGTTAAAATTTATCCTTTGCTTTCACTTAATTAAATACTTATATCATTATCATCATCCTCATGCTTATATTGTGATGAAAGTCATCTTTGTCTTACATGCATAGATGGACTGTTGATTGGTATGATTATGACCAGGGATTATTCGGTATAATCATGACCATTGATGATTACATGAATATCCTTGGCCCGTACTGTAGGGATGATTCGATGATATTGTTTATTTATTAAGGTGAGTCTCAGCGATAAAGTTGGTGAAAAACTTTTTAAATCATAGAAGATAGTAGATATCATGCTCTACTTGACTCTTCTAATGAATTGCTTGTTCCGTTGTAGTTAAACTTGTTGTCTATTATATTCTATCAGTTTAACATTGTTGAAGGCTAATGATAACTTATTATGCATTATCTTAGTCATAATATTTCTTACTGGGCTAGTTGAGCTCACCCTTTTGCTTTTATTGTTCTCTTCAGGAAACGAGAACATAGCTGGGACTAATCGGGGAACGGAGGTATTAAAAATTAAACCAGTGTTTTGGAGATATATTGTGTGAGCTATAATTTTTAATCCGACAGTTGGATCGTTATGAATTTTGGATATGTTATACATATATAAGTTGAGTATATGTCTACAAATTTTGAACTATTAAAAATGAACGTATGATTTGTTATGAATTTTAAGAGGTGACTGGTTCAAAAATTGTTGAAGTTTCTGAATTTATCATTTTGGTAGAAAATTCTAGAATGAGTGGGCCCCACCTATGGTTGATAAAAAATGTGCTAGAATTTTATTTCAAATATGGTGGGTGGGAATAGTAACAGGTAAAGCCATCAGGTTACAGGTCAAGTCTACTTTGGCGTTCTAACATTTTCCTATAAATAGAGTGCTAAGTTAGAATTGAAAATCACACCAGAAACAAGTTTTCTCTCTTTCTTTCTATATATTATCAAGCGTATTTTGTGAGTATTTAGATACTTTGTGAGTTGTTATTCAACAGTGTAAGTTTTCTTCAGCATTATACCTGATATTTCAGCCGAAAGTACGGTTCTTTTGAGGTAAGGGATGTTATTTTCTTCTTAAATCATATTATTTTCTTCAATATCATTATGCCAAAATATTGGTTTGAACTTTTTATTAAATTTGGAACTTTTTGCGTCGAGATTACTATTCACGTATACGGCACTATTCACGTATAGAACACTATTCACCGAAAAATAAAAATTTTTCTTTTTGTCCAAGATGTCTATTATGGTTACTATCTTTGATTGTATCTATATTTTGATATTTATTTTTGAATTCTGCTTCACAATTGGTTATTAGGAAGTATTATTAATCTTGGATAAACTGTTATACGAATCCCTAATATTTGTCATTCTGTCTCACTGGATTCATTTTCTTTAAGATATTTTTCATCATCCTCAGTCCTAAATGATGATATTACTGAATATCTTTGGTCTGTAGTGTAAAGATGAATGATTAACTAATGAATATCTTTGGCCCGTAGTGCAAACATGAACAGGTGTTGAGATGAACATGACCGACTGGTGATACAAATGAATATCTTTGGCCTGTAGTACAAAGATGAATATTTGATTAAAGATGGATATTGATTGTTGTTACAGAGACAAAATATTGATGATTAACTTTTAAATTTTAGAAGATAGCAGAACTCATTCTCTACTTGACTCTTCTAATGGATTGCTGTTTCCGCTGTAGTTGCTGATCTAAAACTTGTTATCTATTATATTTTATCATATTTTTCCCTGTTAACGACTAACGATAATTTGTTGTATATTATCTTAGTCATAATATTCTTTACTGGGCTAGTTGAGCTCACCCTTTTCCTTTTTGTTCCATTTTTCTTCTCAGGAGGAGAGAACATAGCATGAACTAGCTGGGGGTATGGAGTGATGGTTCATGATAGTTGTTTTAGTAGTCCATATTATTTTGTAAAATAGATTTTCAATAATTGTAATGAGGACTTATTTGGGTGTGGATATTGTCTAAAAGACAATATTTGTATTTAAACTCATAGTGTATGTGTTGTCGTATTTTGTACGACAATTGTAGTAATGAAGTGGTATTTGTTTCTATACCATGTATTTGGTGACTCAGAATGGGTGTTGTATACTTATTTTGGGGGCGTCACAGCTGGAACCACCAGAGTTTATTGGAGAGCCAAAACCACTTAAGGCGGAGACGTGGATAAAGCAGATCACCAAGATATTTGATGTCTTGGGATGCTCCGAGGAGCAAAAGGTTCCCTTTGCCACCTTCATGTTGCGAGGAGAGGCAGATTACTGGTCGAAATCTGTAAAGCGTACTCAACCTGCCGCACTGAAGATGACTTGGGAGAAGTTCCAGAAACTGTTCAACAACAAGTATTTTTCCAAAAGTATTCGTCACATGAAAGAGGTAGAGTTCATTAAACTGGAGCAAAACAACATAACCGTGTCGCAATACGAAGCCAAGTTTGTCGAGTTGTCCCAATTTGCGTCTCATTTAGTTGATAATGAGGAGAAAATGATGTGGATGTTTATAAGAGGTTTGAAACTTTAGATACGTCAATACCTTATTTCTCACAAACTGTGTTTGTATTCAGATGTTTTAAATAGGGCTCAGTTATTGGAACGCGATAATGAGTCAACCCAACCAAGAAAGAGCAGTCGGCAAGTCGATAATACCAGTGGTAGCAGTCACGGAAGCGGTGACAATAAACGTAGAGGGAATCAACATGCCAGAAATGGTAACCACTCTGGTGGTAATCATGTCCCAGATAATATAAGTGGAAATTTCAAGAAGAGGAGATTCAATAATGATGAAAAAACATCATCACCAGCACCTGTTGTTAAGGAAGGAGAATGACCACCGGTCGTATGTTATAAATGTCGAGGGGAGGGACACATCAGTCTAAACTGTACTCAACAATCCAAAGCTTGTTACAATTATGGAAGAGAAGGTCACCTAGCCCAATTTCGTCGTGAACCAAAGTCAAGTCCAGCTAGGATGGAGGCATCAAAGGCCATCCCAGACAAGACAAAATCGGTAGTTCAAGGGAGTGCGTTTGTCGTAACCTCCCAAAGAGTAAGAAATCCGAACGAGGTGATCACGGGTAAGCTAATTATAAACTCTTGCGAAGCTTATACCTTATTTGATACCGGTTCTGCCCATTCTTTTATTTCTCATACTTGCACTCAACGTTTAATTTTGACTCCAGAGAAATTAGACTTTGAATTATCGGTTGAAACTCCGTTGGGGGAAACCTTTATTACATCCACTGTTTATAAGTCTTGTTTAATTCAAATCGGTAACCGCATGTTACCTGTCGATCTTATTTTCTTAAAAATACTTGCGTTTGATGTGATTTTAGGGATTGATTGGTTAACTACTCATCATACAAAAATTGATTGTTTTCGTAAGGTTGTTAGTGTTCATATTCCTAAACAACCTATTATGTGAATTCAAGCGACCAAACCACTAAAGTCAATCACTGTCATATCAAGCCATAAAGCTATTCGTTTATTAAAAAATAGATGTTAAGCTTTCTTAGCCCATGTCACAGATTTAAATAAAAATACGTCTTAATTGAATGATATTTCCATTGTTAATAAATTTCCTGATGTATTTCCTGAAGAACTTCCTGGCCTACCCCTAGAGCGTGAAATTGAATTTTGTATCGACCTTGAACCCGGTACAAAACCCATTTCTAAAACCCCATATCGAATGGCTCCTGTTGAACTTCAGGAGTTAAAGACCCAACTGCAGCAATTGTTAGACATCAGTTTTATTCGTCTTAGTACATCTCCTTGGGGTGCTCCTATTCTATTCATAAAGAAGAAAGATGGGAGTATGCGACTTTGTATTGATTATCGGGAGTTGAATCATGTCACCATCAAAAATATATACCCGTTACCTCGCATTAATGACTTGTTTGACCATTTGCAAGGCGCCAAATTCTTTTCAAAGATCGATCTTCGTTCCAGATATCATCAGTTAAAGATTAAAACTGGTGACATCCCAAAGACTGCTTTTAAAACTCGGTACGGGCATTAAGAATTCCTAGTCATGTCTTTTAGATTGACTAATGCTCCTGCTGCCTTCATGGATATGATGAACCGAGTATTCAAGGAATATTTAGATCATTTTATAGTCGTCTTTATTGATGACATCCTCATATATTCCAAAACCCGTTAAGATCATGAACAACACTTGAGGCTAATAATCCAAAAGCTTCATGAAAACAAGTTTTATGCCAAGTTAAAGAAGTTTGAGTTTTGGCTTGAGGAAGTAGCATTCCTTGGGCACGTGATATCAAATCATGGAATATCTATTGACCCGACAAAGATTGAAGCAATTCAAACCTGGGAGCAACCCAAGTCAGTGACCGAAGTACGTAGCTTGCTCGGCTTAGCTGGTTATTATCGGAGATTCGAGGAAGGATTTTCTCGAATCGCAACTCTATTAACTCAGCTGACTCAAAAAGATATAAAATTTGGTTAGAGCGAGGAATGTGATAAGAGTTTTCAAAAACTAAAGAAGAGACTCATTTCAGCACCTGTTCTGACAATACCATATGGCTTAGAGGGATTTGTCATCTACAGTGATGCTTCAGGCAAAGGTTTAGGATGTGTTCTCATGCAACATGGGAAAGTCATAGCATATGCCTCTCGACAACTTAAAGAATATGAGAGAAATTATCCTACTCATGATCTAGAGTTGGCAGCTGTCGTTTTTGCGCTTAAGATTTGGAGGCATTACCTGTATGGAGAGAAGGTGGAGATCTATACGGATCATAAAAGCCTTAAATATTCCTTCACTCAAAAGGAACTCAACATGCGGCAATGACGTTGGCTCTAGCTTTTGAAAGATTATGATCATACCATTCAATACCATCCTGGAAAAGCGAACGTGGTAACTGACGCATTGAGTAGAAGATCATATGCGGGTACGAGTGCGATATTGTCAACGCAAAGACCCATTTTGTATGACTTGCAAAGGATAGAGGTAGAGTTAAAGACTCCATGGACCCACATAATGATGGCAAATATACGAGTAGAACCAACTTTAATTGATAAATTTAAAGCTGCTCAAGCTACAAACTTGGAGTTGATGCGTATGAAGAAGAAAGTACAAGAAGGTGCTGTTCCGGAAGCAAGAATCGATAAAAAAGGAATACTTCGATTAAACTCCAGACTTTGTGTTCCAAACGACCTTGATTTAAAGTATAAGATCATGATGGAGGCGCACAACACACCATTTACAATCCATCCTGGGAGTACCAAAATGTATCGTGATCTTCAACATACATTTTGGTGGAGAAATATGAAGAGAGAGGTTGCAGAGTTTATCTCAAGGTGTCTAACTTGTCAACGAGTCAAGGCGGATCATCTAGTGCCAAAAGGTCCATTGCAACCACTTAAAATTCTAGAATGGAAGTCGGAGCACATTACCATGGAGTTCATTACTGGTCTTCCAAGGTTTCTCAAGGCATTGATGCGATTTGGGTCATTGTTGATAGATTGACCAAGTCTGGTCATTTCTTACCTATACGATAAAGTTATTCACTTGAACGTCTTGCTCGTATGTACATAAATGAGATTGTAAGACTGCATGGTATGCCAGTATCCATAGTTTCTGATCGAGACCCAAGATTCACTTCACGATTTTGGGTTAGTTTGCAAAAAGCTATGGGCACAGATTTACGATTTAGTTCGGCATATCATCCCCAAATGGACGGGCAGTCAGAGAGGACTATTCAAACTCTTGAGGATTTATTAAGACTCTGTGTCCTTGATTTCAAACGAAATTAGGACAAGTTCTTGCCATTAGTGGAATTCTCCTACAATAACAGTTATCAAGCAAGTATCGACATGGCTCCATTTGAGGCGTTGTATGGAAGAAAGTGTCGTTCCCCAGTATGCTGGGACGAGGTGGGTGAAGCAACGTTGTTAGGACCAGAATCGGTACGCATGACTACGAAAAAGATTCAAATGATCCGGCAACGTATAAAAACCTCACAAGATCGATAAAAGAGTTATGTTGATCTTCATCAGAAGGACGTGAAATTCAATGTTGGAGAACATGTGTTGTTACGTGTTTCTCCATGGAAGGGAGTTACGAGATTTGGAAAGAGAGGAAAGCTCAATCCTCGATTCATTAGGCCATTCAAAATCCTAGATCGAGTAGGAACTGTGGCTTATAGACTCGCCTTACCGTCAAGTATGTCTCGTGTTCATAACGTTTTTCACATATCTATGTTACGTAAATATATGGAAGACCCAAACCACATTATTGAGTTAGAACCGGACGAAATAGTAGAAGTTTTAACGTATGAAGAGGTACATGTTAAAATCTTGGATAAGAAGGAACATATTCTACGCTCCAAGATTATACCTCAAGTCAAAGTTTTGTGAAAAAACCACGATGCTGAATAAATGACCTAGGAGTTAGAATCTAAAATGAAATCAAAGTATCCTCACCTCTTCGTCATAGCAGGTACGTACACCAATTTTGAGGACGAAATTCATATGGCTGGGGCAGTCCCCTCCACCCTTCATCAGCAACTGAAATACATTATCAATAATAGCCTAGTTACAGTCAATGCTGAACCGGAATGCCCTTAACAAGGTGACATACCGTTCATCAGTTTTCTTATAATTATTATTCTATTTAATAAATGGTTAAATTGATAAAAGGTTAATGTTAAGGGTGATATTTAAAAATTTTGCAAAGTAAGCAAGTTGATAAAAAATATTTGTTGTGTCGGAGAATATTCGATTGGTCGGGGAATATTCATTTTAACAGGAAATATTCGTACGACGGTACAGTCATTGGTGGACCCCACAACGGAAGAATTGTCGTAGTTAGAAAACGACAGAAATATCTTTTTATAAAAATAACGTCGAAAGTTTTACCGTTAAACTGTTGAGATACCCAGTGGTAAAAATATAGTAATACGCGTGGCTGCATAGTACCACACAGTATTGATTTTTGATGGTTACGTAAGAAGCCACTCAATTTACTCAATTATTATTACAGTAATTGTTGCATAGTATATCACGTTATTTTATTCAATTATTGTCACATTATCATCTGCATAATATTTTATATTATTAAATTAACAATTGAGACAACAAAGTTATTCATATTATTATTTGTAATATTGACAATGTCTAGAAAGTTCTGTTGAGGATAGGTTTGGTCACCTAATTGCGCGCCAATAAGGAGAAATCCTTATCAGGAAGTCCCCTCTTTCTTAGGAATGATCTGGTTGTTAAATATTGTGAGTTATAATAATAATGATGAATAATTGTTGAAGTATTAAGAATGTGTTTATTGAAGATAAGTGAATTATAAAAGTTAGAGGGGAATAATGAAAACTTGGAAAACTTTAGGGGTACCAAAGTGTAATAAGTAAAATAAATATGGACCATTGGTGGTTATTTTAATAGTAAATCAATCTGGACCATTGATGGTGATTTTATTAGTAAATCAATCTGGACCGTCGGTGGTGGTTTTAATAATAAATCAATCTGGACCGTCGGTGGTCTTTTAAATAGTAAATCAATCTGGACCGTTGATGGTGGTTTTAAAAGTAATCAATCTGGACCGTTGGTGGTGGTTTTAAAAGTGATCAATATGGACCGTCGGCGGTGGTTTTAAAAGTAAATCAATTTGGATCGTCGGTTGTGGTTTTAATAGTAATCAATATGGACCGTCCGTTCTAATAGTAAGTCAATCTGGACCGTTCGTGAATAAGTTACTATTTAGTCCATTATCCTATAAATAGAAGCTTAATTCTTCTCTTATTCTCACCAATTCACTGAGATTCACAAGAGACACTATAGAGAGAGAAACTAAAGAGAGCAAGAAGAAGAGTATTTTGCTACTTCACTATTGTAGTATCTAGTCTTCTACTAAGGTAAGGAGTATTATTTCTTCCGTATTCATAAGGAATACTATTTTTCGTATTCATCCTTTAATATGTCGGAATAACCTATCTATGCGGATTACGTACCGTATGACAAGTGAAAATCCATTTGCAGTTTTCGTATGTTAATTCTTTTCATATTCTTAAATCTAAACTTAATATGGTAAGTATTGCTTCTATAATCATTGAAATTAGTGGAATATCCTTGAGTTTTGCGCTTCATCCAATATTGTTTCATTGGAATATTGATCTAAACTTTCTTATTAAATATCAATATTTTCACATGGGGTACTATTCACGGGTTACTATTCACCCGATTACTATTCACTATAATATTATTCACTCGGATATTCGGGGCACTTTTTATGCCGGAATACTATTCATGAGTTACTATTCATGGGTTACTAGTCACCCAATTACTATTCACTTAAATATTAATCACTTGGGTATTTGGGGTACTTTTTATGTCGGGTTACTATTCACAAAGTACTATTCACAGGGTACTATTCACCCGGTTACAATTCACCCGAAAAATTTATTTCTTTTCTGTCCAAAATATTTTTAATACATGGAAATTATTCTTAAATTTTACTCCACAATGCAGTATCATGTTGACAATTTGGACATTATTGAATTCTGGATAAATTAAATTATAAATCTTTAAAATTTATCATTTACTTTCATTTAATTAAATGTTTATATTATTGTCATCATCCTCATGTTTATATTATGATGAAAGTCATCTTTGACTTACGTACATAGATGGACTGTTGATTGGTATGATTATGACAAGGGATTATTCGGTATAATCATGATCATTGATGATTACATGAATATCCTTGGCCCGTAGTGCAAGGATGATTCGATGATGTGGTTTATTTATTAAGATGAGTCTCAGTGATAAAGTTGATGAAAAACTTTTTAAATCATAGAAGATAGTAGATATCATGATTTACTTAACTCTTCTAATGGATTGCTTGTTCCACTACAGTTAAACTTGTTGTCTATTATATTCTATCAGTTTAACATTGTTGAAGGCTAACGATAACTTATTATGCATTATCTTAGTCATAATATTTCTTACTGGGCTAGTTGAGCTCACCCTTTTGCTTTCCTTATTCTCTTGAGGAAATGAGAACATAGCTGGGACTAGTCGGGGAACGGAGTAATGGTCCGAGATGGTGCATTAGTAGTCCTCACTATTGTGTGAAATAGTATGATAATAATTGTAAGGAGAACTCCATTGAGTGTGGATATTTCCTAGAAGACAATATTCGTTTTAAAATTCTCAGCTTATGTTTTGTTGTATGTTACACGATAGTTGTATAATAAAGTTTTATTTGAATTCTGTACCATGTATTTGGCAACCCAAGATGGGTGATGTATACCTATTTTGGGGGCGTCATAGTCCTCACTTGGATAATCATTGTATTTAATCACATGTTGATACATACTTGTTGGTTTCCAGTATGAACTCTTAATCAAACCTCGTCTAAGCAATTTGACCCAGCTAGACACATATTTAAAAATATCGTTGAACATAATAGAACCTTATTGATATCCAATCAAATTGTTTTGGTTCGAATTCTAGACTAAGTATGAACATCCCGAACATGAGAAACTTTTGTGCGCCTAAGGCGGATAAGATGAACGAAAATATCGTTCTGGCATGTAGTATTGATCAATACAGGGCATAACGGGCTGATCACCCTCCGTGCCTGTAAGTTTTGACGGTTTGCAGATGAAGTTCTATATATCTTTTTGAAAATTAAAAATAAAGTTCATAGTCTGTCGACTGCTCTCCAATTATAGTCAATACGTAGTTTCAAAAATTTGATATAGAATTCATATGTTGTTATTATCGGTTCAGCTTACTACTTAACTATTGATTCGTTGTAGAAGTGTCATTCAAAGAAAATATTTAATCCTTCTAGCTAATGTTTATTGTTTGTTATTACTTGTTGGGCACTCAAATGCTCATTCTTGCTTAATTTAAATATTTTCAGTTAAGTGTGATCAACCAGAAGGCTCTGCCAAGAACAAAGGAAAAGGAAAACTGATCGAATAAGTCTATATTATCTTGTGTAATATTTAGACCTTATTAAGACAGTGGTATCTATTAATTATCATGTAATGAATGTTTAAAGGTCGCGTACCTAGGATTAGACTCTGATGTATGTAAATTTAGTTTAATGTTTATATTATTATTATTATTCTGCTCAAAAAAAATGGTATCGTGAATCACCGAGTTCGAGTTTCAAGTACTTGAATTTGGGGGCGTCACAGGTTGGTATCAAAGCTGTAAGACCCCAAATTTTATGAAATAAAAGTATTCAATTTTTCTTATAATTACTATTCAGTAAATGGTTAAATTGATAAATGTTAAAGTTAAGGGTGATATATGAGTTTTTTTCAAAAATACGCAAGTGGTTATAAAATAATTATTGTTGTCGGGGAATATTCGTTTGGTCGTGGAATATTCTTTCTGTCGGGGAATATTCATACGACGGCGCAGCTAATTGTGGGCCCCATAACGAATAACTGTCGGATGAAGAAAACGACAAATTTGAGTTTTTACAAATAACGGCGTAGTTGTTACCGTTAATACTGTTGAAATACCCGGTGGTTAAAATACAGTAATACACGTTATTGCACAGTAGCACACGGTATTGCACAATATTTTTGAAATTAATAATTCTTACTTAAGAAGGCACTACTCAATAATTGTTACAGTAATTACTGTTCAATATTTTATTTTATTGATTCAATAATTGCTACGTTGAAATTTTATATTATTGTTGTTCAATAATTGTCACTGCATAGTATTTCCCATTATCAGATCAATAATTCATATTATTTGAATAATATTATTAGATAACATTATTGGCAATGTCTAGAAAATTCTGTCTAAGGAGAGGTTTGGTCACCTAATTACGCGCCAACAAAGATAAATCCTTATTGGAAAGCCCCCTCTTTCCTGGGAACGGCCTGGTTGTCATAAATGTGATTCTGTAATATTATTTGTGAATAATTAATTATTGATTCATATGATAAGAAAATATTTATTTTATGTGGATATAAATGAGGGATATATTTTTGTGGTTAAAAATGAAGGAGTTAATGTTGAGGTGTTTTATCTGTATTTTTTGTCGGAATGGAGGTATTGAAAATTAAATTAGGGTTTTTGAGATATTTTGCCAGGGTTATAATTTTTAATCCGACCATTGGATCGTGGTAATATTTTGATATGTTATACATATATAAGTTGAGTATATGTCCACAAATTTTGAACCGTTAAAAATAAACGTATGATTTGTTATGAATTTGACGAGATGACTGGTTCAGAAATTGTTGAATTTTTGGAGTTAATCATTTTGGTGGAAAACTCTAGAATTGGTGGGCCCCACTCTTGGTTGGTGAAGAAATGTGCTGAAATTTTTATTCAAATGTGGTGGGTGGGAATAGTAGCAGGAAAAGCCATCAGATTGCAGGTTAAGTCTGCTTCGGCTTGCTAACATTTTCCTATAAATAGAGGGCTAAGTTAGAATTGAAAATCACACCAGAAACATAAGCTTTTTCTCTTTCTCTCTCTATATTATGAAGCATATTTTGTGAGTATTTAGATACTTTGAGAGTTGCTATTCAGTGCAAGTTTTTCTCGGCTTTGCATTCCAGTCAGAAATACTGCACTTTTGAGGTAAGGGATAGTAAGAGATTTTAAGGGTTGTTATGATTTTCAGTTTCGTAATTTTTATGAACTTCAAAAATTCTGAAAAAAATTGAAATGATTAATTGATGAGTTTTTTTGATTGTGTCCAAAAATGACGATTTTTGGATGTATAGATTATGAGTTATGAATTTTATGAGAAAAGACTATTTTAAAAGTAACCGCTTATAACTCCTTGTGGTTAACTTCAAAATTGATAAAATTTTTATTGGAAGTATATATATATATATATATATATATATATATATATATATATATATATATATATATATATATAATATCAGTATACTCTGTGAATTTCAGAATTTTTAGATAAAAGTACAATTTATGATAAATGTCTAAATATTCGGTTGTTTTGGCCATATGAAAAATAGTAAATGACTTTTAAAAATTCTGAGAAAAATATATGTTCACTATGAGACTATATTATGCTAAATCCCAGAAAAGAAATATTTTTAGAACTGATTTGGTATTTTTCATGAAAATGGTCTAGTTATGAGTAAATGAATTAAATATGTTTTGTGAAGAAAGAAAATTAGAAAATAGAATTTTATGGCTTGGAATCCTTCATATGCAGATTTTTGATGAGAGTTTTTGGTTATTGGTGATGAAATCTTACGAGTTTGGCATTTTAGGATGATTAAATGCATTATTTAGTAAAGTGTAAACAATTAAAATAAATTGTTTATAAGCTTAAGAAATATTATTCTTTTAATATCATTATACCAAAATATTGGTATAGATTTTATTGTGAAATTTCTACCTTTTTGTGTCGGGGTTACTATTCATGAGTTACTATTCATGAGTTACTATTCACGAGTTACTATTCACGACAAAATTGGTTTCTTTTTCTAACCAAATTATAGTTGAGTTATGAATATTACTTTTGAGATTAAAACTATGTATTGATTATATTGATTTTATTATTATATATAACATTTTTATAACCTGATGTTGAAATTCTCTTTCACTGGAGTGTAAAGATGGGTAGATTATTGGTATGATCATGACTAGGTTTCTCTTTGGCCTGTAGTGCAAAGTTGACTTGTGACTGGTATGATCATGACCATTGAATTTATGATTGAATATCTTAAGCTTAAGTGCAAAGGTGAATTGATCAACATGTTTATAATTATTGTTTATATAAATTCTGAAATGATTATATATTTCTTTGAGATATGAATATATTTGGTCTGTAGTGTAAATATGAATTGTTAATGAATATCTTTGGCCCGTAGTGCAAAGATGATCTGTTGTTAAATATCTTTGGCCTGTAGTGCAAAGATGGTCTGTTGATGAATATCTTTGGCCTGTAGTGCAAAGATGAATTGTTGTTTAATATCTTTGGCCGTAGTGCAAAGATGGATTTATTAGTATGATTATGAATAGGAACTGTGATTTGGTATAACCATGATCTTTGATGTTTCAGGTAAAGACAGGTGATGAAAATATCCTTCGTCTTGGGTGCGAAGAAAAATTTAGAGTCACAATTATGATTATGAGTTATTCATATGATTGTGAAAAAGGAACTTTTGAGTGATGTTACAGGGTTAAAATATTTTTGGTGGATTTTTAACATGAAAAATATAATAGACTTTATAGTCTATTTGACTCTTCTAATGGATTGCTCGTTCCGCTGCAACTATGGTTGAAATTTTTATCATTTACCATATGTTCTAAATCTCTGATTTATTATTGATAAAGGCTATTGATAATTTAATTATCTTTAGTCATGATATTCTTTACTGAGCTAGTTGTGCTCACCCTTTTGCTTCACAATTCCTTTCAGGTAATAAGAGTGTATCTGGGTCGAGCGAGGGTAACGGGGAAATAGAACGGTAGTCTCTAGCTGTGGAGGTTCTTCCGAAGCAGTATAGAAAAGTTCATTTAGTAGTTTTATTTGGTGAATCCAATAGGGTAAGGTGTATCCAACGTTGGAAGGGTGTTTCGTCACTATCATACAAGATGTCTAATGACATACAACCTCGTGTCATCATAAGACAGGGTTGTGCTCATCCACTTGCTGAGTATATCTACGAGCACTACCTATATAATCGTGGTGTTTGTTTGAAGTATAATTCTCAATTAGAGACAGTGGAGATAATGATAAGTCAAGAGAAGACTCACCATTGGGAAGAATATGATAGTAATCTTCTCGTTTTTCTTTGGGGTCTATTGGGTCAACCAAGGATAAATCTGTGGCCATATGATATCTATCATAACCTAGAAGCATGGCCTCCCATGTACGAAGGTTTCCTTGAGCACTTCCCAAAGATTCTAGTTTCTAAAACAGTTTTTGACTGTACCTTTATGTAAGGTACCTTTGTGAGGTGCTGATACATGATGGTGTTCAATGTCACATTTGGTATATATTTGTATCCAAACTCACAGCATATGTGTTGTTGTATTTTGCACGACAATTGTTGTAATAAAGTTGTAGTTATTTTCTGTACCATGTATTTGACGACTCAGAATGGGTTGGGTGGAATAGACCTATTTTGGGGGCGTTACAAAAGCTTTAGGGTTAGAAACCTTAGGTGGGATAGACCTTAGGCTATAACCTTAGAACAGAGGGAAACATTGAAAATACAAATAACTCAAATAGAATACTTTGAAAGGAGATGAATTGAATAAATTCATCGTCAAACAAAATAAAAGATAACTTATATAAAACTATTATTTGTTTTGTGTATATACTATATCCTAATCAAGATAATTTATGTGTGTAGATGTCAAGTGGAAAAGGATTAAGATACCCTCAGATCATAAAGAAGGAGACAATCTCCATGACCGAGCCAATATCAAAGCCAATTGCTGAAATAGAGGCTCACTTTGAAAGCAACCCTAATGAGGTGGTTATTTTGGAAAATATAGTACCAAATCCAGAAATAATAGAACTGACAGATAGTGATTCGGACACTAAAGTTAGAGCTGATCAAGCATCAAAGGAGGTGCAGAATTTGAGGAACAAGGTTTCTTCTCTGGAAAAGTTGTGGTAAATAGAGAAGCTGTTAAATAGTCGATTACGAAAAGCGTTAATAGAAACAATGAAAGAATAAGATAAGCTTAAAATCCAAATTGATCAAATGGGAGTCAAAAGCAACAAATCGTGTGCAGCTCCGAGCAAGAAGGGGAAAAGAAAATGAAAGACCGCGATATAGGAAATTCTGATTCTAACTAAGGGAACTCTAGCAAAATAGAAAAGTGTACAAAATGTAACAAGAAACATGAAGGCTTATGCAGGAAAGGGGAAAATGTTTGCTACAATTGCGGACATGAGGGACATATCTCTCCTCATTGTCCCAATCCGAAGCAAGGAGTCTATTTTATTTGTGGGATAGAAGGTCATCAGGGGAAAGGTTGTTCAAGATCCAGAAAAAGGCGTAGCGAACCAGTAGTATAAGTACTGTTAGATTATGCGTGTTCAATGTGTGTTCTATAAAATATTCTTAACTTTTGTATAATTGTAACAGTAAATCCCGATTTTTGTTGTCACAAATGGATAGTAGTATGTGCTATGTTATGTAAAGTACTATGACTTAGTTGAATGAATGTGAATCTATGTTTGGTTAATGAAATAAGTTTTGTATAAAACTTCGTGTTATATGTTAAACTTATACAATAAGCTTTAGAATGTAAGTTAATAAAGAATAATTTATGATTTTATTTAATCACATAATGCCGCCAAGACGTCGAACTCAAAATCAAAGGGCAGAAGAATATGTCTACAACGCTGGAGGACATCAACCAGACCCGATGCAAAACTTTACAATCATGGTAGCTCAGGCTATGCAGCAAGGAATGCCAGCCGCAGGGAACCAGCCAGACAATCACTTGGCAAACTTGAAAGATTTTAAGGCTGTAGGACCGCCAGAATTTAGAGGGATAACTGACCCTGTAGAAGCCCAAATTTGGGTAAAGGAGATAGAGAAGGCGTTTGTGATCACTAGGGTAGATGAGGGGCAAAAGACAGCTTTTGCCACCTATATGATGAAGGGGGGCAAATTTTTGGTGGGAGGTAAATCAAGCTCGGGCAGGAGAAGGAGTGATTACTTGGGCTAGGTTTAAGACATTGTTTTTCGAAAACTATCTCTCAGTTAGTATGCAAGTGAGGATGGAGGTAAAATTTTTGGAGTTAAAGTAGGACAATATGACAGTTACGGAGTATGCCGCAAAGTTCAATGAATTAGCTAGGTTTGCTCCACAGCAAGTGGACACGGAGGCTAGGAAGGCAAGGAGGTTCGAGCTGGGATTAAAACCTTGTCTCTACAATAAGGTGGTAGTGTTGCAGATAAACCCTTTTGCAGCACTCATGGAAAAGGCTATCATAGCCGAAGAGGGGAGTGAGGCTATAAGCCTCTACAACAAGGAGAAAAAGAATAAGGGCAAAGTCGAGGGAGTTTGTGAAGGTGGAAACTAATAGTGGAGTAGGAGTGAAAATGGAAAGAGGAAGGGGAACAATTTTGTAAATATCTAGGTGAAGCAGAAAGGTGTGAAGAAGTAGGTGGTTCAGTGTGAGAACTGTGGAAAGAATCACTCAGGGGAGTGTTTGAAAGGAAATTTTGTTTGTTATAAGTGTGGGCAGGAGGGACATATCTCTCCCAACTGCCCCAATCCAAGGATGAGTAGTGGGTGTTTCATGTGTGGGTCAATGGAGCAAAAGGTGAAGAATTATCCGAAAAGGAGAATGGAGGTAGGGAGTGTAACTACTGGGAAAGGCAACGGGACTTTGGCGATAAATGGACCGACTTCAACAAGCAAACCAACAAAGTCAACCGCAAGAGTCTTCAACATGACCGTTCAGGATACTGTAGCAGCAGGAGAAGGAATACCATATATTATTCAAATAAATTTTATTTTCTTATGAATGATTTTCTTATATATAAAAATTTTGAAGGATGAATTTGAGTTTTATTAGAAATCAAAATTCTGTATAATCAGATAGACAAGCTTTATGTTGAATATTTAAAGATCAGTTTGACCGAATCTGATCGAGATCTACTTGTAATGACTGTGTATGTTATGCACCCTAATATGTTTAAGTTTTAAAACTGTGATTCCGGGGACGGAATCTTTATAAGGGAGGGTGAATGTAATAACCCAGTATTTTCTATATAATTAAATAAGAAATTTTGCGTATAAATTTATTTATTTATTTATTAAAATAAAGGTAAGGAATATGTACAAGGTAAAGTGTAAGTATGTGATAAATAAAATCTATTTGTTACATGAAAAATTTTAAATATTTTTTTCTTTTTAGAATTATTCATCATTATAAATTATATTCTTATAATAATTAATTTTATGGTAGAAATATTTTTATTATTTATTTTCTATGAAAATATGATTATATATTATTTAAATAATATATATGAAATGATTATTAGAATTATTATAATAACTATTTTTATATGTGAATATATTCAGATTAGTTAAGTTAATTATTTTAACTTAATTAATAATGTTATATATGCAAGATAAATCAGATATGGAATCCAAACCCTAATTTTGGATTTTGAATAAGGAATGAAAATAATAATATTATGTTAATTATATTTCAGTGCTATAAATATGTACTGTATGTATAGACTGATAATGGTTGGTCAATTATGATGTATCATGACAAAACCTAGTATTGCTGTAATAAATCATAATTTGAAACTCAAATCGGAGTTTTCGATTGGTAAGAAATTGTGATATATGATTAATGACAATTATTATAAATATTAATGATAATTAGGTAAACCGTAATTATCTACTCAAAACCCTAATCGTGAAATTAGAAATGCAAATTTGCTAATTGAAAACCCTAATTGTCAAATTGGAAACCCTAATTACTAAATTAGAACGCTTAATGTTAATTATTTAATACCTAAACCTAATTTTCAAGTCTGTGTAATTAGGAAACCTAAACTAATTTAGAAACCCTAATTTATAATTTAGGGAACTAAAAATTATATATTTTAAACCCTAATTAGAAATCCTACAAATTCATTGTACCAAACCTTAGGGTTAAACCCTAAGGGTTTGTCAAGATTATAATTTGGCCATTACAATTAGATGGCAAATGACCTAAATGCCCTTTTGCACATTCTTTAATTGTTGACTTATAGATCTAGCCAAGTGTTGGAATTGGTGACCAACCCTAGACTTTCCATTTGACTTAAAACTCCAGCAATCAGCCACATCTCAGTCAAATGCATTGCACCACATTATTTATGAGATCAAAGAGAGAGAAAAGTCATGTTCTTGCTCATTTATTCACCAAAACCCAACCTAGACCCTCTTTCTCTACACCACGAAAATTAGTTGCATTTCAGTCCCTTAGCAAGTCCCCACTATCACTCATAACAAATCAGGAGCCTAGAATCAAGAATTTGTTCATAAAGGTATAAAACCCCAACTAAGAATCTATCCCTTAATTATGTGTTAGATGTTATGATTTTGTGATAAAACATGTTGTATAAGGTGTAAATAGATGATCTGGGTTGCTAGATGTTAGATCCATAACATCTATAGGTTCGAATTTGATGTTTTTCAAAATATGGGAAAATAAATTATGTTGGCTGACAACCAATGTCAGACCTCATAGATTAGTGATCGTTAATGATTTTTGTGTTTTGAAAGTTTGTAGTTGTAGTATGCTATGAGGACTTTGTTCTAGAACTTGAATCAGGGTTAGATCTGGCACAGATTGAAAGTTATTGATGGTCAAAGTCGGTTAACTGACCATGACCAAGCCTTTCTGGGTAACCCAGAACTTACCTACATGGCTCTGACAGTGAGTTCATGTCCACAGATCTTGTTTATGTTTGTTGATTTTGTTCTTGTTCTTGTATCCATGGTGTAGTATGCTAGATGATCTGTAGATTAAAGCTTTTAGATTGCTTAAACATCAAATGGGTTGAAGTAAGTGGCTGGTCAAAGTAGGCCAGAAGATCACGGACTGAGTTTTCTGGGTAACCCAGAAAACTCAAGAACATGATCTCTGACAAGGTTTGACCAGCATAGATCTTATGATTGTGTTGTTGTTTTATGGATTTTATGTAACGGATCTCTTCATTTTCATGTTGGCTACACACTGAAACTCTTAAATTACTAAAATATCACCAGAATCACAAGTTGTGGAAGTCCAAAGTAGGGCAGTCGAACTGTACTCTTCATTTTTGGGTAACTCAGAAAATAAAGAACAACTCTGACAGCTTGTTCTTGAGCTTAGATCTTGCATTTGGTACATGTTATGACATTGTTTGTGGTTGGATCTTGTAATATTACATTAGTACTACAACATCTAATCATTATCTTGCCCAGAAAAATACAATAATCAGAGAATTACACTTGACCAAAGTAGGTCACTTGATAACTGCTTAAGCATGTTCTTGGTGTTCAAGAACACCTAAGGCTACACTTTATGTCGCTAAAGGCTTTAGCGACAGACTTTTTAATATGAATTAATTTATTTTCTAAAAATTATTTAAAAATAGAAATTAATTTCTGAAAATTTCAAAAATTATTTTAAATTATAAAAATTAACTTTTAATAATTTGACATATTTTTCGTAAATATTAGTATTTATTTGAATATTATTTATATTTAATTTATTTAATAAATGCATTAAATAAATTAATTAAAAATAATTTTATTATATTAAAAATCATTTTAAATGATAATAATGTATTTAAAAATATTTTAAGTTATAAAATATAACTTTTAATATTTTAAAGCATATTTTATTAATTATTTAATATTAATGATATTAGATTTATTTAATAATTATATTAAGTAAATTAGTTTAAAAATAATTTTAATATTATAAAAATTATTTTAAATGAAAATAAAGTATTTAAAAATATTTTAAGTTATAAAATATAACTTTTAATATTTTAAGATAAATTTTATTAATAATTTAATATTAATGATATGAAATTTATTTAATAATTATATTAAATAAATAGTTTTAAAATAGTTTTATTAATTTAAAAATTATTTAAAAAAGATATAAATGGTTTAAAAATATTTTTAAGTTATAATAATTGACTTTTAATATTTTGATAAATAGTGCATTAATATTTAAATATTAATGGAAATTATTTAAAAATGATTTTAAATGTTTTAAAAATTATTTAAGGGTAATAAAAATGTTTTAAAAATATTTTGAGTTATTATAAATAACTTTAATATTTTGGTAATGGTTTCATTAATAGTTCAATATTATTTAAATATTAATGATAATAGAATTATTTAGTATTTAAATCATTTAATAATAATTTTGGTGTTTGAAAAATTATGATAAATTATAATAATTATTATAAGTCATTTAAACATAATATGACTAATATTTACATTTATTGAACTACATAATAGGGTTTTAGACTCGATAATTACCTGATAAAGCCGACGGTACACCGAAATATTTCAGAAATTGATCTGAACTTAGATAGTTTGACTAGATAAGCATTTGTTTATGATCCAATGAACTGCTAAATATATGTGACAATGTGATTAGGTTATGTGCTGACTGTAAATAGCAGTACTATATGTTATGATATATTATTCTAATCGATAGAATGATCTTAATAATGATAGGTCTCGGTATAAAAGATAAAACCAAGTTACGTAACTGTAAGCAGCAGACCAGGCAAGTATCTTACATTTGCATTTACTTTATGCAATGGACATGTGTAAGCTAATATCTAAACTATTCTTTTTCATTGTTCAAATACCTTACCCTTGTATATACTTATGCAATGAGTATGTATAAGTAAGTTATTAAATTATAATCTATTGTACAAGTTCTTTAATTCTGTTATTGTATAATCCAAATATTTATTCTGTTCGTTAATTTCTAAGTATGGTTATACAAGTGTCCTCACTTGGATAATCATTATATTTAATCATATGTTGATACATACTTATTGGTTTCTAGTATGAACTCTTAATCAAACCTCGTCTAAGCTATTTGACCCAGCTAGACACAAATTTAACAATATCGTTGAACATAATAGAACCTTATTGATATCCAATCAAATTATTTTGGTTCGGATTCTAGACTAAGTATGAACATCCCGAACATGGGAAACTTTTGTGCGCCTAAGGCGGATAAGATGAAAGAAAATATCGTTCTAGCATGTAGTATTGATCAATACAGGGCATAACGGGCTGATCACCCCCCATGCCTGTAAGTTATGACGGTTTGTAGATGAAGTTCTTTATACCTTTTTGAAAATTAAAAATAAAGTTCATAGTCTGTCGACTGCTCTCCAATTATAGTTAATAAGTAGTTTCAAAAAATTGATATAGAATTGATATGTTGTTATTATCGGTTCAGCTTACTACTTAACTATTGATTCGTTGTAGAAGTGTCATTCAAAGAAAATATTTAATCCTTCTAGCTAATGTTTATTGTTTGTTATTACTTGTTGGGTACTCAAATGCTCATTCTTGCTTAATTTAAATGTTTTCAGTTAAGTGTGATCAACCAGAAGGCTCTGCCAAGAACAAAGGAAAAGGAAAACTGATCGAATAAGTTTATATTATCTTGTGTAATATTTAGACCTTATTAAGACAGTGGTATCTATTAATTATCATGTAATGAATGTTTAAAGGCCGCGTACCTGGGATTAGACTCTGATGTATGTAAATTTAGTTTAATGTTTATATTATTATTATTATTCTGTTTAAAGAAATGGTATCGTGAAGCAATGGGTTTGGGTTTTAAGTACCTAAATTTTGGGGCGTCATAGAGCCGGAGAGGTGAGACCCACATAGGGTAGCCATAGGTACACCTACTGCAGTTGCAGGTACACCTGCGACCAACCATGGGTATACTTGTAGGCTGCTTGCCTTTCATAAGTCACTTTCACGTTGCGCCACACAGAGAATTCGAGGGTTCTTCTTTAGATCTATTGAGTTCGGGTGACTTTCTGCAAAATCTGTCACTATACAAGTGTTTCACACTATTCTGGTAACATATGCATGTCTTCTTTTCCAATTTTTGTCTGTTGGAAAATGAGTTATCATATAAAATGCGTCTAAACACATAGTAGTGAATATACATGCTCATATGACTTGATAAAAAATATTCAACATAGTAAATGTTAGTATTTAACCATGCTAAACATAATGTGAAAAAAATTGACTTTTGAAACAATCAAATTGGCACCTTTTTCTGCTATTTCTTATCCTATTTGAGGACAAATAAGCAAAGGTATTAAAGCAAAGTAATCTTGGTAATTAGGCTACCCTTATAGATTATAACTTTAACATTTATATGCATATAAGATATTTATGAGTATGGGTAGGTGTGCTACTGAATGGCCACCTAGTCATGCCTATGCGCATGTGGATAATCCTTGTTATAAAGGAGACTATGGCAAAAAATTTCCATGAGCTTAAGCATTGGGTAGTCAAGCATTTTTAACTCTACTGTAGGCATATGTTAAAGTAATGCATGCATGCATGTAGTCATAAAATGCATTTGAAAAGCTCCAGGTTAGAATTTACCACACCCTTTCTGAGGTGATTTGGAGACTTGTTTCCAAATATTATGGATTTGGATCAGCCGAGTAGTTCCTGCAAGACCACTTCAGGTGTGCAGAGAAGGGGCTTCTGAAGTGCCTCGACCCCGTTCAGTCAGACAGCCACGTCGGTTGGTAGAGGCGGTGATTCGTCCTATCCGGGTTGATGTACCGGATGTTAAGGACGAGGAGGAGGATGTACCAGTTGCGGCTCCAGCTTCTACTGCTCATGCTCCCCGCAGGGATCCTCCAGGCATTAATGTGACGATTTTAGAGCTTTTGGATGATTTAAGTCGCCACCCCTCGATTTATTTACAGGCAAACGAGGTAAAAGTTGGGTTTGATCTTCCTTTTTTATATTGATGAGGAGCAAGGATTCTGATGTTGATTTACATTTATGGTGTAGCTTCCCAATTTTACGCAGCCTCGAGGGAACCGATTTAGTATACACTCTCTATATCAGGCTCTGTATCCAGATTAACGAGAGATTATACATGGTTGGGGCTTTGGGGCGTTCTTTTCCATTATTCCCCATCGTTATCCCTGGGGTTACATCAGAGCATTGTTTGAGTATTGGTTTCACCAGACTCAGTCTCTCCATTTGTTGGACTGTGTGGTGATGATGACGCCGATGGATTTGTAGTTTATCACTGGTATAGAGTTTAGAGGGGCGCCAGTTCCTTGTACAGCGAACATTACCCCGACTGCCGTCAGATCCTTGCTAGGAGTTCTGGCTAAGGCGCTCAAAGGCAGGACAGTTCATACAGGTCTTTTGAGCATAGATGCTATTAGTGGGCTATTGAGTGAGCCCATTCCCGTTGATGTGAGAGTCAGGGAATGCATTCTTCGGTGATTATTCCTGGTTATCATCAGGGGTTGTTTCATGGCGGATAAATCTTCCACAGTGTCATTCGCTTTGATCAGTGCCACGCGAGAGGTGGACCGTATTGGAGAGTATGATTGCGGCTCCTGCACATTTTCCTATTTCCTCAGGGGAATGAGCATGTGTTCATAGGGCTTGACAGAGGCTTGGCTAAGATTTTACCCGTTTCTGCTGGTGAGTATTTCTCTTTTGATTTTCCATGTACAGGTTAATAGTGTTGACTGACAATAGATCTTTGCCTTTGTGTTGACAGTTTTGGGCCTATGATAGGCTCCCATATTTGCGTGCCATTAGCGTGTTAGGTTTAGATACCTATCCACGGGGATGGCAATGACATCACTCCACGTTGGCAGAGGTTCCTGTAGCTGAGGGATTCACCCATTGTCGCTTACAGTTGGAGTTATTGACAGCTTATGCCATAACTTGGGTTCCCTATTCTGGGGATCATTTAACCATCAATTTTGAGGATGGATACTCGACTGGTGTCGAGTATGTGATATCCACTCGCCGGATTTCTCTCTTCACAGATGTAGGATGAGAGCTCTATTTAGGAGAGCATGCTATTAAGAGCACCACAGGAGAGATTCGTGTACCGATCTTGCATCCTGCTAGGCATTATTGGCATGTGTCGTAATCACCTATCAATGTTATCCCATTGATGGGCGTTGACGACTTTACTTTGTCAGAGGGTCTGTTCACTAACAAGGCATTCTACTGTTGGTGGTCCCCTATACAATCGGAGCCCAGACCCGCGCCACACAGTTCATTGGGGATATGGTTCCTAGATCCGTGATGATGATGGACTGGATAGCCTGTGTCCGAGATCTAACTCATTTAACACAGATTGACAGTTTGACCCGGCAGTTGGACCGGGCACATTTTTACATCCTACATTTGGGCAGAGATCCTTTAGAGGCGGATACTTTTGATCCTTCCATCTCAGGGGATGGCCCTTCAGATGACCCATATGGCTTTGCCGGTGCAGATCCTCCCTTGTATAGGCCTGACATCCCTCTTAGCGGAGATCTAGTGACTCAGAAGGAGTTGCATCAGATGGACAGGTTTGATGATGTGGACATCAACACCATTGACTTCTTCTGATGTATTTTCTCGCTATATCTTTTGATAGGCCTCTATTAGATACTGGGTGGCTGTGCCCCATTCTCGTTATATCTTTTCATAGGCCTCTGTTAGTTGTAGGGCGTCTGTGCCCCATTTCCCTGTATTTTTTAGCTGTAAAGAGATGATGTATTTAGATGATGATGTACTTAGGAATGTATGTAATGTTTTCCATTCCCTACATCATATTGCCATCTATTATTTGTCATACATATATTATGTCATGCATATGTATGTCTAGAGATGTTCAGTATTGACCCCTGAATGGTCTTATGATACGGCCCACACAGATGTCTTCCTCGACAGTTAGTCGTATTGATCACACCCCACCAATATTGGTGGCCTCATGCTTGAGATCTTGGTATGATAGTGTATCCCCTTCAGACAGGGTGATCGTAGATTAGCTATTGCGTATTCCATGACCCTCCTGATGTTCCAGGTCCATTGGGCTTTGTTGATGGCATGCTAGAGCATTGGGTACCAGAGAGGTAAGTTTTCTGGTTTGAGACCCAGGAGTTAACTCCTACCTCAGAGGAGTATAAGCGGTTAACGGCTTTGCCATTAGACATGCCTTCCGATCAGATGGCTGTCGGAGATATGTGCTGGCAGTTCATGACCTTCGTCGGGTTGAGGCGTAGAGTAGCACCGGATGAGATTACATCCGGTCATGTAGTGTCCCAACATTTTTTGATAGACAGATTCAGCTCATTGGACAGCTATGCACAGCACTCCGGGGATTTCACCACGTCGGAGGATCAGTGGCGTGTTGCCAGAGTAGACATACTCATGATGTGCGTAGTAGCTTATTTGTACATGCCACTGTACATGGATCATCTTGACATTAGTGTTGTTAGGGCAGTGAGAGCTCTCAAGGAGGGTCATACCATTGTACCGATGATTGTGATAGAGACACTGAGGTCAGTCACATATTACCACACCCATTCTGTAGGGGTATTCATAGGCAGCTCGGTCTTACTATATGTGTGGTTTATTTCACACCTGAGACCGATTGGCACCTTTTGACGGCATTGGTACTATTTTTCCCATGAGATAGCCATGTCTTACTCCTTTTAGTCAGCGGAGTGTACAGACGCTACATCCTGGTCGGTGTTCTTAGCAAGGATCGAGGATCCATTTGATATTTTTTTCGTGTACAGGGCTCAGTTCTCCCTACTGCTTCATTACTGGCATGGATTATCTCCCTCTGGCTGGTTTGAGGGGCATGACCACATATCACCCACTGGCTGTGATGTCACAGTTTTAACCAATTTCAGGATGTTCATCCTTTTGAGGGGGCATTGGGTCAACGTTTATCTTCTCGGCATTTGTCAGTAGAGGATAGATCCGGGGTATATGCCTGTTGGGATCAGTGTGAGAATGCTGAGTTTACTGTTAGCCATCCGGGCTGTTCTATAGAGTATTTTGTATCGATAGAGGCAGAGATCACATCGGCTGTGGTTATATCCACAGTGTCAGTGATTGAGTTTGTCAGTGGGGAGCTCATGGAGGACATTGATTTTTCCACCAAGGAGGAGCTATTCACTGGGTTGCCAGTAGCTCTTGTAGATTCTCCTAGTATAACTGCTACCGTGATCCAGCATTCAGCAGAGTAATTAGAGCAGAATCTTCATCTGATGACCTTCGAGAGAGATCAGGCTAGGGCTTTGATGTTGACAGCTCTTGCTGAGAGAGATGCCGCTCTGTTAGAGAGAGATGATGCCTTAGCTCATAGATATATCGTTGTTACTGAGTGGCATGAGGCCAGATCATCTAGAGATGCAGCGATTATTGAGCGGGATAGCATTCTATCTGCCTGAGATATTATTGTTACAGATAGTACTGTAGTGAGGTCCCTTACTACTAGCATCATTGAAGAGATGAGCACGTTATTGATGAGCATAAGTGTCACCATGTAGTTGGTTGTGACTTTGTTGGCTCGTGTAGAGACCCTTGGGCAGGAGATCACAATGTTACCTCCTTCTTCTAAGAGGGATTCCATGTTGGACTTGATAGCTCGCATATATATTAATTTGTAGATGGGCTTGTATTTTTCTGCACAGACTAGCTTAGCCATTTTTGTCATGTACAACACATATTGTATATATCAACATTATTTTATATGGCAGGGAAATATATGTTGATTCACTTCCCTTTTAGTTAAGCCTTGTTACTTACTTGATATTTGAATGTTTCTCTAGGGCTTGTGATCTTGATATATTCTGAACTCCTCTTTTATGGATGGACATTGAGATGTTTCAAGATTTTTCAGAATGGATCGCTGATCGTGTGTATTCCCTACCATCTTTGG